>JAOSBN010000008.1:17759736-17776805 GCA_027563595.1 Erythroxylum suave | reverse complement strand
AATGACAAATTATAAATTAATTATAACGTATTCAAATATTTAACAAGTTAAAAATACATTAAATCAGAAACTTTACTTTACCTTTACATTTTACTCGAAACTTAGAAGACAGGATCTTAAAAAATTTTTGCTGCCAATTTTTGGATCGGAGTACCTTCGACTCATATATTAATGAAAATTAAAAAATTATAGGATAAAAATATATCTAAATTCTTCAAAACTATTTATAACTATCATAAGTTAACGTTAACTTTAACATTTAACATTAACTTATGATAACGTTATAAGTTGGTTATCGTTACAATTCAAAATGAGTTATAATAATACAAGGGAGGACATGACTTCCAAGACGGGACCTCTTTCGTATTGTAAACTATTAACTGAAGAATATATTTGTTCAAGAAAAGATCAGAGGAGAAGCAACATAGGTTGTCATGCAAATCCAATCCAAGAGGGGCCCTTTTATTAATGGGCCCTAGGCAAGTGCTCTACCTATCCTTGTCGAGGGCTGACACCGGTTACGAGTTCGAATAACAAAAACAATCTTTTTGTGTATACAATTGATAATCTTCTTCCGATTATCTCAAAACAAGAAACCTTGTGTACTGGGACAACTTTTTTTATAATATAATAACTAAACGGAAAAAAAAAACATATATAAAGATATCACAAGAAAGTGGGCTATACACTTTCTAAGTAATGATATAGAAAGTGGAGAGATAAAACTTTAAGAAGATCATTCTCTCCATGATCTAAAGTTGTTTATGTGCTTTGTTGATTTTTAAGTTCTTAGAGAGTTTTTTATTATCTAATAAACTAAAAGTATGTGAGAGTTTTGAGTTGGTAGTTTTAGTTTTGAATTATTGTAAATTAGTTATTAAGGCCCAGCGTTTTGTTGTGAAGCTTCTCCTGTACTTTGTATTCAGATACCCCTAAGCTTCCTCTTATTCACACTCCACAAGACCACGTGGAACATTACATTCCACTAGCCAAGACACGAACACCAACTTCCACTTTCGGGCCCTTATAAAGTATAAACTTCTCTCAACTTTCATCACACCTCCAATGGCTTCCCTTCACTTCTCCAGTGTTTTTTATTCGCCTGTACAGTACCTTACACAGATCAAGACTAATCCCAAATTCTCCTTTTCGCGCCCTTCCGTAGCTTTCCGTGTCCCCTCGATTTGGCCCTTATCATCAGCTGGTTGCTCTCAACAATCGCCTAGCTTTTCGGGGTTTCTCTCAAAGTCTCGTTCTTTTGGAGTTTTTGCAAGAGCTACCACCGACAAAACTATATATGACTTCACTGTCAAGGTATGCTTTGTTTCTTTTGTCGGATTTATAGTTTTCATTTCATTCCTCATCCCCTACTATTCGTCTGTTTTGGTCCTAAATATGTTCATAGTTGAGAAACTCAATTTCATTCATCAGCAGACAACCACATACAACATTCGTCTCAATTTTTGAATCGTATGTATTATGTTTATGGGCGATTGTTGGGTTTCAGCTTTCATGGGGTCTATCTGCTAGATCTCAAAATTGCACGAGATATAATGTTTGGAGTCATTAATTTATCAACTTCTGTAGGATATTGATGGGAAGGATACACCTCTTAACAAATTTAAGGGAAAAGTTCTCTTGATTGTCAACGTTGCTTCAAGATGGTACGTTCCTGTTACTAGAAATCATCAATATTGTAACTTATTTTTCCATCTAGATCTTCTAAACAAAATGTTTTGTTCTGTATCCAGTGGGTTGACATCTTCAAATTACAGTGAATTATCACACCTGTATGAGAAATACAAAACTCAAGGTAATCAAGGTTTAGTTGCTTTGATCTTCTTTTGTCAGCACTGCTTTGTACTTTTTGTGAAGGAAAGGTAAGTACCTTGTTTCCTTCCTTGGTTTGATATGTTGTAGTTTCAAATTAAAAGGAAAATCTTGAGAAATGTTTAAATATATACTTCATTTTGTATTATTGAAGTTGGGCTAAGTTCAAGAATGAGTTAATATGTATCCAGTTCTTTGGATGTGTTTGGCGAGCAGTCTGATTCGAGTTGAACACATGTAAGGCCAATGATTAATCCAAAACTGTTTAAATTGGGAAATTTCTAAATAATACATGCTTCTGTTCATTTAATTGCAATTGGCACATCAGGATGATTTCAAGATAGTAGGTTGCATCTGTTTTTGAGGCTTGCAGAATCTGGTTCAATTTATTAAAGCAATCCATGTTGCTTGCTAACCAATTTACAATTCTTAAAACGTGGTGAATGAAATTTGTTGTGGGAATTGACCATCCAAAATCCATTCCAGGTTTTGAAATTCTGGCATTCCCTTGCAATCAGTTTGGAGGACAAGAGCCGGGATCAAATGCCGAGATTAAAAACTTTGCCTGTACAAGGTTCAAATCTGAATTCCCTATATTTGACAAGGTATGTCTACTTAACCTTGTGGAGTTTTAGATGTGTAGGAGGAAACAATTTTTGAAACGTACTTTGTGATTTTACACAACAGGTTGATGTGAATGGACCAAGCACAGCTCCTATATACCAGTTTCTGAAGTCAAGTGCGGGAGGATTCTTAGGTGATCTGATCAAGTGGAACTTTGAGAAGTTCTTGGTGGATAAGAATGGCAAGGTTGTGGAGAGATATCCACCAACAACCTCACCTCTCCAGATTGAGGTAAATATATAAGTTCAATCAAACATAGCAATAATAATTTCTACTACGGTAATGCTCTTCAGCTAACACAGAAACGAATGATTTGTTTTGCTTTTCTACTCTTCTTGCAGAGGGACATCCAGAAGCTCCTTGCAGCATGAATTTGATGTTAAAGAGTTACATATGCGCTGTGCCAATGTTAGAACAGATAAGACAACATTTGTAAATTTGTGCATCAGGCCTAACATGTACACAAGCCACCACTTATGTTATAGGGGTTTTGCTTACTTTGTTTTCAGCGGGGAAAACGAGGATGTTTCTTATTGAGAGTTTGTTTAGACTCGGATTAAACCCCCTCATAAATAGGGCAGTCTGCTGGTAAAAATGGAAATGAGGAAAAGATTAGCCTTGTTTTGGTAATTTGTTGTGATGTATGGTTTTATGGAACCGACTTGTTAGTACTCATTGTCAACACAGATGCCAAATGGAACTCCGACGAGAGTAACATAATCATAGCCAGGCAGGTACAACTCTCTAAATAGCAATATAATGTCTTTGCTGGTGTTATAGTGGATTCCATTAAATTCATTTCCCCCTTCTTCACCTGTTTTATTCATATTTTCAGATTCAAATATACGACTGGCTCTCATTTTTTCTGTATATACATTACTATGAGATTAAAAAATGGAAAAAAATTCGATTTTTGAACAGTTTAATTTAATTTTTAACTTTTTAGTTTAATTTATTGTGATTCTTTTCTTGTTAAAGATTAATCAGTTAATTTATTAATTAGTTAAATTTTATAAATTAGTAAACTTTTAAAATTATAATTAATTAATTAATTTTTATTTAAAATTTTAAATTCTTTAATAGATAACTATTATTTTTTGCAATTATATTTTAAAATTTTTAATTTTATTTAATTATTAAGTTAATATCGTAAACTTTTAAATCTTAAATTTTTTATTTTATCTATTAATTTTTTATTCAATTTTTAGAACATTAAAACTTAATCCATTTAGCAGTGTCTTTTAGGTGGGTAAAACTATTATCAACTGTACTTATTAAAATAGCATAAACCAGAAAGTGGGCATGATTTAGAAACGATAAATGTATTAAATAGAAGATCGTGGGTGTCCCTTTTAAAGCATTAAAGTTGGATGTCCCTTTTAACGCATTTTTTCACATGACTCAGGCTCAGACACAGCTGCTATTTATTTAATCTTACCTATTTCCCCTTATAGTATCTCTCTCAATTACGTATTTTATATTTATAATTATGGAAAGATAACAAATTAGATATCATTAAAAAATTAAAATATCTTTTTAAAATTGATAGAAAAATTATATCTAAAATAATAATCCCATAAGCCTAACAATATAATTAAGTTAACAATATTAAATAGAATAAAAAGGGAAATGAGTAAAATTAGAATAAAAGCAACATTGCTTATGAATATATATGTTCCAGATAAACTATCTCATTTCACTTGAACATTTGTGTTTCCAATGATTTGTTTTGCTCCCCTCAACAATTGCCCAATCTACAAGACAATTATTTCACTTATGCAAACTATCTCATTCGCCTGCATGAGTGGTCGAGTTGATGAAGTGAAGAGACATGAGATAAAAAGATCTTTTGTTTAAATCTTCCTATTTACATTTTTTCGATCGAGCCTGTTGAACAGGACTTTTTTAATACGGAATATTCGATTAGCAAAATTTAAAGACTATTGCATCAATTCAAAAATTTACCCAATACGTATATAAAAGATAGCAACTACAGATTCTTTCGTTCCAAAACAAGAAAAGAATTATCTTACCCTATTGAGACTCTAAGGACATAATTATCTCATCTAGTTAGTCCACTCTCATAACTCTTGCGCTGTTTCATTTTACCAAGGCACAATTACTATACTTTTATCAGCCGCATCATTCTTTGACATTCGTATTTCACTCTACTAGGACATTTTTCTCACTTCAAGAATGCAATTTTTACACCTGACTAATTGCATCACTTGTGGGCATATGTATTCTATTACCTCACCTAGTTAAGAACATTGCTCTTTAAGCATTTATATTCTAGATGTACTCATTCTATCATACGTACATAATCGCCTTTTTAAGTTATAGTATGTACAAAGATTGAGTTGATCCTCTTCGCTGCAAAACTTCAGGACAAAGGGTGTCTTCAGTTTACAGTGCTAACAACTCTTCCAAAATCAGCCTGTACACCAAATCCATATCTCATCTCGAAATTGATGGTGACTTATACGTCAAACATCAAAGGAAAATCACGCTTTAAAATCAGGAGCATTGTTGAGGACGAAGTTTTCTTAGTAGCCACTTCTTCCGCAATGAGGCATCCAAAGCCAAAAATGTCTTCGCCTTTTTCTCATCTTCCAGAAGATCACAAGCATCCAGTAAAAGATCATCATCTATGTCTGGTAGAGCTTGCAGTGCCCCAATTGTGCTTTCTAATAACGCTCCGTTCCCATTTACATAAGCTGTAACTGCATCTGCGTTTCCAGGAACAGATCTTCGCATCTCCAGACCTATTTTCTGCAACTTATGATGGCATTTAGCACCTGATGGTGCCATGGTAGGCCGCTTTCTATGTTGATCAGACACTATACCATCCTCAACTGAAATATTTACATCTCTAGGTAATCTATCTGCCTCCACTTCCAAGACAATGTAATTCGTTCCATTTCTTTTAATTTGGCACAAACTGGAATAACTACCCAAGACTTTATTTCTATATGCAATGGCTTCTGGATGTTCCTGCAATATTTTAGATACAGGACCAAGGGAGATATAAGTAAGACCGATGAGTTATTTCTCCTTGCAGTAACTCCAATGCAGAAAGGGTATGAGCCATTTCCCTCAGTAGATAATAATGCAACATAATGAGAAATCATGAAAGGATAGGAGAAATTATATGCAAGAAAATAATAAAAATTTACCTCAATAAAAGCATCCCATATAGCATCATCTGCCCTTACTATCTGTTGAGTTGCATCCCATTCAAATCCATGGTAACTTAGTAGAGTACTAATGTCATCACATTCTTTCATCAAGATCGTGTAGCGTTTTTCTAAACAGTGTTTGTCACATTTAATTCCAAATTTTTCATTTAATGATTGAACCATGTGCACCCATGCTTGCTCACTGAATGCTTTTTCAACAATACCTCCTTTGCGCACCTGTTCTAACATAAGATCAATAAAATAGTGGTCCACTGCAGGTAGCCAATCTAGATCTGAAGGGTTTTCTGGCCAATCACTTCCAAACAATACAATTGAAGACTCCCCTGCATCTCCAGAATGAATAAATGAAATGTATACATAGATGTGTCAGGAAAGGTCCAAGATCAGGTATAATTAGTTTGTTTTAAACGAGATAGGTAGCATTTTGTAACAAAGATGCTATGTTATAATTGTTTCCTTTTATAGTTCAAAGGAGTTTGACAGTGCATCTTCTAAAGTCCAATATAAAAAGTATTAATTTGTTCGCTTATTCCTTTTAAACTTCTGCACTTAACAGAAATCTAAACTACCCAATGAGATATCTATGCCTGCAGTTTTTTCAGACTGACTACCAACCTAAGCGGTAAAAAGCTTCAAAGCATATGCACATCAAAGGGAATCCACAATATACTTCAGCAACATATGGTTCCAAATATACTCTCAATTTCAAATCAACAAAAGTATTGGGAGATGTTTACCGGATCGCAAAACTGGTATTTCATCATACAGGCCTACACCCTGTGCCAGGCGGCTGTATCTTCCATCACAAATTTCTTGTCCGAATATGATGCACAATTTCTGGTAGCTTGGTACAGTTTTAACTCTGTATGATCGAACATCAGGGTGTGCCTGCAGCCATAATATAAGCAAACCTGTATAAAGGTGTTTCAACGATAACAAATGATAGCAATCACCTTAGTATAAGCGTCCCAAACATGATCATCAGCCACTATCATCTCACGTGTCTCATTCCATGAAAACCCACTATTTCCAAGAAGATTATTGATGTCATTGTAAAGCCTCCTCATGTGTTTATATCGGTTTTTAAGAACATCTTTGTCATGGTTAGAATGAAATTTGAAATTGAAAGAGGCAACCATGTCACTCCAAGCCTGGCTAATGAATGTCTGCCCCACTTTATTTCCTCGATGCACCTGGTCTAGCAACAAGTCAATAAGGTAACGATCCATCGGTGGCGTCCAATACGTTCTAGTACGATCACCAACAGTTACAATTTGGTTTCCGTTGGCTTCTCCTGCAGCCAGAGAATTATAACTGTAAAAGTTATTCTTTTCATTCATCAGATCACTGGAGACTAATATGTGGATGGTACTGAAGATTGATGATAAGATCTAATATAATTCATAGCACTACCCATTTCTGTTTCCTAAGCATATTTTATTCACAGTAAGCATTGATGGACTTATAGAGACATGATGGATAGAAGAATGCCTTAACTTCTCTTGTTTTCAAAGCAAACTATATACTTGCAGCCCCCCTTTTAGGTTTGTACACATAAAGAAACTACATCTCCTGTGGAATACTCATGAGATTCTGGACATTCTAAAATTATAATAGGAATTCAGATATCTCAAAACATTTGAAGCAACTACGCGAAAGTAATATGATTCAACTTGAATAAATAAGTTGTAGCTTACCATCCTTCATTCTTGAAATGCCAGCTTCAAGGTCTTTGCCATGATCTAAATCAGTTTGAACATCGTTGTCAGTAGCATTTCCAAAAATAAGGCCCAAATCTTTGAAGCTGGACAATGTCTTCATTCTATATGCTCGTGCATGTGGATGTTTCTACACACCAAGTAATTTACTACTGCTTGAATAGAAATAAAGAGAGGGAACAAAATAAAAATAACCCAACTTTTACAAACCAATTACCTTGATGTAAGCATCCCATACATTATCATCTGCCACAGCCATTTTCTGTGTTTCATCCCATGAAAACCCATCTTGATTTATAAGGACTTTCAGGTCGCTATAATACTTTGAGAGTTTATTGTATCGATGTCTCAAAACTCGTTTGCTATGTTGAGGACCAAATTTTGCATTGAAAAGAGCAAGCATATCAGTCCAGGCTTGCTTGTTGAATGTATTATCTATCATATTGCCTCTCCTCACTTGGTCCAGCATAAGCTCAATAAAATGCTGGTCCATAGCAGCATTCCACTCAGTCCTCGGACGATCATTGCTCAACTGGGTAATGTTTCCCATTTCGTCACCTACAAATTAAAGAATAAAACGAGATTAAGATTTGATCCATGACTGTTGAAGGTCAACTTGATACAGCATTTATTAAAAATATGCATTTTATTAAGACAAGAAGCCAATTACACACCCATGTTTAATCCTTGAACATCATCATCAAAGTCCAAATCATGGCTTGATCGGCTATATCTTCCATCTGCAGTGTTATAACCATATATGACACACAAATCATTAAAATTAAGCACAGGTTTGGACTTGTAGGGTCGTGCATCAGGGTGGACCTGCAACAATCTTAAGTTATTGTCAAGTTATGCGCCCAAAAACTTGTATAGGGTATGACTGAACTTAGAAAGTTACAATACCTTCAAGTAAGCATTCCAAGCATCATCGTCTGCAACAATCACTTGTCTAGTTTGATCCCAAGAAAATCCACTCTGAGCAAGAATGTTCCTGACATCATGGAATTGCTTCCATAAATTAGTATAACGACCCTTGAGGACATCTTTATCGTACTGAGAGCCAAATTTAGTATTGAACACTGTGAGCATGTGTGTCCAGGCCTGCTTGTTGAAGGTATGTCCGACCCTGTTTCCCCTGTGCATCTGCTCTAACATAAGATCAATGAAGAAACGCTCCATGGTTGGTGTCCAATAGGTTCTGGAACGATCATTGGTAGTTGGGATTTGGGTGGCCATTATTCTTGTAGTTGAATTCAGTTAAAAAGAGACAATCTTGAAAGTGAATAAATAAATAAATGAGAAGTGAAGAGAACACAGAGAGAAGGGAGAAGAGATTTTGGCGCCTTAACAAAGAAAGAGAGAGAGTGAGAGTGAGTGGCGCGGTGAAGAACTTAACCCTAATCCCGAATAAGACCCCAATCCCAGTCAATCACATCCTATTCACTTTCTGTTTGGTTACACCCTCTCTCTCTCTTTTTTTTTTGGTATTTTCCTTTTTATTTTTTATAGCTAATGATATAAAATGATTTCAAGAGCCCACAAACCATTTTTGGGCTAATAGCCCAATCGCATCCTTGAATTTCTAAAATATTTTATTTTTTAGAAAATCAGATTGAAAAAAAATCATCAAGGTATGATACATTGAATAGCATTCAATAAAATTTTAATATAATAATAAAATATAAACTAAAAAGATAAATAAAATAATTTAAATCTAATATAAAATAGGATAAATTATATTTTAAATTTGCAACCTTAATTTTATAAAAGTAATCAAAATTATAAAGTATATCGATTGCACTGCCCCTTTGTGTGCAAACCTTTCTCGTCTATTATTATCAATGTTATGAATATCGTATTAATACTAATGTTAAATTTAATTTTGGTACGATACTATACTGATACCGATCAATATCGGATGTTGTTTCAAGTAATATATAAACGTGACATCTTAAAATAATATATACAGTATTAAAAAGAAAAGAAATCTTAAATTTAAAAGATCAATTAAAAATTAAAACTTATGACATATGTTTGTATAATACAAATATTGTACCAAGATCAAATTATGAACATTTTTGTTAGTTTTTTAAAAACATTTATAAAACTTTAAGGAACCGTTACGTTTTAACATGTATGTTTTCTGAGAACATAAAACTAAATATCAAAGTCTAATGGTATAAATATAAAAGTTGTTTCATTAATGGTCGGAAAAAATAACAGATCAAGCAATTAACGCTTCTTTTTCTCCTTCATTTTCACTGGCAGCAAATTCTTTGTCCTTCAGTTATTTTTTCTTTATTAATCACCAATCAATTTCTAGCTAGTTTTGGATTATAGTACTATGTTTTTCGGGTTAAATTCAATTTGATTACCTAATTTATTCCAATAATAAGGCTAATATATTACCCACTTTGTGATGCTACCTTCTATTTTAAAAATAGACTTATTACCTCATTTGATCACTAGTTAAAAAGAGCTTATAATTTAAAAAGATTTTTTAACCCTATATTTATAATTTTATAGAGCAAAAGGGAAACATAAAAATGGTGATATGTTAGTTCATTATTGTTAATTATTTCTTTTTCAATTTTGTTTCATAAATAAATTTTCTTTTTAAATTTTTCATAAGTTAACGGTCATTAAGTACAATTATGAAGATAATGATATTTAATAATTTTTTATTTATTAACGGCCAAAATGTAATCAATACTTCAAATATTTTTTATTTTGAAATAAATGTCATAATAAAATAAAGAAAAAAATATAAGGGTTTAATATATTTTAGTCAACAAACGATTAAAAGGGTGTTTTTGTCCAAAAAATGCATAATGTATAGTTGTGGCGGTGATTTCAAAGGTAAAAAATTATTTTTGAATTCTAAACTCCTTTGACTAGTGGTCAAAAGGAGTAATAAGTGCATTTTGAAAATAAAAGGGGCATAATGTATTAAGAGATAAAACACAATGGGTTAAATGTATTTTACTCTACTCTAAATAGTGATATTCACTGAGTGCATTAATTCCTTTTCCCTTTATTTCATTCCATTGGTTAATTAATGACTAATTTATGAGTTGTTTTCGTATCAAACAATTATGTGGTTCGAGTTGAACTCAAATATTCCTTAATCTTGTCAAATTAATTTTTTATTTTAATTATTTATGTCGACTAATTATTTTTTATTTTAAGTATTTTTTAGACCATCCAATCTAGTCCATTTATTATAAAATTTGTATTTAATGATTGCATTAGCTAATTTTCTTTTAGTTGCTTTCTCTTCATTAATTACTAATGGATTTCGGACTAGTTTTTGAACCAAATCATTATACAAATTAGGCTACACTTAATTCGATCATTTAGGGGGTGCTTGGTTAGTTGGTATGAAAAGAAAGAAATGAGTAACGAATTAAAAATATGATTGGTAATATATTATAATTGGAAGAACAATGTTTTTATATTCTCTTTTAGGGCAATACTCCATATCTCCCAATATAAGGAGGAATTGATCCATTTTCATCTCTCACTACATTCATTATAATTCTTATTACCATTCTTCTAACTGAACCAATCACTTCCTTAGTCTACTATAATTCTCTAGACAGTGGTATTTACTTATTGCATTAGTCTTTTTATTTTTGTTTCTTCTCACTTGATTAATTATTAACAAATTTTAAGAAGTCTTTAGACACTACCACTTTGTGCTTCGAGTTGAATTGAACTTGGCCTTTAGTCCAATCGATTGCTTTTCTTTTAATTGATTTCTCTTATTTAATTATTGATTAATGTTTAACAAATATTAGACAAAATTATTGCATTAGAAGGAGTGAACTCAATCTAATCATCCAATCTAGTCTAGTTTTTTGGTATTCAGTAACTGCATTGATTCCTTTTCATTTAGTTGCTTTTTCTTGGTTAATTACTATCTAAACTTTTGACTAGTTTACGGATCAAAACACTGTGAAATTCATGCTGTACTTAGTTTGACCAACTAATCTAGTCTAATTCTCTCATTAGAAGTGTTATGTGGTAGCAGTAAATCTTTTTATTTTGGTTTCTTGTCTCAGTTAACTATTGACTGATTTCTAAGGAATTTCCAAACCAAACAAATATGTGGTTTAGGTTGAACTCAACATGATTGTACACTACGATTCGATTGATTCTTTTTTCTTTTGGTTGATTTCTCTTAATTAATTACAAGTTAATTTCTGATCATTTTTGGACTAAAATTAGATTGGAGTTTGAGTTAAACTTAGTCTAATCATCTAGTTTAGTCTAATTCTCTAACCATTGTTATTCAATGACTACATGTATTTTTTTTTCTTTTGATTACATTATCTAGGATAATTACTATCCAATTTCTGCCTAATTTCTATACCAATTCACTATGTAATATGGTTCAAACTTTGTTTGATAACCTAGTCTAGTCTAATTCTTTGAATATTAATACTCAATGGCTGCATTAATTTATTTTTATTGATTTCTTTCCCCCAATTTGACTAATTTCTATATAGTTTCTAGGCTAGAATGCTATGGTGTTTGAGTTGACCTCAATCAACCTCTCAATTTGGTCTAATTTATTATTTTTTGTTGATTTTTCTTGATTAATAGTTAATTACTTTTTACTAGTTAACAAACCAAATTACTATTCAATTTGAGTTTTTTACTAGTTAACAAACCAAATTACTATTCAATTTGGGCTGAACTTAGTATGATTATCCAGTTTAGTTTAGTTCTCTCAACATGATATCGCATCGATTCCTTTTCATTTGGTTACTATTTCTTAGTTAATCACTAGTTCTCCCAAACTAGTGTATAGTTTAGGTTAAACTTGGTTCAACCATATAGTATGGTCTAATTCTCTAAATATTGATATTCACTAGATACATTAATTCACTTTCTCTTTGGTTCTTTTCACAAATTTCTAAGTATTTTTTAGAAGATAACATTGTGTAATTCATGTTGAATTTAACTTAACTTTCTAATATGATCCAATTGATTATTTTTCTTTCTGTTTATTCCTTTTGATTAACTATTAGCCAATTTTTAACTAGTTTCGGACCCAATTAATGTGCAATTTGTGTTGAACTCAATCCGACTATCTATTCTAGCCCATTTATCTGAACATTGGTATTTAATGACCACATTAATTATATTTATTTTAATTTCTTTTTTGTTAATTACTAGTTGGTTTGATCACCTTAGTTAGTTTGATTCTCTAGCCAATGGTACTTAATGGTTGCATTAATTGCTTTTTTATTATTTTCTTTGTCTCGATTAATTAACCTTTTAGTTTATGAGTAGTTTAGAGACTAGACCTCTATATGGTTGAATTGAACTTAACTCGAGTGCATAATTTGGTCTAATTGGTTTTTTGATAGATTTCTCTTAATTAATTTATGTTTGATTGCAATCTATTTTTAGACCAAATTATTTCTTAATTTGGGGTGAACTTAGTTTGGCTAGATACAATAGTTTAGTTTTTGAATATTGTTATTTAGTAATTAAATTTATTCCTTTTCTTTTAGTCTCTTTTACTAAGTGATTTCTAAATAGCTTCTGGACCAAATGACAATAGATTTCGGGTTAAACTTAACTTGATCACCTAGTTTAGTTTAATTGTTAAAATAATGGTACTTGTTGCATTAATTCCTTTTCTCTTTGTTTCTTTCTCTCAATTAATTGTTGACCAATTTTTGTGTAATTTCTAGTCTAAGTCAACTAGATAGATTAAACTGTCATTTTAGATTAACTACTAAGACTTATACTAGGTTAAATACTAGTTGATATCTAACTAGTTTTTATTGTGCAATTTTTTTGTTAAACTCAATCCAACCATCCAACCTTGTCTAGTTATCTAAATGTTGGTATCTAATGACTACTTTGATTCTTTTTTCTTTTGATTGCTTTTTCTTGGTTGCTTAAGAATATAATTTTTACTAATTTTTGAACATACCAATATGCTATTTAGATTGAATTCAGTTTAACCACCTCGTTCAGTCTAATTGTTTGCATTATGGTAATTTAGGTTGAACTTAACCCAATAGCCTAATATGACCTAATTGGTGATTTCACTTTTGGTTGATTTCTCTCGATTAATTACTTATTGATTTCTTACTAGTTTTTGAAATTTCTTACTGGTTTTTGAACCACAATTCAGTCCAACCAAACGATTTGGTCGAGTTCTCAAAACATTAATATCTAATTTCTAAATTTATTTATTTTCTTTTGGTTACTTTTTCTTTGTTAATTACTAGCCAATTTATGGCTAGTTCTGAATCAAACCACTTTCCAGTTGAAGTTGCATTGAGTATGATCACCTACTTTCACCTGATTCTTTAAACATTGGCATTCATTAGTTGTATTAATTCCTTTTGGTTACATTAATTCCTTTCTCCTAGTTTGTTTTTGTTAGTTTATTATTGGTAAATTTCTAAGTAGTTCCCGAACCAAACTATTTTGTAATTTGGGTTAAACTCAACCAGATTACCTAATTTGGTCAAATTGATTATTATTACTTTGATTGATTTCTTTTGATTAATTACGTATTGATTTCTCACTAGTTTTTAGAACAAACTAGTTTATGTTGAACTTAGTCCGATATTCTATCTAGGTCATTTCTCTTAAAATTGTTATTTATTGACTGCATTATTTCTTCTTAATTACCTTTTCTTAGTTAGTTACTAGTCAGTTTTTGACTAGTTTTCGAACCTAACTAGTGTGCAGTTATGGTTAAACTCAAGTTGATCATTTAGTTTAGTTTGATTATCTGAAAAATGGTATTCAATGGTTAAATTACTTCAATTTTTCTTAACTTTTTCTTTTGATTAATATTGAACAATTTCTAAGAACTTTCTAGATCAGGTCACTTTGTGTTTTGGGTTGAGTTAAACCTAACCTCTAGTCTAACTAATTCTTTTTCTTTAGGTTAATTATTCACCAATTTTTAACTAGCTTTCAAACTAAATTACTATGCAATTTGGATTAAAGTCGATTTGACCATCGATTTCAGTAAATTTTGTTAAACATTAATATTCAATGACTACATTTATTCTTTTTCTTTTGCCTTTTTGGTTGTTCTATGCAATTTATGGCTATTTTCTAGACCAAACTACTATGCAGTTTAGGTTGAACTTAATTTGACCACCTAGTTTAGTTCGGTTCTCTGAATAGTGGTATTCATTAGTTTCTTTCTTCTAGTTAATTATTACTAAAATTTAGTAGTTTTTAAATCATAATAATGTTTGATGAGGGTTGAACTCAACCCAACTGCTAGATCTTGTCTTCATTTTTATCTTTTGATTGATTTCTCTCAATTATTTATTGACTGATTTGTAACTAGTTTTTGAACCAAATTATTTTATAGTTTGTTAGTCTAATCTTCCAATTTTGGCTAGGTTGTATGAAAATTACTACTTTGTGACTATATTAATTCCTTTTCTTTTAGTTGCTTTTTCTTGGTTGATTTCTATCTAATTTTTGAATTGTGTTTGGACCAAACTATTGATTAGTTTAGGTTTAACTCAATTCTCAGTTGCAAAAGTAATTCCTTTCTCTTGGTTTGTTTCTCTCAATTAATTATTGACCAATTCCTGGGTAATTTCCAGACTAGGACACTATGCTATTCAAGTTGAACTTGATATGATCACCCTATTTAGTCTAATTAATTTATTTCAATTAATTATTGATAAATTTATAATTAGTTTTCAAACTCTATTATTTTGCAGTTTAGGCTGATCTCAGTTCGATCATCAAGTTTGGTTTAGTTCTCGAAAATATTAGTATTTAATGTTTGCAATTATTCTTTTATATTTTGGTTACTTTGTCTTGATTAATTACGCATTAATTTCTAACTTCTTAGTAGACCAAACCATTGTGAAGGTTGGGGTTAACTCAGTTCAACCTCTTATTTTGGTTTGAATATATGAATAATATTTTATTTAATGTTTAAATTAAATTCTTTTGCCTTGGTTTCCTTCTTTCTGAATAGTATCTAAACTATACCACTATATGGTTTAATTTGACCATAACTCAACTACCTCATTTGGTCTAATTGTTTCCTTTTATTTTGATAATTTCTCTTAGTTAATTACTGATTGATTTCTAACTAATTTTGATGAAATTATTGTAAAATTTGTGTTGAACTCAGGTTGACCATTTAGTGTGGCCTAATTCTTTGGACATTGTTATTTAATGACCATATTGGTTTCTTTTCTTTAGATTACTTTTTATTGGTTAATTCCTAGTCAATTTTAACTAATTTTTAAAACCAAATCTATTCCAAATCTTTGAATAATGGTATTCAATTGCCATATTATTTCCTTTTCTTTTGCTTTCTTTGTTCTAATAAACTATCGACTAAATTTTGAGTAATTTCGAGACTAGCCATTATGTGGTTTGGATTTGAAATTAACTTGAATGCCCAATCTAGTCCAATTTATTCCCTTTCTTTTGGTTCATTTCTTTGATTAATTATCATTTGATTTCTGATTAGTTTTCAGACCAAATTACTATATAGTTTCAATTAAACTTAGTTTGATTCTTCAATTTAGTTTCTTGCTTTGTGAGAGTCAGGGAAGAGATATAAATTGTACCCAACTTTCTCTTTGCATTTTACAAAAAGATAATTTTTTTGACTCAAATCTATCACCTTTTGGTATAAATGAGTAACCTTACCACTTACTTCAAGATTCTCCCTCATAGTTTGATTCCTTGAATAGTGGTATTGGTGCTTGCATTACTTTATTTCTAGTAGTTTCTCTCTCTTAGTTAATTATTGACCAATTTATAAATAATTTATAGAACCAATAATTCAAGCTAAACTCAACCAGATCACTAACTTTGATCTATTAATTCTTTTTCTTTTGATTGATTCTCTTAATTAATTATTAGTTGATTTCTTACTAGTTTTCAAACTAAATTATTGTGTGTTTTTTGTTTAAATTAATCCAACCATCCAATTATTTGAATATTTTATTATAGGTTGTGCATTGATTCTTTTTCTTTTTTGATTAATTATTAACTATGATTGCACAATCTAATCTATTTCTCTTAAAATTGATATTTAGAAACCTTCGGACAAACAAAAACCTTTTACATTCCATCATAAAGAAGATACTAGACTTAGGATTTCTCAAACTATTTATTAAAAGATGTGGTTGTAAAGTATAAAAGACTTTTTTCTATTATTAAAAGGTGATTCAATCTGTTGGAAGTTCTACAATAATTTTCAAGTATTTGTATTTCCTGTCCTTAAAATTTGATTCAATTAATTAAAATTTCTGCAAGAAGTTTTAAATGTTTGAATTGATTTCTTATAAATTCTAAGTGATTAAGTATTTTTAAGTACTAAAAGTTAAGTCTCTAATCAATCATCGAGCTTATCACTCAACTATCTAGATAAATTATATAATTTATGATAGCTATTACCTGCAGTTCCCCATCCCTATTATTCTAAAGGATATCCAAAGATGTATAGACTCCTAGAAGTTGAAGTTTAAATGGAAGAACTTTTCAAGTCTCCTCTACACTGAGCTATAAGGGGTGATCATATTTATCTATACTTTGAAAGAACGCATACTCATATAACCTAAGAAGACACAAAAACAGACACGCGACACGATACGGATACGGACACGGACATAGGGACACACCAACTTCTAAAATTTGGTGGATATATATATATACATATACATAT
>JAOSBN010000008.1:17741820-17759636 GCA_027563595.1 Erythroxylum suave | reverse complement strand
CTTGGTGTAAGAGACCTGAAGAGGCTCTGGAAGGGAGGAAAGAATACTTGTAATTGTTTAGAGTATAGTGAAACACTGAAACGAACTCTGAGGACTAGACGTAGCCCACAATTTGGAGTGAACCAGTATAAAAATCGCAGTGTCTACTTTCTATCTTTTACTTCATTTTATTTTGTTGTTAAATAATTAGATAGAAGTTATTTGCGATTTAACTATGTAATAGTTTTCATATAATCCTTGTGATAACTTTTTAACAAGAAAGGGAAGTTTTTAGCAAGTTTTCGTATTCACAAAAAAGGGATACACCATTTAACCCCTCCTTCTATGTATCGAGTTTCTTGTACATAAAGTCTATACTAACGTGTGATTTACTTCAATTCTTAGCCGCGTAAATGCTCTTCAAAGCAATGTTAAGAGTGTGGATAACACAAGGAGTCCAAAAAATAGTTGGAAACTCCACCTCAATCATTAAACCAGCAGCCCTACAAACTGATGCGTTGTTCATCATAATTTGCACGACATTATAAAAACCAACTTCCATAATCATATCTCTCATTTTCTTGGCTATACGATATAGGTTGAAGAAGATTCTCAACATGTTCTCTTTCTTTGTCAAGTAAATTCGTTCTCAACTTGTTGTAGCCTGGAGAAACATAACCACTAATATAATTATTAACGGAAAAAGAGAAAGCTTTGATGAAATGAGGATTCCTTGCAAGATGAAAAGGCAATCTTGAACAGTAAAACATTCTAGCAATCTCAAGATCTAAATTTTTCCTAGCTTGCATGTTGAAAGCATCCTCTAGAGGTCCCGATGTTGCCCTTCTCTTTCTTGAATCAAAAGTACATGCTTCACCAGTTGAGAAATTTTGTGATTGACTAGATAAGGGTGGAAGAGGGACATGTCTTGTCTTGAAATTTTCAATAAACAACTTAGCTTCATTGTCATTTTTTTAAAGTTTTGTCACTTTTGAGGATAGAATGTTATCACAAACTCGAATTCCCTTGCCTGACCATTTCAACAAGTGTGCCCTTACCCTAATGTAAGAACCTCTGAATTAGCTAGAGCAAAAACTACACTTAAACTCAAAGCTTCCACCACCCTCTATTTTATTTTTCATCACCACATATTTCCATAGTGGTTTTTCTGGATTTTCTTGTTCAGCACCACTGCTAGAAGCCATGGAAAAAGGAGAATAGTGGATTGAAATACCTAATTAAGATACCAAATTGTATTAACAAACAAGTAGACAATATCAAGAAACAGCAAAGTATTTTTATGTCAATAAAGAAAGCAACACAGGAATGCGTATGTAGGAGGAGGAATGCGCACGCAGAAAGCAAAGAAGAAGCGTGCAAAGGAAGAGTCGAACGGAAAAGAAGAAGGAAGCAAAACAAGTGAAAATGATTTTTTTATATTTTAAATAAATAAAAAATAAAAAATGCTGTGTTTAAGCTGTTTTCAGCCGTGTCCGAGTCGACAAAATTTTTTTTTAATTCTGAAACGTGTCCACTGTACGTCAAGTGGGTGTCCATGTCGGACACGTGTCCGACATGCAGACACGACTCCATTTTGCCGTCTTCGTGCCACATAGCATATAACTATTTCTATTTTTGAACAGATGGAAAGGTGAAAAGATATGATTTTAGTACCCAAACTATGGCCAATGAATTTATGAATCCTCAAAGTACATCTCCTTTTGTCAAAAAGAATACAATAAAACGGCTTCCTTTGGAGCCAACTTTTTATTGGTTGAACAATAAACTGTTGGATCTCCAGGAGGACAAGGGAAGGGGAGATCATTTCCTTTCTGTAAACTCGTTCTAGCTCATAAAGCTTCTTTCCTTGGAACCCCACCAACTTGTCAAATTTCAGTCTCAACTAGTTAAGACAAGGAATTCTGCACATGCAAAAATGTTGAGCAGATGGTCTTGTCAGAGCTTACATCTCATCCATGTTGCTTACCAGCGAAACCAATTCAATGTTTTCAATTACTTGAGTTTCAGTTCCCTCTTTTGAGCCCGAGATTTCAGTTGGTAGTAAAGTAGCATTTTGATCAGCATTTGGAACCAGACAGAGCAGACAAAGTGGAGTGAGTCTCAGTAAGTTACGGATCAAGATGGTCAGCCAGAGGTTATTAAAATTTACTCGGGTAACATGAAGTAAATGAAGAAGGATGCCACCAAGCCATGAAGATGAAAAATGTCCAAGGTTCTCAATTGACATGAGCAAAGCGAAGAAAGTGCCCTCAATGCCAGCGGGACAAAGCTTGGAACAGAGTACAAGAAGAGGCATCCACTTCAGCCGTCCAATTACATGAGAGAAACTTGCATCAAACACAGCAAAGAAATAGTCTGGTATTCCAATTCTCAAGTTCAGTCGCAACACCATCACCAAATCCAGCATCCCTGTTAAACCAAATAGAAATTGAGTCCAAAAAAGTAGGTCTCTGAAGGGATGATTTTTCAGAACATTCTGATACAGTAATGCCCCCAAGAATGATCCAGCTGCAGCAAACGAGGAAATGAAGCCAATGGTCTCCTGCAACAAACCATTCGTACACAATGTTATTAACACAAATTGTATTATTATGGTCAATGCTCTACGCTAACAAGCTTCATGAACAAGAGTATCAGTCCCAAGAACATAGAGAGTGTCCGGTCATTCTAGACTAAAAACGGTTGCTTCAAACTTCTGGATTATAGTACATTCCTTGTGAATCTGAAGAAAATAATGGATAGAATGATAGCTAAGATAGAATCATATACCTGGGAAAAGGACGGACCCTCCTTTGAATCCGTATACCAGTAGAACAACCCTTCGTGGATATTCAAACTTACAGTGATAGAAAAGTAAATATATAAACATGGTCTCCAGACCTCTGGAAATTTCAATGTTTTCCACATAGCCTTTCCAGCAGCAACAATATTCTGGTGTACCTGAGCAAAAGGTGGATTCATTTAGAGTCTGAAAGTGGAAATATCAAATTCTAGAAGAAAAGAAAGAACCTCTCTACAAACAGAATTCTGGGTGTTGGATTCGCTGAGCATCATTCCTACCAGAGATACAAGTCCAGCTGGGATTGCCAGCAAGCCTAAGACCCCCTAAAACAGAAGAAGAATTAAGCCCTGTAACACATAAGAATAAACTTCTGCCTACAATGGAAAGGTTAAGATAACATGACAACAGTGGCAAGCTAACAAGCGCTCAACCTTAGGACCTAGTAGGTGAACAAAAACACCACTCAGAGAGTATCCCAGTAATGCTCCAATTGAGGAACTGAAACTACACAAACTTTGCAGGTCAGCCGCCAGTGCAGGATGGATATTACTGTTCTCTGCTACACAGGCATCTATAGTCACGTCTGCAATGGCTACATACATACTTTGAGTAGTCAATAAAACCACAGCAAATAGAAGTTGGACCTTGTCATGCAAAGCCAATATGAGGGTTGAGACCACTCCCACGAGTCCTGAAATAGACAAGATATTCTGCCAATCACTCTCAGGGACAGAAATTCTGCCAAGCATTCTCTAGACGAGATATAGTTTTGAAAGCTAAGAGATTCACTACATTGAATATGGAAAGTATTCTCTTCAAATCCAAAGTGGAAACAGTAACAGTTAGGGACAAAGGACCACACAAATGTTACACATTTGCACGTTTAAGTCCTTTGCTTGCTCATGATCCTGGACGCACAAGCAATGGCAGAGCTTAAATACTTTTGTGATGGTGAGCTCAAAGACGAGAAAAATGGTCGATCATCAGCAGAAGAGAATAGCGATTATGATTTATGATAAGGCAGAAAAACTTGAAAGAGAGATTAGTGCCCTCAAACTTAAGCACCAAATAATATTGTTACTCCAGCAGATTGATACATTTTCTCCCTAAATTATTAAAAGCAATGCCATGGACGGCCCTGAATTGAGATCTGGACTTCTTGAGACATTATACATAAGAGGTATCGATTTCATTCTTACAACCCATACAAATGTATGACATGCAAGTAAATTCGAAACTTCTTCCCTTTCATTTCCAACAATCTCAAAGAAACCGCAAGCGACTGTAACCATCGTACTCAGATTCGATATTCATCGCTTTCTTTCTCCACTGCCCTATAACCATCAAAACCTATGTTTCCTTTTTGGGCTGGAAACCCCTCCTGCACTTCCCCAGAAGCTTAAGATGCCAATTGTTTTTGATAGAAAGCTTAATGATCACTATGTGACCCACTGTCCGTGCTCAGCTATTTTTTGATTCACATCATTTCTAAACTTCCAGACTAGCTTATCCAAAATAAGTACCAAATGTAAGCAATCCAGAAACGTCCTCAACAACTTTCACTACTTGCAAGTCAACTCTCAACTCTCAAGTACAACGCATACAATTGACTCATTTTGGGGTCTAAAACTCCCACTGATGATCAATCGAAAACTAAGGCCTGATCCAACTATCAATCTTGCACAAAAGAAATATGTAGATGGAGTTGAGCTTTAACTGAAACCCTGAGAGGAACCCATATTTTCGGCTTTGAAGAGCACAAGCGAACATGAAAAGATCACATAGCAATTGCAAACTAAAAAAGAACAAACGACAAGAATTGAACAAGATCTTTTGGGGAATATAGAAGACAGATCTTGACATAAATTGATGTGATAAATAATGGGAAGAAATAAAACTGAGAACCGCAAATTATATGCATAAGGTTACCACTTAAAACGAAATAAGGCCGTCTACGATACCCCAGAATGGGAAAAACATCTGTGAGGAGACCCCATAAAGGTTTAACAAGCCAAGGAATAAATATGATCCCTTGATAAATCTGGGACTCGGATGGCTGAACCTTCTGAACATCTTTCATGTAATAGTCCGTCCCAACGCGAAATAAAGCTCCGCCCATCCCCTGACTTATTCCATACACAACAACTACCGCAAACACATAGCTCCAATGTGTCTCAGTGGCAAGCATCTTCAGCCAATGGAATGGGGCCAATATACAGTCATGGAATCGTCCTCTTTCGGATTCATGGTCCTCCTCAGGCTCTTCATTAGACGGCCGCAGGCTCTCAGTCTCCGACATGACTCTCGCTTTCAATCCTAGTACATTAGCTGGAAAGACATGGTCTTTGCTGTGGAAAATTTGACCTCCAACACAAGTTTGTTTGCCAACCAAAAGTAGTAGGAGGAAGAAGTTTTAAAGAATAAGTTTCCAGTGCAGCGTAGTCATGGCACCTTTTCTCAAAAGTCTGAATCCGTTCAACTGCAGACGCCTGCAGGTAAACGCAAGACTCGTTAACAGGAAATTGAAAACAAAACAACCCTCGAAAACTGCAAGTAGTTCAATGGTACTGTACTGGTGATGCGATTAACTGACTCTACACTACCAGTCTTCCAGGGAATGATGATACTCTATACCAATTAATTTATCTTTGAATGTCAAAAACGAATCTTTTAAGGTCAGGTGGGCAGGGTGCTTAACTAAGCTAATCCAGCTATACAGTCGATAATTAACTTGTAATAGATATTTAAAATCTTGTTTCTACATATATAAAATGTTCCATTACATGCAAGTTGACATGTTATACTCGCACGTTCCAAGATCCTATTGGTTCCAAAGTTTGAAAATGTTCAGTTGTGTCCGAATTCCGAAAGCTGATTGAAGACAGCGAACAAGTTGACTAGTCTTCGTCCAAGTTTATTTATTGACATAGAGAGCGGGAGAAGAGTAATGATAATGCCACTGGCAGGTCAATAAGAACATCAGTATATAGCTTGGTAGGAAATAGAGAATAATCACATTTAAAGAGCTTACTCTTCTCGTTTACTTTGGTATGCTGAATTCTATTGTTACAAGTCCTCTGTAGTTATTTTATTTTAAATTTCAATTGAATTCTACTCCTTCCAAAATATTGTTCTAATATAAGATTGATAATTGCATTATAAGAGTTGAGAATTGATTTAGTTTGAGAAAATTAATCAGTGCTTCCATTTTTTCCCCATGCCTACTTTTACTTATTTTTACACTGTTTTGCATATGTTTTTAAATTTTAGTAGTTTATCTTTTTCAAAGTTATTTTTCTTCTATATTTTCTTGTTAACAAGGATTTATGACAACTTTTGACATTTAATATTTTTGTTGAACTTGCATGACACATAAGAGATTGGTGAATTATGTCTTCACATTTTTGGCCAATTTTTAAGAAGTAATGAATGAATTGCCTGAAAAATATGAATATTTTATTATAATAAGCAAGTATGATTTATTTTGAGCAACCATAAACACACATAATTTTATTAATAAACACATAACAATAAAGAGAGGAAAAAGATAGACAAAATCCATTTATAGTGATTCAACCAATATCCTTAACAAAAGTAGGGTATGTTTTTGGATTACTTAGTAAAGATTAATTTCTATAATTATATTTGAAGCTCAAAGGCAAACTTATTTGATAACATTTTGAGGCATACTTGTCTCAAACCCACTTGCGAATTTTAGCGATACTTAACGAATCAGTTAATCAAGATAAGACTTATCAACATTTAGAGGTAAAGTCTACTAATTAAGCTTCTTAATTAAGTTATATCCAAACTCCATACAAAAAGGATACATCTCAAAGTAAGTTTTCATAGCCACAATAAAATCTGCCACAAATTCACTTAAGAATGCGATTTACATATTAGCACTCTTTTCTCTCACTAACTTGAGATTCAACACTTTGACTATTTATTTATGTAGGCTTATAGACTTGATATTAATCTGACATGCCTGTCTAAAATTCAATCTACATCAGTTACATAACCTTTGGAATATGTCCATTCTCTAAGTTCTATTTGGGAAATCCACTTTTTCTCTTCCTTTAATGAATGAAAAGGAATCCACCATATAATATCTCCTTTTCTTAAGGTAAAAAAGGGGATCTTTTATACATTTTCTTTGCTACAAGTGAAGAGAAAGCCTAAAAAAATTAATTTCTCTCTCAATTGATATCTTAGTAACTCAAATAAAACTCAAGAATTTCTTTCTTGATCACACAATATATTAAGGGTTCATATTATGCTCTCATGCTCATGAATATAACGAAATTATCTTAAAAGATTCATAAAACCATCTTTAGTATCAAAAAATCAATCTCATAACGCGTTATGGTTCACTTGACTTAAATTTTTTTAAAACTCTCTTGAATTGTAGATATGGTTTACTTTGCTCATTTTGTTTATCATTTGATTGGTTAATTTATTCAATTAACTTTTTTCTTTTTTTGTCCTTCTATTGAACTTAATCTCTCACATATTATTTGATTTTTGTATAATGGAGCTACTAATATTAACAAAAATAAATTCATTAATAGAAACATATTTTGGTATCACCAAAATCATAAGTTAGGACATCATTTGGTTTGATTATTTCATATACTTTGTCTTACAATAGTTGTTTCTTTAATTGAATATTAGCATACATTTTTCTTTTAATACATGCTTGCTTAATTCTTTTTTAATATATATGGTTAATGAATTTCTTATTTTCTTTCACATTTTTAATCTTTACTATCGTTTACAAATCCAAAAGGTTCATGTTTGTTACACTAGAATTATGAGACTTATAATTATCACGTATTGAATAAGTAATTAAATAGATTCCAAGAAGTAAATATAAAGATAAAAAAGGAAAATCATCTTGGAATTCAATTTAGTTTAATTAAGAAGGAAATTGAAATGAAAGAAGTTGTTAATTGTTTAACTTTGGCACGTTTTTTTGCCTTTAATATTATAAATATATATAATATAAGCAAGCTGATAAAAGTTTCCTTTAAGTGAGATTAAATCGATACTATTTGAAAGGACAAGACAAAATAAAGTGCAAACAATATAGTCCTCTAAAGGTCTTGGAGCAATTGGAAGTGATGCTTAGTATTTTAGATATGTATTATGTTTTATTATCAATCAATTGAAACTCTTGAATCTCATTAAAATGGTTATGTTAAAAAGATTAAGAAACCTAAATTTCAAGCTTATTAGAGCACTTTGACTAGCTACTTGCTTTAAATATTTACCATGTTACTGCTTAAAATAATCATGTAGATTAACTCTTGATATACCCATATTTATAGTTAGAGTTAAGTCATACATCAGTTAACTCCATCTTCTATAGAAACTTATGCCAACATTAATCCGCATTCAAATTATATAATAAACAAAGTATTTCTTGTTATTTCTCGTTATTGGTTTAGTCCTTTACTAAAGAAAAAATTAAACAAATAAATTTGTTAACCTAATAGTGAGATCTTATTCCAATGGGCTGGTAATGATTAAAAAAGAGTAGATATGCCATTATTATGGTAAGGCTCTAATAATGAACAAAGCCAAGCCTATATTTTGTATGTTTATATAAATATTGACTTGTAATTCTTATAAGTTGTTTAACTAAATTGGCTTTAGTGATAAATTCTATATTTCTTTTTTCGACCTTCCAGCTTGAAATACAAAGGAAATCAGTTTACTTAAAACAACAACAAACTGTAAATCTCTTCCAAAGAAGAAAAGTAGATAGAGTCATGGTGAGCTACTCTTGATTAAATGATTTCCTGAATTGTTACTCTCTTTAACAATAACATCTCATCTAATCATTGTTACATAGAGGTCGTTATGAATTTGCCCAAAAATATTAAACTTATTCCTTTTAAGATCAAGAACTACTTGGTGGAATAATTGGGATTTGATGATGTTGTCTAAAAGGATATTAATACCTTTTTTCTATAGCTACAAATCAGACAATTGAATGAGAAACCTAAAGGAGATATAAAGAAAGAACTGAAAAAGTTATCAAGGCTATTGGAAAAAATGATATTGCAGTTTCAAATTCAAGATTGGAGTTATGTTTGATGTAAGGACTTCTACTAGCAAAAATAGATCATAATAACTTAAGAGAAGTGGAAAAAATAGAAATTATGGAAATTATTGATGCAAGGGTAAGTTGGTTTAGAGATGGTGATAGCAATAAGCGTATTTTAATAACTCCATTCTCATTTATTAGAACTTAAACAAAACAATAACTTTCCTTGATGATTAAGAAAGGAAATAACTAATCAAAATGATCTCAAAAGTCTTTTTGTTGAACATTTCACTTACAAATCCAAGAGGTGAAAATGATTTTCTTTTATATAAAAAGTCCTTATAGTACCTTATTCAACAATTAATAGTTTATGAACAAATGTTGTCTGTAAGATCTTTTTTAGCAAATAGTTGTAGTAAAATTTACACAAGTTTAACAAGATAATTGTGGCATGCTTCAGTAAGAAGCTAGTGTAACCAAAGCTGTCCAAAAAGTTGCAAGTGTGTAAATGGCATATTTTAGTAAGAAAACTTCACTTAGATTATTACGTGATGTTCAACACCATTACGAAAACACTATTAGTGCAAGATATAGATTTTGGATAGGCCAAAGTTCATTTTAGTTTTGGGTAGTGATTATTATATTTTGATAATTACTTGTAAACTATATCAGTTATGATGGTCATTTGATTATAATAATTGGTAACTGAGTGTTCTAATATGCTCCTCTAATAGTCGTGCTATTTGGATTGAAAAGAGAACTTGTATAACTAATTGCTATAAGGATTAGAACAATGTAACCTTTGCATTTAGGGTGTAACTCTTATAAACTTCCTTTAACTATTGCCTCTTCTATATATGTGTGAAATATGGGTATATATGGACTTGTTTAAACACTTATTTCATGTATAATCCTTTATGTCATGTTAATAAAAGTTACTCCAATGTTTATGTTTTATGATCATTTATTTTCAATTATAAAATTTACTTAAAAAATGAAAAAAAATGTTTATGAAAATGCCCCGAAGAAAATTTTAAATTATTAATTGGAAAATTTCCCAAAGACATTCTTAAATTATTAATTGTTTCTTTACTAAAACTTGGTTATAATCTATTTGTAGATATATACAAACAACCTACTTCACTTATATTATGTTAGGTTACATTAGTAAGTCCTAAAGTGTGAAAATGAAATTGCACACCAACTGTTTGACAAAATATCTCAATAGGTCATATCAAGTGTTTAACAAAAATTTTCAATAGGCTGCATAATATGTTTAACAGGAACTTATTGAGAACTTATTAGGGAATTAAGCTACAACATATTAAATTAAAGACTAATATCTAGCCTCAAATTGACCTATATGGAAAACAAAATCAAAGCATAACAACAAGATAAATTTGGTAACAAATGGTGGGAGAAAACATGGAACATTTGAGATAAAGGATGGCTAGTTAGAGCAATTCCTTATACTAGTCCTAGAAGATGGATTTTTTGTGACTATTTGATTGGGTCACCTGAATGAGGCACATTAAATAGTTGAGTAAAGGTGATGGAGGATGCTTGTAACTTCTTTAAACCAATGTTTTCCATAACAATAGTGGCAACTAGACAATAATAAAAGTCCCTGATCTAAAGCACTTTGATGGTGCTTGAGATGCCCAGATATTGGAGAAATTTTTGTGAGATAAGAATTGATATTTCTATGTTGTAAAGGTGCCAAAAATAGATAATGTGATAATGAACATTAAACATTTAGTTAGTGATGTTAAATTGTATAATGATTTTAATACTAGTTGTTTATAAATTGGGATTTAAGAGGTGTTATAAAGAGCATTTCCTGCTTTATAAAACCTCTTATATAGTTAGAGAAACCTTGCAAAAGTTTAGATGTGAAGGAATAGTTAAAAACTATGTTAAGGCCTTTAATTCTCTTATACTAAACATCTATAATATGTTGGAAGAAGACACGCTCTTCAACTTTTTACTAAGACTCTAGTCTTAGGTATAATTATAGCTACATATGTAAGGTGTCTAAAACAAAATATAAGTTATCCATATATAGCAAGAGGTTGCTAAACCTATTACTTGAAGTAATAAAATGAAAGGAAAGCCCATATCTTTTCTCATCACCCAATATGTTCTATTAATTTTTTATAAGAAAAAAGAGATTACATAGCCAACTTTAGAAACAAGTTGACAAGGGTGTACATGATAGATAAATTCAACAAAATTATTACTGACAAGGATGTCCACTTTCTTTTAATGGGAGAGCCTAACAAGACTCTCTTTTTTATAGATGGATTTTATATCGTTTACATCAGTCCAACAATATGATAATGATATGCTTTGGAAAAGAAGCTAGTTAACCAAAGCTATCTAGAAAATTGTAAATATGTAACAATATATTTTGGTCTGAAATTTTCACTTAGGTTATTGGGTATTGTTAAATATCATTGTGACAATATTGGCAGCCTGAGATATATATTTTGGATAGACCAAATTTTACTTTAGTTCTTGATAGTGACAATTATTTTTTAAAATTATTTATAAGTTATATCAATTATATTAGTTATTCAGTTATGATATATGATATATGATTGTTGGATGTTCTAATAAGTCCCACCAATAATCATATTGGTTAGACATAAAAGGGAAGTTGTATAACTGCTAATTATTGTAAGGGACAAGATAATATGACCTCTAAAGTTAGAGTGTAATTATTCTTACTTACTTTACCTACTATTTTTCTATATTTATATGTAATATGGGTAGAAATAGGTTGGTTAGCCTATTTTAAGCCCTATTTCATATGTCATTTTAATGACACATTAATAATTTTTTAGTGTTTTTATTTTATAATTGTGTTTTTTCACAAAAAAATGCCTAAAAAGAATGAATAAAATATATCTGTGAAAATTTTCCGAAGGTAATCTTAAATTGTTAATTGGTCCTTTAACCATACTTGGTTGTAATTTGTTTTTAGGTATATGACAATAGCTTAACACATATCCTATCAAATTATATTGATTAAGTCCTAAAGTGTGAAATTCAAATTACACACCAATTATTAATTAGAATGTTTTAACGAGTGCATATTAGGTGTTTGACATAATTCCTTACTCGGTTGCACACAACCTACTTGGCAAGAACTAACTAAGATCTTAGTTAGGAAACTAAGTTACGTCATAATGAGATTAAAGACCAATATATAACCTCAAGCTAAACTATATGATACTGTCCCAACTAAAACTTTCTCTATACTGATGTGGAGGTGGCTTTCTTATCCTTGGAACCAAACAAAGGGCCTAGCCTTAATAGGTTAAATAGATTTTTTTCCTTAGAAGTCTTAGCATCTAGTTAGAGTCACATTTACTTCTGTTATTCTAGAATTCGTCTATAAATGCAAGATACTCTAGGAGCTTAATTAAACCTATATTTGTTCAATTTTAGAAGTTCCAATCTTCTGCCAGCAAAGGATTAATGAGCAATCTCATGTTATAACAATATCTACAAGATAATATAAAAAATGTTGTGTAGTAAGATGAAGGATGTCATTTGATCAATAATCAATCCAACTCAAAGGGCATCAATTAATGGAAGAAATATAAGATAACGTTCTTCTAAATCAAGAAATTATGAATAACTATCACTCATCTACTAACGTCAACAACTATATAAAAAAATAGACTTTCAAAAGGCTTTTGATTTAATTAATTATATTTTCTATAAAAATTATCTTAAGTCAGGTATCTACCAATGTTCATCAGGTTTCTAGTTCAATATAACACAACAACCTCTTATAACATTAACAATGAAAAGCTTACTCCACTAGTAAAAAGATCCAACAAAATTTAACAAGGTGGTCCATTGTGATCTTACTTATTCTTTATCTACAGTGAAGTTTTAATATGATTAATTTACAAGAACATTGAGTCCAATAAATTATTTAGATTTTAACATAAATGTGGTTCTATAAAGTTGTTAAACCTTTTGTTTACTGATGACCTTCCTCTATTTAGTAAGTAAAATACCCCTTTAATAATTTATTTCATGAATGCTTTACAGGTTTTGAAAAATATAATTGGTCTAACAGCTAACAACAATAAAAAGATACATCTATATCTCCATATAAAGGTTAAGAATAAGAAATTATCTAGCACAAATCACCGACTTCAATTTAGGAACTCTCCTTATACAGTATCTAGTGTTACCAATAATCACTTTGAGACCAACATATTTGGATTTCCTTCCTCTTATGGAATAAGTGAAAAAAAAAGCTACATAATTACAATGTAAAGGATTTGTCCTTTATAGTAATATTATCTCTATCTTAAATGGTTTACACACTTGTTGGATTGCTCATCTCCTTCTCCATATCAACATAGTCAAAGAAATAGAAAGAAACAAAAAGAATTTTCTTTGAACATGTAAGAAATATGATTCCTTTAAAGATAATATCAACTATGTTGCAGAAGCTCGAGATCATGCATCACTTGTATGGCAAGGCAGTGAAAGTGTCATAATCAAAATTCCAACTCCCAGGATATCCCTAGAAACCCATAATCCATATGCATATAAAAACATAATGTCAGAACATGAAATTACAGCATATGTACCTTACAAATGCTCCTCCTTTCTTGAATCTTCTCCTTGTTTGGGTTGTAACAAACACCAAACACCTCCAAAAGCCAATGAAGAACGCGTAGATATGAAGAAATATAATGTGTAGGGAAGGTTTGGGCACCAAAAAAAAATGGAAACGCAAGTAGGATGCTTAATAGGAAGGATAAAAGAGGATTATATCACATGCAATAAACATCAACCAACCCTTGCTTGACATGCAAAGAAATTCTCCCTCTAACTCTCTTTAAAATGTCTGCAACGTTTTTGGACTCCTTAGCTGTTAATCTATATTTAAGTGATGAGAAATCACTTATTTCTGTTGCTGGAATTAGTGGGTCACGATCGTGACTCCACCTTGGAAATCCATGCAACATTTAGTTTGTCCATTCCTTTTCAACATTTCTTACCAAGATAATATCATGATATTATCCTGAAACATTCCCTCCATCTCCTAGGTGTGTGACTGTAACATCTCACTACTTATGGGAAGGTTAGAATAGTAAAAAGGAGTGTTCAGTGAGAGGCAAGAGATTTATTTTTGTCTTCATGCATAATATGACATGCTTATACAAGTGAATAGGGAACTTTCTGCACATGAAATTAAGTGTACATGCATTCATGAATAATTCCGGGTATAATTGGATTGAATTGTGAAATTTTGAGAATTATGAATGTTTCCATATTGGAAATATTATTGGTTAGTAGAATTGTGAGATTTATTAATTTTGATGAACTTAGGACTTATTTTTGTAATTTATAGAGTATTATGAAAAATAGGAAAAAGAAGAATAAGAAATCAAATGAGGATTTGGAGATAGTTGGATTGTAAAGATGAGAGTTAAAAGGAGTTAGTTCAAAAGAAACTAAGTCAGAACTTAGACCTTAGGAAGATGACAAGTGTAAAGTTGCTTTTATGATGTGTCAGAAGTTTGAGTAATTCGAGAGTTAAAAAGGAGTTGGTACTTTTCCTAAGTTCTTTCCTTGTGATCATCTTATCCAAATTCTTCCCATGCACAGAGTTTTCCATCAAACTCCTTCTGAGATTAAACTCTGATTCTTCATATCCCTCACCATTTCCTTTAATCCTAAAGTGTTTCTTTTGCTTTAAGAAAAACCAGAAGTTGGTTAGTGTTCACTCACAGAGGAGTACGTGATTTTGCATGAAATTAAGGCTTTGGGGATAGTTGAAGATCTTGGAGTTTTTCAACAACAAGGTAGTGAATAAATTCTTTAGAATTGGAGATTTTGAAATAAATTCGATGAGTTACTGTCATCTACATGAACATGACATTTTTCATATAATTATGTTCTTGAACACTGTGATAAGGGGATGAAAATTTAGGGATATGGTGTTATTTGGGTTTTGATGGATTATTAGTGATCAAGTGTTGTCAAATGGTTCTTGGAGTTGAAATAGAAATAAAATGATTTATAAGATTAGTGTAGAGAGTTAGATATGGAAAGGTGATATGCTTTGTCTCTTCACTAAGCATGTATGAATACTTAGGTGTTATATGAGAGTTGATGAAGACTTAGAGATGTTCAGGAACATAGACGTTTCGTTTGTAAAGACGAATCGTCTGTCTTCCATATCGTCTATGTTTTATCGTTTGTGGTTGACTATTTTATCGTCTGTGTTAACTACTTTGCGTCTATATTTTATCGTATGTGGTTGACTATTTTATTGTCTATGTTGACCACTTTGTGTTTATGTTTTATCGTCTGTGGTTGACTATTTTATCGTCTGTGTTGACCACCTTGCGTCTATGTTTTATCGTCTATGGTTGACTATTTTATCATCTGTGTTGACCACCTTGCGTCTATGTTTTATCGTCTGTGTTGACCACTTTGCGTCTATGTTTTATCGTCTGTGGTTGACTATTTTATCGTCTGTTTTGACCACTTTGCGTCTATGTGTTATCTTCTATGTTTGACTATTTTATTGTCTATGTTGACCACTTTGCGTCTATGTTTTATCATCTGTGTTGACCACTGTGCGTCTATGTTTTATCATCTGTGGTTGACTATTTTATCGTATGTGTTGACCATTTTGAGTCTATGTTTTATCATCTGTGGTTGACTATTTTATCGTCTGTTCTTTCCGTCTATGTTTTACCGTCTATGTTTTATCATCTGTGGTTGACTATTTTATCGTCTATGTTGACCACGTATCGTTTGTATTCTATCGTCTATGTTTTATCGTCTGTCTTTCTTCACTTCGTCTGCCTTTTCATTTGTTCTTCGTCTGCTTTGTGTTTCGTCTGCTCTTTGGAATCGTCTGTTCTCTGCTTCGTCTATCTTTTGGTGTTACGTCTATCTTTAGGTGTTGCGTCTGTCTTTTGGCGCTTCGTCTATCTTTTGGCGCTTCGTCTGTCTTTTGGTGCTTTGTCTATCCTTTGGTGTTGCGTCTGTCTTTTGGTGCTTCGTCTATTTTTTGGCGTTGCATATGTCTTTTGGTGCTTTGTCTATCTTTTGGCGTTGCGTCTGTCTTTTAGTTTATCGTCTATGTTTGATTTTTATCGTCTGTGTTTGACCTCTTATCGTCTGCCTTTTGCATTTCGTCTACCTTTTACTTCCGTCTATGTTTTGCTTTCGTCTATGTTTTGCTATCGTCTTTCTTTTGAATTTCGTCTGCCTTTTGCTTCCGTCTATGTTTTGCTTTCGCCTATGTTTTGCTATCGTCTGTCTTTTGAATTTTGTCTGCCTTTTGCTTCCATTTATGTTTTGTTTTCGTTTATGTTTTGCTATCGTCTGTCTTTTGAATTTCGTCTACCTTTTGCTTCCGTCTATGTTTTGCTTTCGTCTATGTTTTGCTATCGTCTATGTTTTTCTATCGTCTGTCTTTTGAATTTTGTCTGCCTTTGAGATTCCATCTGCCTTTAGACACTTCATCTGTCTTTTGGCATATCGTCTATCTTCTGCTTCCGTCTGTGTTTCACTTCGTCTGCCTTTAGCCATCGTCTGTGTTTTGAATATTCGTGTACTTTCTGCTTATATGAACAAATTATATAAATTACACTCTCTGATTTAACGTGAATTGTAGACTTGAAAGTCAGAGTTTGTAGAAAAATCTGAAATGGTTCCTTAGGTTATGAAACTGGATTCAAATGGGTTGTTGAGGTATAAACCTAACGAACAATGCTAGTTAAGTGAGGTTCGATATTTGACTGTGGTTGTGATAACCTAGATGGAAGGATACCCGGGATAGTCATGAACGTGCATTGTACATAATTCATTCAGTATATGTGAATAAATGAACATGTATAATTTTGCAGATTGTGATATATGTGTGTACTATTTTGTTATAGAGGAACAGTTGGAACGTCAACTTCCAGACATTGTCGGCACTTCTAGGCATTAGCTTTGGGAGTAACTTGTGAGTATCCTAGACGGTCTCACTTAATTTCTAGTTGTTTAACTTCTGTTGAAATGACTAAATGAATGTTGATTCTGGACATGGAGGTCCGATGACTATGATATTGGATTGAGATATTGAAGTGCTACTTGTATGTGAATGAGATGAAATAAATGTGCATTTGATATGAAATTGTCATTTGGTTCTCAACGAAAGTTGAATGCCGGACTTAGGTCCGATGACTCTAAAATTTTGTCTAAATATTCATGTAAGATTGTTGGAACCCCTCCCCGGGAAGACACACGTCCGACGTCCTGCGTGACATCTGGACGCGCGTCCCACGAGGGAGGGATTCCTCACCACAGAAGAAAGGCACAAGTTGGACTTATTCTACTTTCTTCACACGGATCTCGGGTTAAAAATGGAACTAGTAAGTTCCTCAGTCGGATCTCTAGAGATCGCACGTTCACCAAAAACAAGACTATAAAACAAGCATCACATAAATGCTTTTCTTTTTCTCTACCCAGAAATCCAGAGACTCCAAAATCACTCAATTTGGACCTCTAAAGGTCTAATTGTTACCAAAAAATACAGACTAGAAGTAACTACGCATCGATTTCAAACTTATTGAAGAAACAAGAAGGCTCGCGATCGCGACCGCGAAGTTGCAGAATTCGAATCGCGATCTGCCGCGACTGCGAAATCCTGCATTATCGCCACCGCAAAAAGTCAACATTCTTGTGGTCGCGATCATGCCTCGGGCACGATCGTGACTTGGGAGCTTTTCCGGAAAGTCGCGATCGTACTCGGTCACGATCGTGCCAGGGTGATCGTGCTCGTGCACGATCGTGACTTCCGGTTTTATCCCTCTGACTTTCACACAACCTAACTTCTCACACAAAACTCCAAATAAGATAAACTTGGTATCATTGGAAAGATCATAGAATGCTCTATAAGTTTCTTCAAGGACTCTCATACCAATTCCATCCCTAAGGGTGTCA
>JAOSBN010000008.1:17726736-17741720 GCA_027563595.1 Erythroxylum suave | reverse complement strand
CTGGAAATAAACTACCGCATGGTCTTTTAAAGAAAACAGAATATAATACTACTTTGCTCTATTCCTACATAACAAGCTTTAACCACGTGCCCACTACAGAGACTTCATGGTCTCCTTTAGAAATAATTGGGATTGCTTCGTGGCACACGTAAGGAACGTCGTGGTGCTTCATGACCCTAACGCAACGACGAGCGTAGTAACGGACGATGGCTTCAGACCTTAGACAAAGGTCCAACGGTCCATCCCACGTTTCAACTCGCAACAGTCCTCTGCCAATTCTACACGACATCCCAGCCACCGTACACGAAGAAGCGACTTCAGATTTGAGGTGCTGTCAGATGACAACGTAGCCTCCATCGCCCCAGCCTCGGCTATCTCACCTGCCCTCCACGAGTCAATAACGTTTCAGTCTAGGTTTAATATCGTGCGCTTAGGAGTCGAAGGGTTGGACTTTCATGCAGGCCAAGGAAGCAAGACGGAGGAGTCTGGGCCGCGCCAGAGAAAAGGGAAGGCCCCAGCCCAGCCAGAGTTAGGCTAACTCCAGCAGAGCCCAAACACAAGTGAAGAAGATGGGCCCGGGAATCATAAATGGACTGCAACCCAACTTAGTCGATCCACATAAAGCGGTGGACTTCAGTTCTCATCAAGACGCATTTTAAGAGAATCTAGTAGGGGTACAGGCAGGGGCCTGGGGACTACACAAGCAGCCTATGAAAGGAGTTGAGGGACTCGAGGCCCATGGCCCACCTACTGGGACCGAGTTTAACCTTACCCCATCCAAACCCCCAGATACGAGGGGCAGAGACTCTAGAATGGAGGACTTTTCGAACGAGCCGGATCAGAGTAATGAGCTCGTATATGAGCTCGTACCACAGACATCGGACGGAGACATGTGTATCCAGGCGGACAATGGTCCAGATACCCCTCGAATTGAGGGTAATTTTTTACTCGATTATGTCGATCCTCATTTGGAACTGTCAAGGGGCAAGGAGTAAAAACTTCCAGAGATTTTATGTAATTACATCCGACATTATACTGTCAAATTATTGGTCTTAGTTGAAACTAGGATTAGTGGCAACCGAGCTTCAGCAGTGATTAAACATCTGGGTTTCGACTTTTCTTTTCGTGTCGAAGCTGCCGAGGAGTTTTCTATTAAGATTGAATTAGCTCACAAACAATTGATTCATGCTCTTATTCAGTTTGGGTCATATTCCTTTGAATTCTCGACTATTTATGCCAGCCCACAAACGACTAACCAAAAATACCTCTGGCATCTGTTACGAAGAGTAGGGAACTCAGTAACTCGTCCTTGGCTTGTTGGGGGAGATTTCAATGCAAAACTAACTGTTGGTGACAAAAGGGAAGGATCCCTGAGTACCTCAGTGGTCAACAAGGCTTTCAGAGATTGGGTACACGACAGTGGGCTCCATGATATGGGCTATGTTGGATCCTACTTGAAACGGTGAAATGTTCAAGCAAGACTCGATCGAGTCCTGGGCTCGTCAGCTTGGTTGGAAGGCTTCCCGCATACGATTAATCAACATTTACCCTTTCTAGGGTCTGATCATCGGCCTATGTTGGTTAGATTGATAAGCGCTCCCCGTCGGGACATAGGCCCCACCCCTTTTAGGTTTCAATCAGCATGGCTAGCCCACGCAAATTTTCCAAACCTAGTAGCGGAGCATTGGAGCCTACACGAAGGGTCGTTTGTTCAATCCTTAGCCCAATTCTCTATCCAACTCCAACAGTGGAATAAATCTATCTTTGGAAATATTTTCAAGCGAAAAAAACGACTGTTGGCTTAGTTGAAAGGTATTTAGAGATCGATGACCCACGATGACTCCTCTTTAATTTTAGATCTCGAAGCTCAACTGAGCAACGAGTTAGTTCAAGTACTGTGTGGGGAAGAATTATACTAACACCAGCAAGCCTAGTGTGACTGGATCTCACAGGGTGATCGCAATACGAGATATTATCACACAGTGACAAAAACCAAATGAAAGACCTTATTGATTGAACGTTTATACGACAATAATAATAATATAATCACTGATCTCGGTCAATTGAGAAGTATAGCTCAGAATTTTTTTGCGGCCCTTTACACTGCTGAAGATATCCGGGGATTAGAGGTTGACAAGTCCAAGAGCATTCCCGAGACTGGATGAGGAGCAACTGCAAGGCTTAGCCACACCAATCTAGGCAAACGAAATCAAATCAATGCTCATGGGGATGAATCCCACCAAAGCACCAGGATTTGATGGTTTTACGACATTATTTTTTCAGTCTCAATGGGAAAAAGTGGGATCTGATGTGGTCTCCTTCATCCATCAACTTTTCATGGAGGCTGGCCGGGAACGAGAACTGAATCACATCATTCTAGTCCTAATCCACAAAGTCTCGTCCCCGAAGTCTATTACCCAATTTATTCCTATTAGTCTCTGTTCAATGCTGTACAAGATCGTCTCAAAAGTAATTGTCACCAGACTGAAGCCACATCTAGAGCATGTAGTGGCTAAGACCCAATGCCATTTTATCCCAGGGAGGCAAATCATAGATAATATAATCATCGCCTAGGAGATCATACATTCCATGAGAAAGAAGAAGGGTAAGACTGGGTATTTTGCTCTCAAAGTGGATTTAGAAAAAGCCTATGATCGTCTGAACTAGGATTTCATCTATGATACTTTAACGGCACTTGAAATCCCAACCTTTTTTACTTAATATTATTATGAAGTGCCTCACTAGGTGTCGATGCAGGTGGCGTTGAATGGTCAATTATCTTTGTACCTACCTGAGGAATACGTCAGGGAGACCCGCTATTGTCATACATCTTTATCCTCTATATGGAGCGGTTAGGTCATCTTATTGATTAAACAGTAAAGAAGGGGCAATGGCAACCGTTCAAGTGGCGTGGCACAAGTCCTTCCATTTCCCATCTTTTTTTCGTCGACAACCTCATACTGTTTGATGAAGCTTCAGTGGTTCAGGCGAATGCAGTTTCGACAATTTTGGAGACCTTTTGTGGTGTGTCTGGACAAAAGGTGAACAAGACCAAAACTCGTATCTTCTTTTCAAAGAATGTTTTGCCGAACCAAGCGCAACGGATCAGCCAAGAGTTCCAGATTCAAAGTACGACTAATCTGGGAAAATATTTAGGAGTCCCGCTCATACATGAGCATATAATGAGGCATACTTACGAATACTTACTTGATAAAGTCCAGCATACGTTAGCGGGGTGGCGAGCTAGGGAGTTATCCTTAGCAGGATGAGTCACATTAACCAGGCTGTGATTTCCTCATTTTCCCTCTATACTATGCAAACTGTGAGGTTACCTCGTCACTTATGCGATGAGATAGAACGAATCATGAGAACCTTCATATGAGGGTCCCAAGGCGAATAAAGAAAACCCTATCTAGTCAACTAGGAAACAGTCTGCCGTCCCAAAAATCTAGGAGGTCTAGGGTTAAAACGAATTAGAGGAACCAACGATGCCTTCCTTACCAAATTGGGCTGGAGGGTGCTCACTAACCCTACAGCGCTATAGGTACAGTGCCTTCAAGCCAAATATAGGCTCAACGGGAACCATATCCCCGACATCACTGCAACATCAAGGAGCTTCGATAATTTGGAGGGGGATTTTAGCCACATGGGAGTATGTACGCCGAGGTATCAGATGGAAACTTGATAAGAGTACCTAGATATATTTTTGGACAAACCAATGGGTGGCCAATTGGGGCCCCTTAGTACATGAGACCGTGGCTCCCATTCCTAACGATTTACTGTCCACACGTGTGTCTGAGTATATAGAGGAGGATGGAAACTAGAAATAGGATCAGATCACACCCTTCCTCACCCCTCAAGTGTGTGTAATTCTAGCAGCAATTTGGGCTGATTCAAGGGAGATGGGAGAAGACAACATTATGTGGGGTCCCAGCCTCCAGGGAAAGTTCTCGGTAGATTCGGCGTATGAGTTAATCACAGACCTCAATACAGGGATGCAACACCCAATCTGAAAAGTGATCTAGAAATGGCCTAGACCATAGCGTATTCGCTCTTTTTTGTGGCTCGTCGCCAACAGAAAGTTACTGACAAACAAACAACGAGTTAGTAGACACTTAACAACAGATAGTAGTTGCCAAGTCTGTGGCCAAGAGGAAACGATACTGCATGCTCTTCGTAACTGTCATAGGGTCCAGAATTTTTTGAGACAATTATCCTCAGTTGTACAAGAATTACCTTTCTTTCAGTTGAACGAGAAGTCCTAGCTATAGACAAACCTCACCCAGCTGGAGAACGTATGGGCACCAATTTTTGGTGTTGCTTGTTGGTATCTCTAGCAGTGGAGGAACAGGTGTATTTTTTAAGATAGTTTGAATGGCCTATTGACAGCCATAGAATCGTCCTCGAGTATGCATAATGGGTCTGCAAAGCCCAAATGGTGACTAGTCATGCAGTGCAGACACCAGGTCTGCCTATAGTGCACTCTGTCTGCTGGCAACTTCCGTCGGAGGGGTAGATCAAAGTGAATACAGATGGAGCGGTTTACCAGGGAGCATCAGGAGCCACGACTGGGGGTCTTCTTCGGGATTGTACTGGCCAGTGGTATGGTGGATTTGTTCACAAGTTTGGGGACTACTCGCCTTTGCGTGCTAAATTGCGGGGAGTTCACGAGGGTCTTAAATTGGCCTGGCACTGGAGATACTGGAAAATCATTCTGGAGATAGACTCGTTGGAAGTCATCAATATTCTTTCCACTTTTGATCGGATACTAACTGAGGATTATTTTTTGGTGCAGAATATTAAGGAGCTACTGAGTCGCGATTGGACTTCACGGATCCAACGTGTTCACAGGGAAGGAAATCAGATCGCAGATAACCTGGCTACCTTCACTATGTAGCTACCTCATGGCGTACAGGTCCTCCAAAAACCTCCCCCAAAAATGAGAACGTTCATTAGCTTAGATAGATAAGGCCAATTGTACGGTCGGGGCCTGACCTAGTGTAGTCCTTTTGTTGACTTTCCTTAATAAACAAAAAAAAGAGCTTTCAGCTATTGAGTAATGAGCCACCAGAGCTCTCAGCACTTGTTCCAACTCATTGACATCTAATGAATCATTATACACTCACGAGGGTATTATGGTTATTGTTCTTTAAATAACTACCAAAGGTAGTCAAGTGTTTTTAACGTAAAAAGCAACGTACGGATAGATTAAGATGCTTCTATGGTATGTGTCTCTTTTTTAACAAAGTTTTTCCCACAAAGAAGATCTAACGTAAAAACCAAAGTACGGATAGATTAAGATGCTTCTATGGTATGTGTCTCTTTTTTAACAAAGTTTTTCCCACAAAGAAGATCTCTGCAGTAAAACCTTTAACACAGTTCTTTAACCAGTGGAACTATAACAATAATCCAAGTACATGATTATTTGTTTTTGTATGCATATGCAAAAGATCATATTTAACATAATCTATATAATGATGTTCTATATTGATTATTCTTACATTAATATCAGAGCAGATTTTTTGTTTTACATATGCATGCTAACATTAAGATGTCCAAATCTATGTTAAACTTTAGCTATTGATTATTTCTGGAGAAAACGGTATTCCTTCTCTCGTTACTTCTCTCTCTAGAAGTTTTTCTCCCTCTGTGTTTGTTTCCCAGAAAATTTAGAAAACAAAAAATGATTTTTATTGTTGCCATGTTGTTTGGTTTTAACGAAAGATACTCAATTATGTCTCTGACATTTCAAACTCTACAGAAAAGTTCATTTCTTTTCGGTATCTTTGATATTCCCACTTATTAAATTCCTATTTTCCATGGATTTCAACTTTCGTTCTTGCTCTTATCTTTCAAGAAGAAACGCTCATGTTTCATCTATTCACTTAACTTCTTGCTCATATATACACAAACCAAAGGTGAAATTTGGTTGTTCCATTGTTGATGAATGTAGTGTTTTTTAATCTGTCGTGATTTGGCCTCTAATTTGTTTGATTGTGAGAATACCAGTTGTTTTCTTTCCAATAAGAATCTTTGTGGTATTTTGTTGAGATGGTGGTTGCCTTCTAGTAAAAACAAATCTTATCCTTCAACTGAATTCAGTGATGAACTTTCAGAAGGTGAACTTAATCCACTAACTGTTTCTACTATGTTATCCCTACTCATGGTCAGAAAGTTGGGACAAGAAACGTTTAAAGGTTGAAGGTTACTCTTATGACTATCCAACAAAAAAGAATCCTAAGATCTCTGTTGATTTTGTTATAGTTTTTGGATATCTTTGTCATAATAATCAAGAATGGGTTAAGGTTTTGGGTTATAATGATATGTAAAGAAAGGGTCTATTACCTATGCTTGTAAAACACTATGCTAGGGGTGAGCGACCTCTGGGAAGACAAGTCGGGAGCTTCATGCCTCTTTGCCATAGTCATCACCTCGCATACTACCCTAATCGAGAAGGTTCGAAATGTTATCGCAAAAGGGCTTGTTTGGTTTACCCTAATTGTTAAACGATAATGTTTAATGTGTAGAGGTCTGCCACTGTTTAGTTTTGGCTTGTATGCCACCATTTATTCCCCTTCATTATGTAATTGTCGCACGTGGTCTCTAGATCATGTGGCCTCATGCTGTACATTTTTCCAAATTTTCAATGAATTCCTTTTTAAGTTCTAAAAAAAACCATTTGGGTCGGTAAACAATGAATGGGTCATGTCTATGTGATACCTTATAGGCTATGACTTGGACTTATAATATATGACTTTCTTTCAATAGGATTGAAGGCTTAGGCCTTAATGACCGCACTGAGGTTGGGCTAGACCTTAATATCTATATTGATAAATTAAATGTAACATAAAGAATTAGAAATAAGTTTTCTAATTTGCAGTAAGTAATTAATTTAGTTAAATTAGTTTCTAATTAAAATAAATTAGTTTTTTATAATAAAAAATTATTAATTTAAACTAATTTGTTTAGTTAAAATAAACTTTGAAATAAGTTTATTTTCGTTGAATTAAAATTAGACATATGTTTTCTAATTAAATCAATACTAATTTGTTTAGTTAAAATTATATAGGAGTTTCATTATAAATTAGTTTCTAATTAAACCAAGATAAATTAATTAGTTCAATTATAATTTAAATTAGAAATTAGTTTCTAATTCAATTTGGCTTATTCATATTTGAATATGATTAGATTAGAAAAAAGTTTCTAATTGATTAGATATTAATAACATAATTTGAATAGTTCAATAAATTGTTAATAGAATTAAATTGTTTCCATTATATGAGCATGAGTTCTCCATGTGTTAGACAAAATAATTTGTTTATTTTATGCACTCTTCTGATTCTTAAAAATTTGTTTTTTAGGAAAATGTCTATTATTAAGCAGACGTCTAAGCTTATTCGATGTGAGGCACAGAAGAGACATATTGGCAGCATGTATATACAGTTAGTTAACATGCGTTTAATGCCTGGAGATAGTCTAACACAACATGTCATTTCAATTAATAACATGATACAAGAGTTATACTTTGGAAGTTGTCTAGCTTATATAGATGTTGAAGTAAGAACATGACTTTGCTTGCAACATTACGTCAACCTTAAGGCGAACTGTTACGAATGAGCTAATAATATGCCTAATAAGAAGACTTATAATTTGTTAGTGATGACATTTATTAAAGAGATGAGTAGAAGGAAGTTGATTAGGAATTTGTATCATATAGGTCTTCTAATGGAAATAGTAAGAGATATTGTACATCGAGCTTCGCAAACTATGTCACGTGAACTCGTAAATTCATTTCCGCGTAGGGTTCGTTACCTATAGACTGTTCATAGATTGTAGCACATTTAATGCAATATGTTGTTTTATAAGAACAAAGTCTTGATATTTATGTAATATGTTTACATGTATATCATATAGGAATTCGTCTAGATTAAGGTAATTAAGTTTCAATTGTTATATGAATGATGATTGAACACATTAGTAGACTTTTGATTTCATAAACAACTGTGATTGAATTATTTACTCTATGAACAATTAATATGACATTAACGCGCATATATATTTCTTTCTTATAGAAATTTAGTGCTTCAAAATGGCTACTGCTTCGAAGAATATTGTTGCTGAACTCAATAGGGGTGAGAAACTCAATGGTGACAATTATGAAATTTGGAATATGAAAATCCAATATGTGTTGGAGCACCAAGAGGCTCTTGAACCATTAAACCTAACCATGAAAGTTCCTGAGGAGGCCACTATGGCCCAGCATAGGAGGGACCGTGATGTATATAAATTGTGGAAAAAAAAGAACTCTTTAGCTCGCATCACGTTACTGATTAGCATGGATAATGATATCATGCAAGAGTTCCGTAAATTTGAAATTGCAAAGAACATGTGATCCACATTGGTTGCTCGTTTTGGAGGTGCTTTAGTGACCAAAGTGAGTTCACTTACAATTAAGTTTGATACTTATAAGAAGTGCCCAAAGGATACAATGCAAAAGCATCTGAGTCAAATGTCTAACATGGTAAGTGAGTTACGTGATGTTGGTCATGAGTTTTTTGATGAACAACAAGTACAAGTTGTGATTCGTTCACTACCTCATAGTGGGAGCATATGAAGATGCACCTAATTCATAATGAGAATATCAAGATAATGGAAGATGTTACGAGGCATCTCATCTTCGAGGAAGAGCGTCTTGAAGCCTCAAAGATATCTTCTGAGGCATATGTAGTTAGTTCTAGATCACATGGAGCTATGAACAAGAAACGCAAGCATCATGGTGGACATAAGTGAAAGAAGAATAAGATATTCAACCAATCTCCTCAGGAATCCAAGAAGAAAAAATGGAACCAATATAGAGAGGGAAAGCGTCTCTTCAAAAAGAAGAGCATGAAACATGTGAAGTGTTATAATTATAGTAATAAGGGCCACTTTGCTTGAGATTGTACCGAGCCCAAGAAGTTACAGCGTTATAGTACAAACATTTGTTATGTGAATATTTCTTTTTCTGTTTTTCTAATTGAATCACATACTTTGTAGATTGCAGACTCAGGAGCGACCAACCATATATCGAAGGATGGAGATGCCTTCGTTAAGTTTCGTAAACTCCCATATGGTAGTCGATGGCTTTATATAGGTGACAATTCTAGAGTTGCTGTATAAGGAATTGGTACATGTAAATTGGATATGCGTGGAGGACGACCCCTTATCTTACATGAAGTATTATACGCTCCACAAATTCGTAGGAACCTTTTATTTATATTGATATTAGTTAGACTTGGTTTCAATATAAATTTTCATAGCGGTAGAATGGATTTGTATCTTTGATATATTTATTATGGTCATGGTTTTTTATGTGATGGTTTTATAGTACTGGATATATTAAAGGAAAATAATGATATTAGTTATTCATTACTTACATCTAGTAATTCCAACAATGATGCAACTTTGTGACATGCTAGACTATATCATATTGGTCAAATCGAATTAGTCGATTAACTAAAGGACTTTTAGGTAATCTAAGTCAAGTAGATCTACCTACATGTGAGCATTGTTTAGCTGGTAAAATGGCGAGAAAGCCATTTAGAAAGGGAACACGAGCTTTATATTCATTGTAATTAATTCATTCTGACATCTGTAGTCTAATGAATGTAAGGGCTAGACGTGGGGTAGTTTATTTCATCACCTTCATAGATGATTATAGTCGGTATGGTCATGTCTATTTAATTTCTCATAAATCAGAAGCATTTGATTGTTTCATAAAATATATGAACTTGGTTAAGAATCAATTAGATCATAAAATAAAAGCATTACGAACTGATCGTGGACAAGAATACTTGTCAGACAAGTTCAAGGTTTTATGTGATGAGAAAGGAATAGTAAGGCAGTTAACAATTCCTAAAATCTCACAACAAAATGTTGTCACTGAAAGACGAAATAGGACATTATTAGAAATGATTAGGTCTATGATGGCCCAAGAAAATTTACCAATCACTTTTTGGGGTGATACGTTGCTAACAGCCACCTATGTCATTAATCGTGTGCCCATGAAATCAATTATAAACACACCATATGAGTTGTGGATTGGTAGAAGACCTAACATGTCAAGTATCAGACCTTGGGGTGTGTAGCCTATATTCATGATCCCTCTCACATTCATGGGAAATTAGCCCAAGAGGGAGAAAAAGTATTTTTATAAGATACTTAGGGCACTCAAAAGGATACGTGTTCATTGGTGAACAAGTTAATGAAGGTGTAATTCAATTTGAATCACGAGATGTAACATTCTTAGATAATGATTTTCCCAAGCAAGGTGAAATAGGTAAAGATCTATTGTTATATGAGACGCTTGATCAGAATGATTCTGTTATGAAGAATCAAGATGAGGAACTTCAATCAAGTGAGAGCAATTCCACAGAAAGGTTCTCTATGATGACTAATCTGAGTGGGAGCAATCAAATCAATCATGAATTTGTTTATGATGAACCTCATTTAAGAAGAAGTAATTGAGGGATAATTACCCGACGTCATTTTGAGATTAAAAGAGAAATTAATATGATTGTCCCGCAAGAGGAAGAAGAGCCAAGGAATGTAAATAAGGCTTTTACTGGCCCTGGTAAAGAAGAATGGATGAAAGCAATGAAAGAAGAAATCACTTCTTTGAGCTCCAATCAAGTACGGGACTTGGTTAACCTTCCTAAAGGGTGCAAAGCAATTGGGAACAAGTGGGTTCTCAAAATAAAGCGAAAAGCTGATGGTAGAATCGAAAGATACAAGGCACGCCTTCTAGCAAAAGGATATACAAAACATGAGGGAATTGATTATGAGGAAACTTTTTAACCTGTTGTAAAATTTGCTTCAATTCGTCTTATTCTAGCTATAATAGCCAGTATGGATCTTGAATTATATCAAATGGATGTAAAAACTGCTTTTCTCAATGGAGAATTAGAGGAAGAAATCTATATGGAACGACCTAAAGGTTTCATCAAAGTAGATCAAGAAAATAAGATATCTCGATTATTAAAATCAATTTATAGCCTAAAGTAATCTTCAAGACAATGGTACATTCGTTTTCATAACGTAATCATTTCGTATGATTTTCAAATGATCGATGAAGACCATTGTGTGTATGTTAAGAGATCCAAAGATAAATTTACGATTTTATCTTTATACGTGGATCATATATCAATTGCTTATAATGACTGTGTGTTCCTTACGCAAATCAAAGATTGGTTACCATCTAAATTTGAAATGAAAGACATAAGTGAAGCGGCGTACATTTTTGGAGTCAAGATTTCAAGAGATCGTTCAAAGAAATTGTTATCGGTTTCACAAGCAATGTACATGCAAAGAATTCTTGAACGATTCCGTATGCAAGATTCCAAACCAATTGATAATCCTATTGCTAAAGGTGAAGGCCTTAGTAAGAGAAATTGACCGTCAATGCCACAAAAACGGGAACAAATGAAGAATGTTCCCTATTCCAATACAGTTGGAAGTCTTATATATGTAATGATGTTTACAAGACTAAATATTTGTTATGCTGTTGGAATGATGAGCATATATCAATCAAATCCAGACCAACCACATTGGAGAGCTGTAAAGAGAATATTGAGGTATTTAAAGGGAACTGTGGACTATGTTATCAAGGCACTAATCTACGTATACAAGGGTATATAGATGCAGACTAGGAAGGAGATTTAGATGAAATAAAATCTACCTCAGGATATGTAGTCTTACTAAACCATGGAGCAATATCATAGAAAAGTAAGAAACAATCTTACATTGCACTATCCATAATGAAAGTTGAATTTATAGCATTCTCAACTGTAGTATAAGAGGCAGTGTGTCTTCACCGATTCTTAGTGCATTTGGGAGTCACTAAAGTGAAATTGATCCAATGACCATTAACTGTGATAGTCAAGCCGAAATTGCTTATATTAAAGACCCTAAATTTCATTGTAAGACAAAGCACATAGATACCAAGTATAATTATATGAAAGATATAGTTGCATGAAGAGAAGTAACCATGAAATATATATCTACACGAGATATGCTAACAAACCCAATGACAAAGGCAATTTCCATAGGTGTATACAGGACTACGTAGATGTTGACATGTACTGGTAAACATTTCTCTGTGTATGTTCACTCATTATAATGTCATATTTTGGATATAATGTATGATGAAGGTTATACAGTTTGTATCATTTGATTCATGAATATATGTTTTTTGCATAAATATATTCTGGGATGAATCACAATCATATGAGACAGATTAGAGATTGACTCTCTCACACGGGAAATCACCTCTGGTGTTAATGCTCACTAGAGATGAGATATGTTTAAAGTTTATTATCTAGGTGATAATTAAGAGCGAGAAACTTAAGCTATAAATGTCATAAGGAAATTGGTTCAAAGTGGTTTAATGATCACTATATATGTCTTACGTTGCCAGATGTGAGTTCTGAATAGGTTTTAAGTAGATAAGTGAACTCAAGTTAAACATTCAGTATGTTTGAACTATCATCTGTACTGTATTTCTTGAATGAAAAATGTTTAAGTTAAACAAAATGGGTAAATACCGTAGTATATAACTCATACCATCTGTGCAAAACTGACCACAAAAAAGATTAATATAAGTCTCCATATCTCATCTTACATTGTGTGAGACCCTTAAGGTTGAGAAGAGCCTCGTCATATAACCTTATGACTCTTATCTCATTATTAAGAATTGAATTTAAGGTTTACTACTTTACGTTATTGCCAAAAGATCATGCAAGATGCGATCCTATGGAATAATTCTAGGAAAGCAAATTAAATTTAATTCAAAAGAAAATTGAGAACACAAGAAGATCATTTATTTAGATCATTGACTTGCATTAAAAGTATTCATATGTGGCCATCGTCTCTTTAGTAGAGAACTTGAATATAGCCATGACACAAAAAATTAAATGAGATCAAAGGAAAGTGTAAATGCCATATATGACCTAGGGTATAGCATACAATGTCTACTCAAGGACATATAAGTCTTAAGATTAATTTGTTAATCGAGATGTCATATACTCCTAATAGATCTATGGCAATGTGTTCTTGTTGTATGCTGGTCACACCAGTTATTGAACAAGTATGAGCACTGTAGAGTTTTTTTTAACTAGATTAAAACTTTTCATGTGTGAGTGGGAGATAATGAATCATTATACACACATGAGAGGTATTATGGTTATTGTTCTTTAAATAACCACCAAAGGCAGTTAAGTTTTTTAATGTAAAAATCCAAGAACGGATAGATAAGATACTTTGATGGTGTGAGTCTCTTTTGAATAAAGTTTTTCACATGAAGAAGATCTCTACCGTAAAACCTTTAACAAAGTTCTTTAATTGGTAGAACTACAACAATAATCCAAGTATGTGATTATTTATTTTTTTATACGTATACAAAAGATCTTGTTTAACATGATGTATAATGTTATATATTAATTATTCTTACAGCATCCAACAAGAACTAAATGGAAAAGCAACAATTCACACATCAGTTATTAAGCATCTAGAGAAGGGCAAACATCTTCTACGTTCTTGCTCATTTTTGCAAGAGCTCTACATGCGTCCATGTCAGAGAGCATCGCGTATGTGCCACCAGGCCCCTGGAAGGACTTCCCGCTGGTGACTCAAACACCTGACCCCTGATTGCGACGTAAATGGCTTTTGAAGGGTCGGAGCTGTTGTAGTGGCTCAGTTGCTCCGCTATGAACTCCATGGTTAAATGGGAATGTTGGTATAGTGTGAGAAAGATAAAATCAATTTGAAAAATTACAAATTGTGGAATCTGGCTCTCTTATCAAAGGTGATATGGAATATTCATGTTAAAGCTGACTCGCTTTAGGTAAGATGGATCCATAAAGTTTATTTGAAGGATTTAACGGTTTGGGATTGGGAACCACATAATCGGGACTCTCCACTCATAAAGAAACTAGCTCACATTCGGAATTTGTTGGTAGAAAATCTGGGTGGTCGAAGGGAGGTGGAAGGGAGACTGTAACTTTTGTGCACTAATGATACACTCTCCTCACCGAAAGTGTATGAGCTGATCCGAACTAAACACAGTACTAGACCCTAGATGCCCTTTATATCGAAGCAATACATCCTTCCAAAGTTCTCATTCATTGCATGGTTGAGCTTCCGCAATAAACTACCTACTAAAGACAACTTGATGTTCTTGGAGTTGCACCGGACATGTGGCTTAAGCAATGAGGAAGCTGAAACTGTAGCCCATCTTTTCTTTGCTTGTTCTTGTATAGGTGAAATTTGGTGAGGTATTTGTAGTTGGCTTGGATTGACTTGGACCATGTCCTCTTTATCTAGTGCCATCAAGTGGATTCGGAGGGAACACACTGGAGCTCGGCTAAGAAGCAAAACAGCACGACTGGCGCTTCTATGTACCATCTATACGATCTGGAAGACAAGGAATGCAATTTTGTTAGATTCTACTTCTTGTTCGGTCTAAGATGTAATATATAAGATTAAAAATTTTCTCTGCCTTCTCTCTTCGTCTATTTTCCCGCCCATATTGAAATTCCCTTTATGCCCCCCATTCAACTTCACTCTCTATGGTCGGACTAACAATTAGGTGAAGGGGTTCCTGGTCTTTTTGATATATTTTGCTCCTGGGGAGACCCATCTCCTCTCCAGCGCCAGTCTTTTCCTATGGGCGAGCCATCTACTCTGCCAGAGGAGTTTCTGCCTCTTCCTAGGCCAATGCAAGGACAAGGGGTGGCAGAGACAGCTGAAAAATCAGGGGAGTTGGCGCAGGTACGAAGCTCATCGCGCAACGCCTGGCAACACCGAGCGCCTCCACTGAAAAACAGGGGTAAGCTGACTTATTATCCTAATATGTTGAAGGATGGAGTCGTTTCGCCTCCTTTGGAATTGCTCCAAGCGGGAGCTAGGGCATGGTCGACAGCCCTAGTGGGCTTCTTCTGGTCGAAACG
>JAOSBN010000008.1:17695704-17721021 GCA_027563595.1 Erythroxylum suave | reverse complement strand
GAAGAAGAAGAAGCTTCATATGCCAGTATATGACAATGACAGGTAAATAAAATTCCATATTTCCCTAGGCTACAATTGTAGGGCAGTCTTATCACAATCGTTTTCTTCCTTCAACTACTGAATGTCTTGAATAAGAACAAGATCACCTTACCAAGCTCAGAGTATTCTGAAGTAAAAGTTACTCCTGGAGGTAAACAGCTCATGAAACAATGCACAACGGAAGGGAGAAAAACAGAAATTCGTATTAATCTTTAAGGGCATTTCCAATAAAATAGTTGTTCCTTCCACAAGAAAAGACAAAAATATCAACAATGATACGAGAACTTGGCAGAAAAAGGAAAAGGAAACCTCTATATACTGAATTAACTTATCAAAATTGGCTGAAGAAGAAACTGTTAAGTTGCACAAGAATATTGAGGTAAAAAATTCCTCTGCTGAACCAACTCATGAAGATCATGAACAATCTTAAAGACTGCATCAGGTCTCGCCATCTTTAAAGCATTTTCGGACATTGTCCTAAGCTCCTCTGCCTTTGGGCCAAACCATTGAGCAACTATATCCGCAATCTCTTCGGGAGACTTGGAAAACTTCCCACATCCATTTTCCACCACATAAGGTACATTCCCTGCCTCCTACAGGTATCAAGACATCATTGGAATTAATGCACATGGATAATCGTAAGGCAACCAAAGAAAACTGGAAAAGTATTCTACTTTTCTTTTGTGGTCATAAGCACATCACACCAACTCTCAACTAGTATGGATGCAATTGGACAGCCTTTCCACTGAGCTTGAATGATGCATAGCATATCGAAAAAGACAGTTTATTAACTTTAAGATGTATTTTCTGGCTGAATAACTGGAAGAAGTGCAAGGTAATGAAATGAAGTTTCAGTCACATTGCACAACTCAATCCTACTTAAAGGACCTTGGGTATTCCCAATTTCGTGAAGTAGCAACCTGTTTTAAACTACAGAACCAATGTAACTTGCTCCCCCTTTCCCCTTCTGATTGCGCCAATATCAGTTAGGCACATAACTGTGAAGTTTAATTTTCTTAAAAGGAACTCTGAATTCCAGAATCTAGTTCTTTATATAGGTATTTGATAAAAAGATGCCTAGCAAAGTTGGAGTTTAGTCTCATGCAACCCCATTTAGGAAGTTAAAAGTAATCATTCAAAATATGAATAGCCAACTCACTTGTCCAGCTATATAATCATTCAAAATTATAGGGAGCCCTCGTATCAAAGCTTCTGTAATAGTCCCCGGACCAGCCTACAGAAGGAAGTTATTATGAGAGTTCAGTCATCACTTCAGTGGGTCAGAAAAATAACTACTACTACCACGGAAAGCTTGCCTTTGTTATAATGCAGTCACAAGCACCCATACAATCCTCCATTTTGGTGACAAACCCTTTCACCTATACAATTAAGTAACTTCTTCAGTGCTTTGCAATAAGTTGGAATTAACCAGAGATGCACATAGATGTTATATTAATGTTAACACTTACCATGAGTAAATTTGCCACCTACTATATCAAGTTGACAGGGCATATACTCAAGTACATACCACGAGTAATGAACCAAAGTATAATAGGCATGTCAACATTTCTATCAGTGAATTGCAGATGCAGGGTAGGCAGCAAGGTAGGAATTCTACAAGCAAAAGGAAAAATAGATACTCTAGTTCCACCACAGGGAGTAGCATTTACGTAGAAACATCTTATAAATGCTCTAAAACAAAATCCAAGAAAATTGATGCATGCATAATTCAAGACTGTAGAATAAATTTTCAAACTGCCTTTGGAACATGATGGTAAAAATATCACACAACTACCCCCAATCACTGCCAGCAAATATGACATTAAGGAACTGACAAAAATTTAGTAATAAGGTTTAGGGTTACAGTAAAGTGCCGTTGGCAAATTGTTCTTACTTTAGTAAAAAGCTTAAAAGAAGTATGATACCTGAACAGGAATCTTCCAATTAATTGATTGTAATCTGTTGGCAAGCTTTTGATTGCGGCCACATACCACAAGGATCTGACCAATTGGCGCCCCAAGGTTCTCGTCATATAGTGAATTCCCAAGTTCTCTTGCAGTTGCCTCAATTGGGCCCATTCCTTCCCCTCCGCCCATCAATAACACAGCTGGAAGATCCTTATCCATTCCTAGGTCTCTCCTTAGTTCAACCTATAGAAATGACATGGAGTAGGTTACAGGGAATTAATGAATTCTTTGGCCAGTATCATGTTAATCTCGATGACATTCCTCCAAGGACCTTATTTTGATTCTAACAAGACTTCAACCAAGATCAAATTCTCCACACACCCCTAACCCCCAATTTAATTTCCTATAGAAGATAGATCTAACCAAATGTTTTCCATAACAAAGGACTTTGCCATAAGGTCATATTTACTATATGATAATTGCAGATATAGGGTTGCAATATATATATATATATATATATATATATATATATATATTTTGGTGGTAAATTTTGCAATATAAATTGGACCATATGATAAATTTGCATTTAACAGTTCAAAGAGGCATCCAATTCAGATGTTAAGCATTTTAGGCAATCAACCTTTGGTCGAACAGGCTTCACGAAGGATGGTCGAACAGGAAGGCCATAAACCTTAACTTGGGAGGGCTGAAGCCCAGCTTTCAGTGCCCTCTGTGCTACATCTTCTGTAGGGCAATAGCATCTTGTTACAAGCTTATGGAACCTAAACATAATGAAATAAAAGGTCAGCATATGTGGCGAAACAAGTTATCTCAAAATCTACATCACACGAAAAATTGTACCATGTTGGATGGCATGTACTTAGATCCGTGATTACAGTGGTGAAAACAATTTTATGCAGAAGGCCCTTGGTCCTCAATATACGAAGAGGAACATGCTGCATCAAGGGATGTACACTAATAATGATGTCAGGCTGGTATTTCATTAGCCCTTTAGCAACCTCGCTGCAAGAATGGAAACAAAGACTGTAATATTGGACAAAAATGTAGTAACCCTAAAAAGTTATCAAGATGAATGTAATGAAGGTATAATATTTCGATGGACAAAAATGTAGCGACCCTAAAAACTTATCAAGATGAATGTAATGCATGTATAGTATTTCGATGGCAAACTCTTTCTTCTTTTAGGAATTGTCAAGGAAGAGGCATATGCCAACAAGTATGCTGACAAGGAGATAGCTGACCAAGCAAAGCTGAAAAAGAGACCTATGGGCCATGTTGATCAGCAAATTCCACTATTATGGCAGACCATGGGAATCATGACACCTAATAGTGGAATTTGCTGTTGGTGTTTGACATATGAAATGAACTCTAAAAGGAAATATAATTCCACATCAAAGAACAAATAAAATGAATTGTGTTTGGCACGGTGATAAGGAGTACATCATCTAGTACTGTAGAATTCAAAGTAATCGTAGTAATTAACATTGAAAAAATAGAGGTAAGTGGCTGGATCATGTGGATGAAATTTAAAGAAAAATTATTATCAAGGGTCAAAGACCATACATATTGATAACTAGAACTGAAGAACCAGATTGAAAAGATTATGTCCTTGGCCCAATAATAAGTCTATGTAAATGAAAAATCAGCGACCAAATGAAACCGGAGAAATGGAGAGAGTGATATCGAGAATAACAAAGAAAAAAAGCAAAAACATGTCAAAGCTAAACTTGCTTGTATGAGAAGGATGAATAAGTCTTACCGAGCTATAAATGGTGAAGTCGCAGCAAAATTTGGTTGATGAATCATTCGTGGTGCAGTTCCGTAGTATGTCATCTTCCACAGTGACCCGTGTTTCACCAAGAAACTATAACTTCTGGGCAACTGATTAAACGGCCAAGGGGTATGCTCTGACCACAAATCAGTAATAAACACCTGCAGCACACACTCTTTAACTTACAGAAGGACATGAACAAATTCAGATCTACACACTCACTAACCTTTTATCATAACTCTAATAAATTGTACACGATGCATTTATATGTATTCCAGTACTTGAGAATTCAAATAATTAGATGCACTACATTTTTAATTTCAAAAGTTTCATCTTCCATTTTTCTCGGGGTTTAAGGACGATTTGACTAATCCGCTGCTTTACTTTTAACGAAGCATCGGAAACCAAACAAAGACAAGTATATAAGCCTTCCATAAAATCAAAACTGAAGCTAACCTGATAATCATGGCCAAACTCTTCATTGAACGCAGCTTTAATAGCTTCCGCCGAGGCACGATGACCACCGCCGGTATCACTCATCAAAATGAGAACTTTTTTGGGGCTCTCGGCTTCAACGACATTAATAGGCAAACCCTCATTCACCAGAGTACTGCAACCATCATCACTCAATTTATTGTTGTTATTATTACAAGCATCCCCTGAACCAACGCGAACTGAAGCAAAACCAATTGGGATTCTATAACAATGGAATCTAATGACCCTATTGAGCTCACTCCAAATCGTTCTTATACTTGAAGAGCCGAGACTAGTCAAGCTCAGCGAAGAAGCAACTTTCCGCTTCTCATTACAACTGGGGCTCTCGAAAAACAGATAATTCGATTTGAACGGCGAGTGCCCATCTGAATTTATGCTCTGAACTGTAGCATTAAGAGCAAAGCGAGCGAAATGGGGGACAAAATCAAAGACGGGACCAGATTCTTGACTAAACGTTGAAGCGTGATGCATAGTTGTATCTAACTAGTAACTTGATAAATTTGAGCTAGGCTAAAACTCCATGGAGGTATAGCAGTAAAAGCCGAAGGGTACAGGAAAAGGTAATAAATTGGACAGAGGAAGAGGACGGAGGAGAGAGACGCGAGTGACAATGAGGCGTTTGAGAATGTTGTTGACAGGAAGATAGAGCAAATCCCGTGGTGGGAATTGTGGGCATAAGGGATTGGGGATTGCGTCAAAGAAGCTCTCTATTTTCTATTGTCCACTACAAGTGGAAGTGACAGTAGCAGTAGTCCTCTCACAACGTACGCCCCCGCACGGAGATTTTATAGGATTTATTTATAAATTAAATTAGTATTTAATTCAAAGTTCAAACTAAGATTATGATCAGACTCGTTTTAAAGAAGTTGACCTAGCCCAGCGAAGGGAGCAAATTGGCAACATAAACATGATACACGCGACATGACATGATAACGTGTTTTTCGTTTCCAGGTCTGAAAACAACCTAGCTCAGCAGATGTTGGATTCTTCATTCCCCATTATATGTATGGACAGATACTATTAGACCCAATCTGAAAACAAGAAACAACGGCAGGAATTCCAGAAATAGCCACTGAACAACTAAGTCAAATTCAAATTGGGTTACAACTTACCACAGGCCTTCAGAACGACAATGGAAGTATTCATCAAATAACCATGTTTAACTCGAAACCCATAGAAAAGTGTTTAAAATTTTAAAATTCAAACAATTCAATTCAGAAAAAAAAAATTATTAACAATTTATTCATGTGATTTAACGGATTACTTCAAGACTAACATTTAGAATGATTACATGTTTCTTCGTCTTGTTAATATAATTTTTGAGTAAATTTATTTGTAACTATATTTTTTAAATAGAGTTGCTTATTTGACACTCAAAATTTTGTTGGGCTTGGCTTTTCTGCTTATGTGGAGGAGGTCCACTTTTTTCCACTTGTATTAAGCTCAACTTTTGAAAACCTTTTCAAAGTGTTTGGTTTACATATTAGAATAAATAAAGAATGAAATGATGATTCTTTACGAATAAAATAGATGATTGTTAAGGAATTTTTTTATTGTTCTTTTTTTTTTCCGTCTAAATTGGCTCTAATAATTGTTAATCACTTTGTAAGGCCTGAAGACCAACTTTGATTTGGTGATCACTATGAGATTTTCTAAGCTTTGTTCTATTTGGTTATCATTACATCTTTGATGTTCATATGCTCTATCTACATTTTATAGCTAATTAGTTAGTTGTAGTTTAGTGACATAATTATTTATTGACATTTTTTATCTTATATATATTTAGATGTATATGATAAAGTTCATAATGTACATTCCAAATGAAATTATGATGAGATCATAATTATAAGATTTATATTGCATTTATATATTATCCTTAAATTGTTTGTTAAGATTGCATATTAATAGAACATAAAAAGATTAATATATATAAATATAATATAAATCTTATAATTAATAGAACATAAAAAGATTGCATATTAATAGAACAAAAAAGGACTACCACACTTTATAGTTTTCTTTGTAAAAGATAGTCGATTTCATAGATTAAAGTATACAGATCTTAAACAAACGTTTGAGTGCTTGTTAGAGCACAAATTTACTAAACAGAGCCTATACGAGAATTTTATTTGAAACATTACTTATATATCTATGAAATTTCTTATTGTGATGATTGTATAAGCGATATTTTAACTTGAAATTAACAAAGTATCTTATACAGGGATTGTTATATTTTGATATTACGTATAACATATTCTAGTCAAGGGTAGTTCAGTCCGTAGTTATTTGATGTAGCATGAACTATGGAGATAATTGAGTGATCAATATAAGATTCATTATCTTAAAGTGGTTAGGGTGAATGTTCCATTGTTCTTAATTAGTATTGATCTAGAAAATCATTGGCCGAATGACACTTTGTAAAATAGTTTATAAATGTCATTTATAGAATCAGTTACTAATGGTAGAGAACTAACATGATTAGACTTAAATATAATAAACATTAATTTCATGCTCTATATGTAATTGGAATATTGTATAATGAAATAATCAAATTATACTAAAAAATCATGCACAAAAAGGTTAGTAAAAACCACTCTGATATTGCTAAATATTTAGGAGGTCATGATATACTATTAGATGTAAATCTTGATCTATAGATATAAATTATTTAATTAGATAACTAAAGATAAATTAAAAGAGTTTAATTTATATCTAAGTATGATTTAAGATCATAATTTATGTACACTACCATAATATTTAGGAACAATGGATCAAATATAAAAAATAAGCTAAAGAGAGAAAAAGTGTTTTAATCAACTTGGATTTCATTGGAAAATTTGAGAAATTTTATGATAAATATATGATATTTAATAGATAAGGACTAATATAAGGTAATGGGTCTTACTTAGGCTTAATTAGTAGTTAATTAAAATTAATTGTAATTCTAATTAAAGTTTAATCGAATTACAATTAAAATTTAATTAATTATATAATTAAAATTTAATTAATTAAATAATTAAAATATAACAATTTTTATTTCGTAATATTTTTAACAAACCAACCACTGTTTATTATAATAATAATCATTTATTTCTTTTAACCAACCATTATAATTATAATAATTATATCCATTTTCATTTTTCGCTATATTTATTTTTATTACTATTATTATTTTTCTATGTGAACCAACTACCTCTTAAAATATGTTATTATTATTATTAATTTTCCGTTTCTTTTGATGCCAATTATTTCTTTGTGACTATAAAATTACAAATTTAAGTCAGGGAATCTATTTGCATATATTATTACGACCCTTTTTAAATTCTTGCAAGGTCAAATACCTGGTGGAATGGATGCGCTGAATTATTTTTACCGAAAAGTGAGAAATGGGAACAGAAAGTCTTTTATTGACATTGAAATTGCAGTAAAAACGTTGGGGCAAACATGGTCCAACGAGGGAGAGATAGACATAAGATAAGCCCAGTCCTGGATACCCTTTTCCGCCAACCAACCCAAGCCACAAAGAGCGGACGACGAGAACAAAATTGGAGCCAAAAATAGACTACTACCTCCGTCCACCGCTTCCTCTTCTTCTTCAGCAATAAATGGCGATCTCTTGTGCTAAACCAGTGACCACCTCTTTCTATAATAAGAATATGTTGTTACCCAGCAGAGTTGCGGCTCTTGTTTCTGATTCCTCTTTTAGGCCTTTTAAGGTTAGGGCTTCGCTCGTTGATTCATCAGCTGATTTCCTCAACCGTTTGGAGAAGGCTTGGCTAATTTCTCAAGTATTTTTCATACTTCTGCGATTATTTCACGTTTATTCATTCATCATTCATTCGGTTGTTTGTTAATATGGATGTTGTTGCTTGTTTTTGTGAATAATGTTTGAAGAGTTAAAAGTAAAGGGCTTGGTAAACAAATATTTGCATTTTCAGCTCAGAAATATTAACATCATCTTATTGGTGATGAGTTTTCAAAGTGAGAGAGCCCTTAATTGTGTTTGTGTAACGGGCTATCGACATCTTATGTAACATGCGTGTTTGTGGTGTTTCAGCAACCAGGACCTGTTGCCTGCTCCTCTTGCAACTCAAACAGGTATGTTGAGTGCAAGTGGTGTGGGGGAACAGGTTTCTTTATTCTAGGCAATGACATGCTCTGCCAAGTCCCTTCAAGGAACACTAGTTGTGTTATTTGTGCTGGGAAGGTACGTTATAACTTTTACATAGTATCCACCTTTGTTGTTCCTGCTGAGGCTAAAACTCACTTATAATTTACTATTCCACAGGGTTCAGTGTGCTGCTCCGATTGTAAAGGAACAGGCTTTCGTGCCAAGTGGTTAGGGAAGCCTCCTATTTCTAGGTAGTTAACTCGCTCTCAAGCTCCAATTGTCTTGAGTAAAAACACTCCTGGGCGATATCTTATTCATGTTCCAACGTATGTACATCAAAGTCATTGATTGAGCAACTTGCTTTAGCTCGTTTTAACTTCAGCGAATCAGATCATACATGTATCCCATGTATTTTGTTAACAGATGAATCATTTTAACAGAATTATATTGCCAAGAATTTTAGTACAGTGTTCTAGTATCACTTTTATACCACGATTATAAAATGAGTGGTAAGTTAGCGAAAAATTATCTCGTGAATTGTTGTTTGCAACTCATTGTGATTAAATGTTCTTTCAGTCTGATAGGTTCCTTATCTCCTGATGGTAAGTATGGATGTTGTATTCCTCTCTCCTTTTGGTGGTGTTTAGACAGGCCCTGTTTACATCTGGTAATGATCCTATGTGGATAAAAACCAATGAATAGGTGGGTTGCAATGGAATAAAGGGCGGTATGTAGTGGGGTTCCATTTATTCACACTTGTAAGGGCAGGTACCTTCTTTCAGAGGCATAAACAGCTCTGAGGTTCCTTTTTTTGCTTTTGTAACAGTTGGGTAGAAAACAATAGGGATATCCAGAAACCTAAAGCAATATTCACGAGCCAATGAGAACTGAGTCTGGAAGTGGAACTGCAAAGTTCTGCAGGATAAAAAATTGAAAGAAACTATGATAGACAAATGCGCATACATCAAATCTAATACAAGCAAAAGTACATGTATGTTTGCATAAACAACTTGGTGGTGGTTGAATATTTGATCTCCAATTATATTACCAAGATTCTGGGTCCTCGTTGGATCGGATGTGGAGTTTGTCCAAGATTAACAAGTATAATTAATCCCTTTTTTAAAGAAATTCTTTCAGGTGGAGTTTGTCCAAGAGTAACAATTATAGTTCAGTTGCTTTGAACTATGCTGAGAAGAGTAATTTGTTAACTTCCTTCGAATCTGAGTCTGCCTCCCATAATATGAACTGGGAAATAAAGTTTGACAGTTGTGACTTGTTTACAATCACATGAACAAGCTATATGGTTCATTTTGAGCAAAGTTTTGCAGGCACTAGAGCGCAAGCATTCATCCAACTTTAGATCCCTGAGTTTTTCTGGACATCGAATTCCAGATCCTGGCTGCCGGAAGCAATTTGTTCTTATTAACAGTATTATGTTCGGTAGTTAAAATAAGATGGTCCACAAGTTATCTCCACAAGAATCAAGCGAAGGTCATAAAAGCCCAATGTTCTGGACTCATCAGTAATCTGTGGGAAAAACATGGTAAGCGTTGTTGATTGTTCCACAAACCGCGTGTATATATTAATTGCGATGGTAACGAATATGGCAAATTAAGACAAAAACATAAAATGAATGCTCCGTATGTCGGCATAAATAGCTGAAGAAAAGCGCCGGTATCATCAACAATTCAAAGTTGGCTGCTTTTTGAATAATGGTCCAGCTCCAAAGGGCATCCTTTGCATTTTAAGTCATGTCTGATTGAGTGTATATTAATAGAATAAAATAAAATAAAATGTAATGTTAGATTATCGTTTGAGAGGATTTATAATAAATTTGAATGAAATAGGATAGAAAAAGAAGATTTTACATTATATCTTATTTAATTATAGACAGTAAAATTAAATTACCTATAACTTGAGAGATTTATGAAGAAATGTAAAATAATAAATAACATTTCATTTTTATTACATTATGAACTATTTCATCTCTTTCAAGAAAACAAAATTCTAATGTTATATTTATTTACATTTCATTCTATTAAAAAGTATACGTCTAATCAAACATAACCTTAGGATTAGCCAACTCATTTATGGATTCTTTTATCAATTTATAAGAATAAAAAATTTATTTAAATTTGATTCGATTTAAAATTCATAGATCAAATTTTATTTAATTAAATTGAGAGCCAAATTTAAATATTTAGGCAAAATTGTATTTGAGTTTTAAATTTAATAATTTTTTGATTTAACTAATATAATAAACTATTCAGATTTATATTAACTTAACAATAACTAGTCAACATTAGTTCAATAAAATTGAATTTAAATATTTAAATTTGATTGAATTTGGAACAAAAATTAAATAAGTTAATTCAAAATAGAGTACATGAATTGCAACTATAGTGAAATAGATAAGGTAACTATTTTTAAAAATTTTAATTTTTAAAGATTTTTTAATTTATTATTCATTTTTTTAAATTTTAATAAAGTTACTAATATTTTATAATTTTGACAATTCAATTTAAAATGTTAGTTCATTTATAATTTGTTGATTTGATCAATACATTTTATTAAAAAATAGTGACCAACTAAGCATACCCGTAGCCCAACCTAAATGATCCACTAAGCATACCCATTGCCCAATACGAATGACCCATACCCATAACCTAAAATCATATTCATATATAAAATAAATTTGAAAATTTATGGTAATTAAAATTTTGAATTTAAAAGGTAAAATCAAATTATTTAATTAATTAGAATAAAAAATTAAATTAAATAATGCTAATTTAAATGTAGTTGAACATGTCCATCAAGGCTTGAGAAAAGGAGTAGGAACCGTTTTACAAATTTTATGTTTCATTCTCAAAATATTACTTTCTAACTTATCTATTTTATTGAAAACGATACCGTAAAGCTTTCACCGAGAAACAAACAAACCCGGCCAGCCCACCTTGTGCCGGTTTTATGCAGAAGGTTCTGTCCTCTTTCTTGTTCTTCGTATCTCTCGATTTGGGACTGTACTTCGTGTAATGGGGAGCGAGGAAGAGAGGGCTTTAGAGAATCAGCTGGAGATTCAGTTGCAGGAGCAGAAAGATTCGCTCTCTGCCCTGGGCGATGCTCTTGCTGTTGACCCCTCCAATCTTGAGCTTCTTTCGGTATACTGGTCTCCTTCTCTTCTTTTTTCTTTATGCTTAAGCCCTTTAATTCAGGGTGTATTCATATGATTGTTTGTTATGTGAGTATTTCGTGGTTAGAATCTGGTTCCGGATCATGATTAAAGTTTTAGTTTTGTCCTTTTGTTGTTCATCCTTCCATATAGGCACAGCGCCGAGATTTTACCCATAAAAGATTTCACCTATAAATTTGATAAACGTTAAACTACTTTAGAAATTTCATCGGTAACCCGTTCTTTGCATTTCTGGATTTTGTTAGCACTGAAAGCGGAAAACTTCTTTAGGGATTAAGTTGAACACCCAGCTCACTGGTCTTATCTGTCTGCTCTGCTTCAGAAACGGCTTACCAGCCTGTCATTGTTTCTATTGTACTGGTTACTCAAATTATGTTTGCATATAGAATCTAGAGCTTCATTTGCTCCAAACTGCTGGGCATCTAGAGCCTGCTGACCTGGTAACACGCCATTGTAACCTGCTTCAGTTTTGGCACAAATCTTATGGCAGGGAAACTTTACCTGGCACCTGTTTTATGAATTTTTTTTCCTTTCTAATAGCTTATGCAGATTATTTCTCTAAAAGAAGCATTCATTGTGGGGAAGACTCGTAGTCAGATGTGTATAACTATATAATCTTTTAGAAGATGTAGATAAACATGTGCCTCTAGTTGTGCGTTGTATGTAGATTTATATCTGCCTTTAAATATGAGGTAACTTGATTCTTTCGCTCTTTAGTTTTCATTTCACATCACTTACTGGAGTTTGTGGAAGTTGGATGAGCCAAAAGAAAAAACATGATTTCTGGAAGTGGCTTAAAGTTTTTTTTTTTTTAACTATCTCAGGTTCAAGAGGAGCTTGTTCAGGCCATTAAAGATGCAGAGGATGGGCTCCTTCACCTAAAACGTGCTCGTTTATTACGAGAAGTGGATGCAGGACTGCATGACTCCAATAGTACTGCTGAGAATGTCAAAGTAGAACCACTTGATCAAACTGATGTTAAACCAGAACCTTTGGAGGAGCAAAGTTACTCTGTTGGATTAAAGTGTAGATTCCGTTACATCGATGGGCGTTGGTATAATGGTGAAGTTGTTAGGTTTGAAGATTCTGATACTGCAAAGATCTCTTTCCTGACACCTACAGCTGAGAAAATGTTGGTGCGTTAAATTTGCCAATTTTGTCTCTGTCTTTTAAATGTATTGCTTTTTCATGCTATTTGGGGATCCTCGTACACGATGCTAGAGTGCCTTACTGCACTGATTCTGACCTCTTCTCAGGAACTTTTGTTTTCATTGATGGCTATCAACATTCAATACGTGAATCTCTCTCTCTTTTTTTTTTTTTGTGCGCATTTATTTTGTGTCTGATTGATCTTTCAAATTACCTTCTTCTTTTCTTCAATTGTTCGAAAGAAGCTTTTTTAACAGTTGCTTCTAGTCCTCAAGAAAGTTTTTATTTTTTAATATGTAATGTGTCTGTAAAAACTATAGTGTATTGCTTCTTTACACTATTTGGGGACTCACTATGCTCGAGTTCCCTGCCACACTGGTTCTAACCTCTATGTTGAAACATCTTTTTTCATTGATTGTGTTTTGGTTGACATTTTATGCTTGACGAGATGGATATCAACATATAATACGTGACTTCGTGAATTTCCACCTTTTTGCATTTTTATTTTGTGTCTGCTTGATCTTTGCAAAATTTCCTTTCTTTTTTCTGTTCAATTGTTTGAAAGAAACTTTTCTTAAAGACTTGCATCTAGTCCGCAGTCAGTTTAGTATAGTTACATGCATCTGTTCATATTTGACCTTATCTTTTACTTGAAGCATTTGCTCTAGGACATCCTTAGTTCTGACCGATAACATTTTCAGGACATGAATCTCAATGAGACGCCTTATCTGATGCATTTAATAAGTTTTCTTTTCCTTTTCTTCTGTCTGACCTTCTTTGTCAACTTTTTATTTTCAATGACATGACATAAGTGAATGTGATTTTGTTTTCAAAGACATGACATAAGTGAATGTGATTTGTTTTCAAAGACATGACATAAGTGATTGTGATTTTTCCGTTTTTGAAAAGGCTTACTGCAAAATGCTTGTTGCTTGGGGGAAATAAGATATAGTTGCTGAAATCAAGTTGTTGAGCTAGTCTTGAGATAGAAGTCAATTGGTTTCAATGGTCAATGTACTGATGATAAACCAACCAAGTGCAGATATGCAAGTTTTTTCTGCAAGAACGATGTCGATTTGGCACTAACTGCCGCTTATCACATGGTATGTTACATCATGTTTCTTGTAGACCTTTAGGCCATGGAATTTATTCTAGATGTTTGATTTGTAATTTCTGCGGTTCCTGATATTTTGAACAACACAGGAAATATGTTCCAGGAAGGTGTTACTTTCCTATATCCTAAAAAGGCAACTCCTATATATCTTCACCTTCTATATATCTTCACTAGGAAGGTGTTATATTTAAATCTCTAATTGTGAAAATTTTGTAACATGTCAATTTGTCATAAAGATTAAAAGCTATGCTTGAGCAAGCTAATAATATTATGAATCATGTATAGGTATCCCTTTGACCTTTAATTTAATGTCTTGGCTAACTTGTGCATGGCACTTGTCCTTATTCTGGTTAAACATTTTGTGGTGCACACACAATTTGGTCAGACTGGCTTCTTATGCTTTCCTAGATCAATGTTAGCTATTTACTGATTCATGCATGTTATGGTGTTGCTCATGTGCAGTGTGTTTTGTGCCCATTTGTGCGTATGTCGGCACACTGTTGTATTTGCTTATTAACCAGTAGTTACTAATATCTCAGAGTTGACGTGGTTCATACTGTCTGCAGGGTTTGATGTGTCATTGTCTGCTTTGAAGAAGTATGTCCCACCAGTATGGGATGAATCACTAGTAGGGACTAATATATGGGCAGTCTCGGAGAGTAATGGTGGAATCTGGAGGGAAGCTGAACTTGTATCCTGGGATGACAAACTCTGTGTCGGTCAAGTTGTTTTCCGTGATGATGGGAGCTCTGTAAAGCTTGGGAGTGAAGCTATGACATTGTCTGTGCATGCTTTAATGAGCGATGAAGAAGAAAGTGATTCAAGCTCAGAAGAATATAATAGTAGTGACTTTGAAGAAAGTGTGGAAGGTTTAGGATTTCTTGACAGCTCAATGTTACAAAGAGGTGTTCAAACAGAAACTGCCATATTTGCAAAATGGGAGAATCACACTCGCGGTATAGCTTCCAAGATGATGGCGAATATGGGTTACCGTGAAGGGATGGGTTTAGGAGTATCTGGGCAAGGAATGCTGGACCCCATTTCTGTCAAGGTGCTTAAGCCAAAGCAATCTCTTGATCATGCATTGGAGTCTCAAAAGGGGGAAGGGACAAAAGAAAATCTGGGGAAAAAGCGAAGCAGAGGAGGGAAGAGAAAACAGGAGAAGAAGTTGGCTGCTGCCTTAAGGGCAATAGAAGATGAAGAAGAAATGAGACCAGATGTTTTCAGTCTGATTAACAGCCAACTTGCGATGCATGGTAAAGCCTTGAACAATGGATCAGCGAAGAAGCAGTTAAATAAAGGCCCAGGAGAGAAAAAGGTGGATAGACGAGATCTGATTGCGTACGATGATGAGATTAAGGACTTGCGGCTTCGTGTGGAAAAGCTTGAAGAGATGGCGAGTAGAAACAAAAAAGAAAAGGTGGTGTATGAGGCTGCCATGAGGAAGTTAAATGAAACTCGCAAAGCCTTGGCAGAAGCTGAGGCTAGTCGTAGTTCTGCATCAACTGCAGTTGCTAGTAGAGAAAAAGAAAAGAGATGGCTCAAGTTTTGAGGCGCCAAAGATTCATGTAATATTAATACACGCTGTTTCATTGTAATCCTAGTAATTCGAGGTGGTTGCCTTTTTTTTAAGGGGATCGCTTGTAAATGGTAAGGTTTTCAAAGGCCATAAATATTGATTCAGACGCAGATGCAAGTATGATTAGTCAAGTATCATTCCAACCATTTGAAATTCCATTTCTTTGATGCATTGGACTATAATATAATGGAGTTGAAGATTTTAAGAGCTTGTTTTCGTCGTTGTTGCCATTTTCTTGATTAAAGCCTTTATTTTGGAACTTCTAAATTGCAATCTAATCTTGGTCAGCTACAATTAATATCGGAGGAGCTACTTAAGTCAATCTAGTATTCATTTGCAACTTAAAAATGATGCTCCACCTACAAAAATATAAGAAAATTTTGGAAAGACTTGCCAGGAATTCCGAGTCTCCAGGTAATGTAATCAATGGATACACACACACTTCACAACACAACTCTTATCTACCGTAAACTATCCAGTGAAATCACCCAATGGGACTGAGATGGGACTTCATCACCATTTTATAATCTCCTGTGCGTTCTTATGAAGTTTGTTGTGTTCATGGCTATAGCAGTGGAGCATGCATAAACTGCAGCTAAGCACAAGCTTGCCGATATTAGTAGAAAAGCCTTCCATTGCCTCCCAGAAGCTAGAATTGCCAAAGCAGTGAAGGCAAGAGCTATGGCAGAAAGAGTATTTTTCCAAATGGTGAAGGATTTCACTGCAGCGCTGCATCCCTTGCAATGTATTACATGGCGGAAGTATCGGTTGGCGAGGTTGGGTGCATGGATTGCCCCGATTCCCCCTTTGGCCGGTAAAGAAGCTGAAGCACCGGCAACAAGACCAGCAGGTGCATGCTCAACAACAGCAGGTACTTGAGGCAAAGAAATTGTGGTGTGGCCAAAATGATAAGGCATTCCATGCCCTACTTTGTCCATCCATTTCCTATACTCAGCTACCCATGTATCTGATGACCTCAAGTTGAGATACAGTTTACTTGTTGGGATTCTTTCCTTCATCAAGATCTCATTTTGAGATGATAAAAATCCCATATCTTGTTCAAAGACCTTACATGCATTCTGGTGAAAGTACCATTCAGGAATCCACTTCACTGCAAATGTCGATCTTCTTGTTGATCCAAACCTTACAATAAGCATGGATTTTCCTTGTCCAGTTGGTCGACAGAGGAAAAGGCCTGAGAAGTAATTTTTCTCTCCCTTCTCGTCAACGGTTTCAAGGCTATTTGATAGGACGCAAGGGGCTTCAAACCTTAAGAAGTTTCTCCTGCTTTGATCCTTTTCTCTACCCCACCACCCTGCAAAACCCCTATCTGTGCGCTCTGTCACTTCAAAAAATAGAGGTTGAGCATCTTCTCTTTTTGCAGTCCAGTCTGTTCTGTCATGTGAAATCGGAACATGTGCTGGATCCATCAGATTTTCGAGAAGTATGGAGTGATCATAAGGAAGCTCATGGATCGTTGAAACATCTCGAAACCCTGGTCGGGCAAAGTTCTCAAACCAAGGTAGTTTACTCACATTAGGTGTGGTCTCTCGAGACATCCATATCCACACAACACCTTGGGACTCCCTCACCTCGTACGTCTTGGCACAAGCAGACCGTGGGATTTCAGCGCTTGCAGGAAGCTGCCATGAAGATATTAGTAGTAGATCAAGAGAGTTCATATTAACAAGGGAACCTGAGCCCATGGAGATGAGGACAAACCTGAGGTATCTTCACACATTTACCCTCCCCTTCAAACTGCCAACCATGATATAGACATTCAAGCCTTCCATCTATCAGCTGACCTTCTGATAGTTTGGCTAATCTAATATCAACCAAAGCCAGATTGAAAAGTAAATGAACTAGGCCAAAGTAACGTTCATAATTCATAGCCTAAAATTACCACAAGAATGCCAAGAATTCATCATTGAGGGAGCTAAACTGCATAAAGAATCGGTAATTTAAGTACCGCATCCAAAAATCTTCCCTTCGCCATACTAAGCCTAAACAAAAGGAATTGCTTACCAGTTCACAGCACTTAATGGAAACAAAATTTCAATATCCAGAGAAAATGAGAAACAATTGTGGACAATCATTCAGAAAATAAGTTCACCATGAAGAACAAAAGTTACAGGTAAATCCCTTACGCCCAATTCAAGTGTCAAAGAGAAGCCACTAGCGGTAAAGGGTTTCTTTTACCTATGTGGGCACCGATCTTCATAACAACGAAGCTCACCATGGCCATCTTTATACAACACTATCTGCTTGTCAAACACAGTGAGGCCCAGAGGTGCATCATTTGGTACATCTCTAATAAGATAAAGAGGGTACCATTCCTCCCTCCAATTATAATTCGCCACCAAACTCTCTCCAACTACTTTCACATCACGCTCTTCACTTATTGACGAAGGTAAAGTGCTTGACAGATCTGCGTGGCACTTTATCTGGTTGCTTGCTTTCACGTGTACTGGTCTCACAAGAATGGTTGTAGACGAAGTCAGTTTAGGAGTTTGAGGGAGCGGATTGAAAGCCAGGGGTTTAGTGGAGGAAGTGGCATGAAAGATACATGGATTTAGCGGTAAAGCCATGGAATGTTCGGTTCTGTGTCTGTGACCAGGAAGACTGTTAATGAAGCTCATGCAGGGAAGAGTCCGGAGGAGGAACTTGGGAGAAGGGGAAAAACTTTGGAGTTGTCAAACGAAAGGGGCAGATGACAATATTGCAGGACATCTGGACAATTCCTGACCACACAGGTCAGTTTTTTTCTTTCATTTACAATGTTCTCTGACCAATTTATTGTCTTTTATGTTCTTTGTCATCATTTTTCCAATCGAAAATTGACCGACGAGGGAACGTACCCACGCACGGTTGTTAGATCAGTTCAGAGTCGGTTGCTCTTGCATGTTTCCTAAAAAGCTGGACTCTTGGCAGGTTGGTTCTTGCTCAGTTGCTTATGTGTGTATGTGTTGTTTTTACCAACCAAATTAACCTCTGCATCAAGTGTTAGTCCCCGAGTCTTTTGGCAGGGAACCCACCGTTTAAGATCAAACCGGCTTGTTGATTATCAGCAATTATTAATCTTGACGATGAATAACACTGTAGAAAGTCGGTAATCATTGAGCAACAATTGATTTCCCAAGTCTACACGTCTTTTTGCTCGTTGATACCATTTATGTAATACACGCAACCAGAAAGTTGTTCCTTTGACGTCCAAATCAAGGTTCTGATCCTTGTAAGTTAAGCAACTTGTGGTCCAATTGTTTGCAGATTTTACATTTGAATTAAAATGAGAAATTTCTGTTGTGTCTCATGCTTCAGTACCACATCAATTTGACAGGGAAGAAAAAGTTATCATTGTGCAAAATTCCTTATTCTTTGGGGAGGAGAATCAGCAAAATAGAGGAAAAACATTCGATTGACACTGAATGTTGGCGTCATGGATCATCATTATCCGATCAAGCCTCGAACAAGTTCTGCAGATAGAAAATAGAACATGCAGTACTATGTACTAAACACTGACAAATTGCCCATTATACCACTGGTCATGAAAAGCCGGAAAACTAGAGCAGAATGTCAGGAAGCACAGATAGTTATTTCCTTTCTTTGGCTAATTCCTAGCCTTTCACCTGGTTTTGATGGGAAAGAGGATATATGGTTCTTGGAGCACAAACAGAACAAATTTAAACAACCTTCTTCGATACAAAAGCTCCATAACATGTAGCAGTTTGGATGTTTTAAACATCTTCTGACAAACATTTATTGCCCACGCTACTTTTGAGACAGTTTGCTTTCTTCTAGTTTTGGTCACGAGAGTAAGTGTACTAATAATTTATGTACTGTTTTCTTATACAAGGTGAAACTTTTGAGTCATTGTTTTTGTTCCCTCACCCATTATTCACCGAACAAGATTGTCGAATTTCCCCTACTTCATCTGTCTTCACTCCAAGAATGGTTAGCTTCAAGAAGGACCGGCTCCAACTCTGAAAAAACAGCTGTTGATCATTAGCGAAATCCTCTACCTGTTTCCTTGTTCTTTCGTCTCCAAGAAGAATAGAATCCGATTGGAAAAGCCCTTTGTGGTTTATCAGGTTTCTGTAGTACTGATTGTCAAATGTGGTGGATGTTTCGGGATCATTGTCGACTGTTATTGATGGGCTTGCCCCGTGTGGACACTTCTTCATTAGCTCATTTGCATAGATACCGTCCAGAGAGGAGTCAACGAGACTACGCTTCCCCTTAGAGTCTTCTTGGAACCGGCCACTAAACGAGCTACAATGAGCTAATCCTATTGTATGAGCTCCTGCATATATCCAACGCATGGAGTCATTAAATATTCCGTTAAAAGTCTGCTGTCACAATCACGACATTGTTGTACTCTTTATGTGTTTAAAATCAATCTTTTGACGGGGAAAAAAAAAAAAAATTGCCAACCGCTTGTAATCATTGTCCAGTTTGAAGCGATAGACCTGACAGGGTGACGAGGTCCTCTGTGGATAAACCTTTGGAGGAGAAGATCTTAATCATTTCGTCTATGGAAAAGCTTGTATCTACGATGTTGGGTCGAACATTTTCAACCAAAGAAACCATTCCGTCCCTCCTACCAGTTGGAATTTGAACCAGGGGTCCGCCAGCCTGTTTTCAGTTTAACAGAAATGAACAATTATCCAACAAACTGAAGCATACAAGCAGTTTAAGGAATGTCACATTACAGTTTTTGGTTTCTTACAATGGCCACGGCATCTCTGGCGGCCAAAGCAACTATGTCAGCACAAGAAACTGTCTCTGGGCAGAAGATTTCAAGGACTCTTTTAGCTGAATTGATAACTGAAAATCCTCCGAGAGACCTGTTTGCAGGATCATTCCGCTCAGTTGCATTTCCTTCTAGCAATACAGATGCATCACAACCCTGCAATAAACAAGAAAGCAATTGTATTCAACTTTTTTTGGGTGAAAATATCGCATTTCCTAGTAGTATTCTGGTCGTGGAAAAGAATGAATTGAAGTTCACGACATTTCTGGTGGTTGGCAAGAAATTTGATTCGGTTCTTGTAATCTCGGTGACCATAGATGTTATATAATAACTCATTTGGTAGGACAAAGAATAAGCTCAGCTGGTACTCCTCAGTTACTTAGTGGGTTATCTGCTCTTTCAGTTGCGTTTTCGGTCATTCCGGGGAACAGGTGAAATTGACTGATGCGAGTGATGAACAAATGTCTGTGAGATACGTTAGTTTAAGCAGAAACGAAGACAGGATGAGTCTCTCACCTCCACGAAGCAGTCATGAAAGAGCAAGCGCAGGAGCTTTCCTGGGATGGTTGGATCAACAGAGGAAGCCGACCTCACTGTGTTGGCAACCATTAGTTCTGCCGATGGGCACGAAGTTGCATAGAAGTTGAAAGAGAGACTAGCAGAAGTAACAGGAACAAACGAGAAGAGAACAATGGTAGAGATACTAAGAAAAGACAAATGTGTTATCTCCATGAGGATGAGTGAGCTGTAACAGTTGAAGAGAAGAGATGATATATGTATATATGCATTCAAGGCTTGCATTCACATACAGAGGCTGGGTGGTAGATAAAAGAATTTATTAGAATTATCTAACACTGTCAACTACTAGTGATTCCACTTATTACTTCAACAGACGCACAAGCAAAGCAACCTTTCTGGACATGGGTAGTTCTACTGTACACATTTCGCAATGATTGACTTCTTTGGGTTAGATAGGATAACTTCTGGAACTGCCTTGCCTTCACATTCTACGGGGTAATGCATCTTTTTCCAAGTAAAGCATCAACCACCTAACACCATTATATTCTAGAAGGGAATGCTCTTAGATCAAAGTACTACAGAAAACCTGTTACAACTGAAACCAAGACTGCAAGTATAGGTACATTCCGGCAGGACAATGGACATTGCTCGGCTCATGTCTAACTCAGCCTGTTCAATCTATCCATCAGACACACACACACACACCATCTGCTGCTCTTCCGTTGAAAATCTGAACAATTGCTAATTGTAAAATTGCCCGTGTTGAAATAAAATTATAGAGAGTCTTACGACATAATTTACAAGTATAAACACATTATTTAATATTTCTTCAACAGCTTGCTATAAATTTGCATGGGGGTGAGGTGCTGTTGGTGGCAGTCATTAAATGACATCAGACGTATAAAGTGTATCCTCTTGATGGTAATAACTACCATGCACAAACCGGTTGTCAATAGAACTGGTGGCAGGTGCTCACGGAGGGACATCTGTGCCTTGCAAAAATCGATTCAGTTTAATGTTCTACTTAAAACAGGATATGCTGCTCAATCAAGTGCAGGAGTTAAGCTTTGCAAGTTACCCAAAAAAAAAAAAAAAAACCTGAACACTTGCTGACTTGAAGCATCACGTATTCAAAATCAAACTGACATGATCCTATGACTTGTCTTCACTGGCCCATCGCAGAAGTTATCATTTCTAAACTCGACTGCTAAAAATGTTAAAGAATAAATCTAAATCATCGTCATCAGATCACTTTCATCAACACTCGTTCTAATATAAAGCAAAATTTGAAGAGATCCAATAATATGTAGTTTTACCCTTCATTTGCCATGTCGATATTCTTTCAAGAACTCTCCAAAATTGTATGCCCGTGTATAATTTCCATACACAATAAATGTCAACTGTGAGATACGTAAAACAAAGGCGGGATCTCGTTTCTCCAAGCCAAGATGAACAAATTAGTGAGCGACATTAACGTACAAGAGATTACGGCAAAGGCAATTCTATCTACATAACTAAGAAGTATTCTACTAATCAAAATTGTAGGATTCGTCCATGCCAAGAGTTACCTACAATATATATGGACAGTAGGGAAAAGGTCTCCGCACACGTGCATTTCCTAATGATTCATTTCATATTTCCATGTGGTCATCATCTTCTACAGGTTCTAGTTCATCCATGTAGTGAGTGGAGAAGAAGGGGAGTAAAACAACGTTACATGTTGAATTATGCAATATAGTGCACTTGAAAGTTGAAACCAATATGTTACGTAAATCTAAAAGCACCAACAAGTTTACTCTAACTTATTAATTTAGTTCAATCATGAACTAGGTCTTTAATGTATTCGCCCAATTCTTATAAAATTAGCAGTAATCATTGGATCTTATTTACTAGCTGCTGAGACATGATACTGTAAAACATTTTTGCCCCTAAGGGCAAATTTGGCAATTTCTTATAGAGTGGATAGTTATTAATTGTAATTTTGGTTTTCAAATAAATTATCAATTAAGTTACGTAATTTGATGCAGATAAAGGTAATAAAGTGACCCAATAAATGATATAAATTAATAGGTCGAAGTCCGGGTAGAAAATAGATCCCTTTTAGTGTGAACTTAGTCCATATCGGCCTTGTTATAGGGATGCCCGATATGGAAGTTATATATATAGGTTAAGGTCTACTGTAGTTGCTTATATCAATCGCAAGCATAAGGAATCTCTGACCCATTAAGAGAGCTTACATATTGAGAAAACCGTAGAAAGACCTAGCCTGCGTCTCAGTGATAGATTCCCGTGAAGACGACTGTGGATTCAGGATCGTTTTGGCTTCGAAAAGCTCGTTTGAAGTTTCAGAACAGAAATTAGGTACATTCTAAATTTCTTTATTTTTTGCCCTTTTATGCTTGATCCGGGGTACGTAACTAAGGTATCGTTACATATTACACATCGTATCAGAGCGAGGACGTGATCAGGTGGTCAAAAATGAAGATTTTTCAAATTTTATCTCCATAAGGTTTTCGAAGATTTATGTAACATCCCATGTTAGGGGTCAGAAAATTTAGAAATTTCCACTACATCATATGCTTTGCATAATTGAGTATTCGCTGATATGTGCATATGAATTTTTACGTATACAAATAATTGTACATGCATTCATGACATTTTCCGGGTGTAATTGGTTTCTAATTGTGATTAAAATATGAATTGTGGATTATTTGCGTTAAAAAATTATTTGGAGACTATTAGTATTATTTCGAAATTTTTGGTGAATTTTTGAAAATTTATGAAAATTTGGTGTATTTTTTGGACTAGGAAAAGTAAGAGACAAATAAACCAATGAAATTGTGACATTTAGCAGCCTTGCATGTTGACACGTGGCCCACATGCAAGGGATACACGTATTTTCTTGGAAAAGAGAAGGAAATTTTTGGTTGTTCTTCACCGAAAGCATGCAACACTAAACTTTTCTTTCCTTATTCTTTGTTCATCACCGAAAGATTTGCTTTTGTTTCTCACATCAATGATATACCTTGCAAAATAAACATTTCAGTCCAGCTATTATTTTGTTTCCTTTTATTCTTGCTTTTCCCCATTCACCAAAAGCTCTTATTCACTCTCACAGCTGGAAAATTTTGCTGAGATCAAGTAAGTGAGATTTCAAATTTCTGGTTATTGTATATGAATTTGGATGATGTTTTAGTGTGTAAATGAATGCATGCATATGAAGTTATAGAAGTAGAGTTCGGAGAATACATGTCCTAAATGACTCAAATGAGGATTTGAAACTGTGAATGTGGGAAAAAATGCTGAAAATTTAAAGTTGCATGTGTGTTAATCGGATTTTGATGCTAAGCGTGAAGCTTGGATTTATTAATTATGTATACGTACTGATGAGTTAAGAAAATGAATTAGAGGAATTGTTTGCAAGTATTGGAGTTAACAGAGGTTAGATTGAGTTTCTGAAAAAGTTACACTAGAGAGAGAGAGAGAGAGAGAGAGAGAGAGATGAAGATGGCAAAATATGTGTATGATCGGTTTTGGTGTTTTGAATATGAACTTGGATTTGAGTTGTTTTGGGACTAAGTTAAGTTGATACAGAAGTGAATAAGAGGGATAAATGTAAGGGTATAAGTTTGTGATGAGGAATTTAGTAGAAGAGAGGAAGAAGATGGAGCAGAGTTTTTGCAAAAATAGGGAGAATTACGTGTAAAAATCGTGATTCTACAGTAGAAGGTGGTCGTGCAAAAATCAAACTTTCTAATACTGAATAGTTCTGACTCTTTTTGCCATAACTTTGCTATTCGATCTCCAAATGACTTGAAACTTAAACCAATAGACTCCTAAGACATTGTTATTTCTTTCCAAAAATATTTAGAGCCATTTGAATTGATTAGAAAAAGATTGATTGACTCAAAGTGAGGGTATGTGCTGGAATGTTATGAACTGGAGATTTTCAAGAACATGCTTCGGTATTTTAATTATAGCTTGATCTGTAGATTTTTAAATGGATTGATTATTGATTCAGATTAAAATAGAGACATATTTATACAACCTTCTTGAAGACATCAAATTTTAATTCTGTCTCTAAGATTTTCAAAATTGGCATAAAATTGTGTCTTGGCTTAGGCTGTAGCACTACAAGGGACAAAAATCATGTCCTGTGGTTATTGGATAAACTGTGTTGATGTAGGTTGAATTAGATTGAGATGTCTTCACCAAAGTTGTAGATTATTCTCTTATATTTAAATTAATATAAATTTTGGATATTTTAATTGAGAGTTATGAGGTGTACAACTTGGAGGAATGATTATGCATTAGCCAAAATTTCAATGTACACAGTCTGTGGCATTTTGAGCATAACTCATTGAATACTAAACCAAATTTGATGACCTTCGTATCTTAGAAACCTAAGATAAAGAGGAAAAACTTTCTAGAAGGAAGTATTACCTAATTACCTAACCTTCCTGATGAGAATAATTGAGCAAAGTGGACCCAAGGTGGATTGTGAAATAAATATGGATTGAGGGATTGAGTATGATTTTACATGATCGATCATGTGATAAGATTTAGGATAAGAAACTCGGATTTTTGACATGAAAATGCATCATACATATTCAGTATACATGAATGTGCATAATTGAATTCATAATTGTGCATAATAATGATATGTGTTTGT
>JAOSBN010000008.1:17679896-17695604 GCA_027563595.1 Erythroxylum suave | reverse complement strand
CTTCAAATTTCCAAGCCCAACATAAAATATCTATCTAAACACATAATTAAATCAATTAAGGCAAAATAAAAAAATAAAAAAAATTAACGAATAAATTCATAAGTCAATAAATAATTACTTCGAATAAATAATAAAAAATAAAATAAATAAAAAAATAATAATAAAAAATTTTTTGGGACCCAACATTAACTGTAAACCTGTCGTAGCATCTATCTCTTATAGTGAGAGATAATCTTTAGTATAGTATCCAAAGAATAAAGTAAATAGAGAGGTTATGAGGAATGTTTCGTATTATATTATGATTGATAGCCTAATGTATGCTCAGTTATGTACTAGGCAGGACATTGCATTTAATGTTTGACTGTTTGGTCAATATTTGGTTAACCCAGATGTAGACCATTGAAATGTAGTCAAATGAGTGTTGAGATATTTAAAGAAATCAAGGATTATATATCCACATATAGAAAAGTCAATAGACTAAACCTCATAGGGAATTCAAATTTAGATTTTAGCTATATGTCTGCATGATAGGAAGTTCACATAAGGTTACAGTTTAAGTTAGCAAATGATACAATATCGTGGAAGAGTGTCAAGTAGATACGGGTAATTTCCTTGACCATTTATGCAGAGTGCATTCTATAAGGCTGCGTCACAGATGTTTTAGCTCAGAAATTTGATTTCTGAGTTGTCTGTGATTGATTCAGTGACTAAACCCCTTTAGTTGTACTATGATAATCAAGCTGCTGTGTTGTTTAATAACAACATTGAATACAATTGAGCCTTAGCGTTTTTGAGGTCAAATGTTTGACCATGAAGTAGTTGATACCAAAAGGTGACATTAAGGTTTGGAGCATTTAAGGACCGAGGAACCAAAGGAACCAAAAGTCGATTCTTTAACTAAAGGACTTTACCCACTTGTTTGGTAAACAAGTATATAGTATGGGTGTTTTGAAGTCCTTGGCCACTATCAGTTTCGGGATCGTTGTGTTTGCTCCACATACATTTGTACGTTTTGATGTATTATGAAAGTATGTTGGTTCATCAATTAATGGTGATCATTGTTTATTCTCAGTAATACATGCTATAATATATTGTCATCATACATATGAAAGTCTTAAGATTTGTGTTGATCTTAAGCATTTTAAAGATCATTAGGCATTTATAAAGATTGACCTTCAGCCTATGTCACTAGACACATACAATTTTATACAGATATATCCTTAAAGTTTCATATGACATAGGGGGATATAAGTTTTTAATCCCATAAAGGTTCTCTACTACAGTTTAACATTCAATTGGAGAACATAAAGGCTTTCTCTAATGCTGCTTAGCATTCGGTGAGAGGAAATAAGTTTTCTTTAATGTTGTTCAACATTCAATGAGAGAAAATAGGATTTCTCTGATGCAATATAGCAATGAGCTCTAGTACAAAGTTGGAGAAATCAAGACCTATAGATGAAGATGATATGTATTAGATCATAAAGGTATCATCGTAGTTTATCACACTCCATTTTCCCACTTATGTTAGTGAGGTATTAGGTATACGTGATTGTATTGGATCTATTCGGTATTGAAAGCTTTGCAAAACGAAATGTTGGACTTTCATTACCTTTGAATCAAATGTTTTGTTTTTAAACTTAGTCAACTAAAACAGCAACATAACTTGAGCGAGTTTTTAAACTGGTTTTTAAAACTTGATAAATGTTTTGTTTTTAAACTTAGTCGACTAATACAACAACATAACTTGACCGAGTTTTTAAACTGGTTTTGAAAACTTCATTAAAACTACAATTAATAATTATCTAAGGGGGAGATTGTAAGACATTTTTGCCCATAAGGGCAATTTTGTCAATTTCCTATAGAGTGGATAGTTATTAATTGTAATTTTGGTTTTGAAATAAATTTTTGGTTAATTTACATAATTTGATCCAAATAAGGGAAATAAAGTAGCCCAATAAATGATCTAAATTATTGGGTCAAAGTTCAGGTAAAAAATTGATCCCTTTTAATATGGACCTGGTTCATATCGACCTTATGATGGGGAAGTCCGATATGGAAACTATATATATAGGTTAAGGTCTCTTGTAATTTCTCATTTCAATCGTAAGCATAAAGAATCTCTGACCCGTTAAGAGAGCTTACATATTGAAAAAACTGTAGAAAGACCTAACCTGCGTCTCGATGATGGATTCCAGTGAAGACGACGGTAGTTTTGGGATTGTTTCAGCTTTGGAGAGCTCGTTTGAAGTTTTAGAACTAAAATCAGACACATTCCGCATTTCTTCATTTTTTTCCCTTTCACGTTCGATCTGGGGTACGTAACTAAGGTATCGTTAAGTATCATAGATACGACATACCCAACGCAAAAATTAGTTATTATCATCACTATTACAGTAACTCGTTGTTACAATTTGGTAGAGTTGTCACTTAGAAAAATTCAACAAGCACTCAATCTTGAGTGATTATGTAAAAGTTTGACAACATATTGGTAAAAAGATGAGAAGTATTCAAATCTTTCATTACCAAAATATGCTTTGACCTCCCACTACCAAAATTAACTACCTATCCTTAACCACTTTTCAGGAAAGTTTTTTGTAGGAGTTAGTGATGCCCCAATCAATCCCAATTGTGAGATCGACCACTGGGAATAAAGGGATGGAGGAAGGCAAAATAGTTAGTTTAGGGAATTTAGGAAGAAAGAATGCTAGAGGGGCCAAGTTATCTGGTGGTGAATTTCTAGAACTGCAATGTTCCATTAAGCCCATGTCCAATGTTGCTGGGAACTTGACACTGAGTAAGAAAGGAGATACAACCACCTGCAACCCCAGATGTGAGTTCCACAATTGGGAATAAAGGGGTAGAGGAAGGAAAAATAGTTAGTTTAGGGAACTTAACAGGAAAGAATGCTGGAGGTCTCAACTTATCTGGTGAGGAATTCTAGAACTGCAAAGTTTTAAGAAGCCTATGCCAAACTTGTTGGGAGTTTGATGCTAAGCAAGAAATAAGTAGCATCAAGTTAATTCCTATTTGGGTTATATTTCACAATGTTCCACTAGAATTTTGGACATTGGAAGGGTTAAGCTTCTTTCCTAGTTGAGTTGGTAAGCCTCTTGCTATGAATAAACAACTAAGATGGAAAGAATTTGTTATGCTAAGATTTGTGTGGAAATAGAGAAGGATAGTGAGTTTTTGGAGATGTTACCAGTGATGAAGTTAAGAGGCAATGAGAAGCTACTTAAGCACAAAATTTGAGTTACTTACCATTGGAAGCCTCAAATAAGTCACAAAGTATGGAAACCAACTAGAAAGAGGGTTGGTATAGGCACCTGCAATAAGATTATGGGGGGGTGGGAGAGATTACCATAGAAGGGGAATCATAGGTAGAAGTTAGTAACCAATTAGAAAATGTGGTTGTTGAGTAGATGTTTGACAAGGAATTAGAGATATAAAAAACGGCCCAGCACGACCTGATTTTGGATTTTTCTTAAAAATAAAATTGGTGGGTTAGGATGGCTCAGCCCACCTGTGGCCCTGTTGGGCCATAGCTCGGGCCACGGGGCCTATAAGGAAATGCAACTGAATAGTTCTAGAGAACAACACCTAGAGGGGATTGCTAAGGAGAAGGTTGTGAATGTTGTTTTCACTAATTAATGAAGATACAACTATAAGTTCATAGAGTGGAGGTGATGTGGATAAAAGGGAGTGAACTGGAAGATTTTCAGCTTGTTTCAAACATCAGAAGAAAATTAGCTAGATCCAAAGGTAAGAACAAGATGATGGAGCCTTACCTGAATCTACTTGTGAATTTCTTATTTTGGACCATAAGAGGGCTTAATGATCCTCTTAAAAAGCAAGTAGTAAAGGATCTGGTTTTAGAGAAAAAAAACCCTGTAGAAGTGGGGTTACTAGTACTCAAATAAAGCTTTCTCAATTACAAGTCTCATTTGGTTTTTTATGTGAAAAATGAAAATTGTACGTAAACCATACTTTTCATCATAATGGCAGGATCATTATTGCATATAACACAAAGAGAGCCATTGTACATTTCGGTTTCATTTCAAACCAGGTTATTCATGTTACATGCAAAATTCAAGATATTCTAGGTAGAATTGAACTCCCCATAATTTATACAACTAATCATTCATTTCAAAGAGTAAAGCTTTAGGATGACATCAAGGTAATCCACTCTTCAACAAGAGGTCCCTGGGTTGTTACTAGAAACTACAAAATTTACTTTCACCAATTGAGATTGATGGAAATAGAACAAGGTAAAGGGGAGTGGGGAAGGAATTAATCAAGGTTACTCAGAACCTTAATATGGTGGATATGAGGATTGTTGGTTTCTTTTATACGTAGAATAATAAACAATAAGGGGAGTACTTTATTAAAAGGAAATTGGATAGATTCATGGTAAATCTGCAATTGCTGGTCAAGTTTCCAATTCTTATGCTCATTTTGAGGAACCTAGATGCTCTAATCACTCTTGGATGGGCATACATAGCATGCAGAATGTTAAAATTTTTAAAGCCCCATTCACAATTTTCAATTATTTGACTGGAAGATAGGGATTTGAAGACTTAGTAAGGAGTATCTGGCAATTTGAGATGGAGGGATACAAAGGTTATTAGCTAATAAGGAAGCTACATATGGCCAAACAAGGATTAAAAGAATTCATTAAGACTAATAAAATGGACTTTGCAGAATTTCTACAATAAGCAAAGGATAAACTAATAGTTGTATAATAAGAAAGTAACTTATTGCCTCAAAATCACAATATGAAGACTTAAGAAGCTGTTTGCTTGAGGGATTATAACTCAGCATTGAATGTTCATAACTCTATTCTAAGGTAGAAATCCAAAGTTCAATGGCTTAAGGATGGTGGTGCCTATACATAGTTCTTTTACAACAATATATTGGCTCGAAGAAATATAAATAAAATAACTATACTAGCTAATTATATAGGAAAATTGCGTACAAGTCAGGAGGAGATTAGGAGCATTGCAATGAAATTCTTTAAAAATTTGTTGGGGATGCTTGAATTAAGTGGAAAAGTAGATATTCCTTATACAATTAAAGAGAAGATTAGTCAAGAAGTTAGGGAAGCCTTAATTAGTCTAATATCAATGTAGGAAATCAAAAGCACTCTCTTCAACTTAAACCCATCTAAGGCTTCAAGGCTTGGTCATTTTAATGCTCATTTCTTTTGAAAAAGTAGGAACATTGTAGGGCAGTTAACGGTGGAAGAAATGTAGGATTTTCTTATTCTCATCTGAACTTTTTAGGGAAACCAACAAGACATATATTTGACTACATCATATAAAAATGTGATGTAGTTAGAATGACCTAAACAATTACCACTAAATTAGATAATTGACCATTGAATTGAGTTAAAACTAGGATTTATTATTGTTTCTTGTGTCCTATATCGAATGTTATTATTGTTGTTAAAAGGAATTGTAATAATATTTAGGTGAACTATTCGAGATAGGATATATTAAACACTTTAGGTTTCCTTATGGTGTTATAGAATTCTTCCAAAAGAAAGTCGACGATACACTGTGAAATGTATCAATTATTAGGCATAAAGTGACGAAAAAATAAATACATCATTATATTGGTATAAGATTTGATGGACATATTTAGTAAGGACTTATTCTTTACAAAATTGGATAATTTATCATATAATTGGCAAGTTAGGATAGTATAAAGTGATGACCCAAAAACTATTTACTTTACTTGATATGGTGCATACAAGTTTTTAGTCAAATTGTTTGGTTTAGCCAGTGCCACAATAATTTTTTACAATCTATAATTTTTTACAATCTAACGAATGATGTCTTACATGGCTTTTTAGATGATTTTATGCAATCTATCATTATGTAATCTATCCTGACAAAATTATCATATATAACATTTCGATGGATGACCACATTATTCATTTGTAATAGGTACTCGAGTGTTGTAGAAGAATCAATTGTACATTAACATGGAGAAGCGTGGGTTTTCTAGGTTGAGAATAAATTTTATGGGGCATTTGGTTAGAAAAAGAATAATTTTTAAATGGATCTTAAGAAAATACATATCATTTTAGAAGAGTCCACCCTTACTAGGGTGTCAAAAATATGGTCATTATGAGAATTAACAAACTACTATTAATGATTCATTCAAAGTTACTTGCAAAAGGTAACTATTGGGATAAAATTGTTTGAAGCAAGGCATTAAATCTAAGAATCTCCTTCATTATATAACTTGCAATACAAAACAAGCTCAAGACCTTTGATAGACTGCCTTACCTACAAGCTAATAAAAACTATTTTATGTGTTGGCTGTATATAGAAACAAGAGACCATATCTTTTGCACATGTCCTTTCAACAATACTATATAGGAGTATATCAAAAGGAAATGCTTATGGCATGATCTAAGGAACTAACTTGCTAATATTACACATGAATAGTCCAATTAGACAACTTACTTACAATCTGATAAATTGATCTACATCCTTGCTTTGGGGTAACTAGTTCAATTTATTTTCTTGTTGCTTGTGATTATTCTCTTTATAGATTTTGCTGATAAATCCATATAATGTTTGTCTTGTTTATTGTTTCTAACAATTTATATAGTGATTTCTAGAGGCTGATCATCTATGGCCTAACATGATCTTTTATTTGTTTTTGAATGACATTTTCATATATATTACTGAACTAAACTATGGATAATGTTGTTATTGCATTAATCTTTGATTTTGCTTATGGTATTGCAGTTTGATCTTATTACAATTTTTGGTAGATTGGGATAAGCCAACTTTCCTTTTGGTGAGTTGATGTCTTTGTTAACAATGCAACTATTTTAAATTTTCTGTTAAAGTTTAGTCATAGTCTTTAGCTGATGATTGGGAGATTTGATTGTTATTTTTCTATTATAGCTTTTACTACTTTATTATTGCTATTTTCTGGTTATGTTAGCAGGTTTTTAGCTAGTTAATTTGTCATTCTGTTTTGCGATACGTCTATATATTTTGGAATTGGAATTCAATAAAATTTGGACTTTCCAAGCGATTATTTCTTGCTTATGCAATTTACAAAAAAACATTGGTATTAGAGCCTTTTTTTCTTAAGGACTTGTGAGAGACTCTTGAGGTTGAGAGAGCTTAAACACTTTTCCTAAACACTAACCCTTACCTTACAGCAAACACAAAATGGATTTAAAAGCTTCATTCACTTCAATTACACCTCCAATTTTTGATGGAGAAAATTATCAGGTGTGGGCAGTAAGAATGGAAGCTTATTTGGATGCATGTGACTTGTGAGAAGTTCTAGAAGAAGATTATGAAGTGCCTCCTCTACCTGGAAACCCAGCCATGGCTTAGATGAAAACCCTCAAGGAGAAGAAGACAAGAAAGTCCAAAGCTAAGGCTGGCCTCTTTGCTGCAGTTTCTCAAACCATTTCAATAGGATAATGACCTGTAGCTCATCTAAGTCCATCTAGGATTTTCTTATAAATGAGTATTAGGGAGATGAAAGAATTAAAAGCATAAAGGTGCTGAATTTGGTCGCAGAATTCGAAATACAGTATATGAAAGAATCAGAAACTATCAAAGACTATTTAGACAGACTGATGGGCATTGCTAACAAAGTGAGAATACTTAAAGAAAAGCTTGCTGATAGTATAATGGTTAAAAAATTACTTGTATCATTACTTGAAAGATTTGAAGAAACTATTCCTTCTTTAGAGAACCATAAAGATCCGTCAAAGATTAGTTTGGCATAATTGTTAAGTGCACTGCATGCATAAGAACAAAGAAGGATGATGAGATAAGAGGGAAGTGTTGAAGGAGCTTTGCCAACCAAGTTGTAGCAGAATTCTAGAGGTAGAAGCAAAAAGTGGAAAGGAAAAAAGAGGAGAGCCAGTAACTCCGAAAGTACAATAGTTGAAAATAGCACCAATGCTACAAGTAGCAATAAAGGAGGAAAATATCCCCCTTATAACATTGTGGTAGGCAAAATCATCCTCACTACAAGTGTTAGAGAAAGCCAGATATGTGATGAAGAAAATGTCAAAAAATGTAGAAATTATTTGTAAGGAGAAAGGGATACAACAGCAAGGAGAAGTTCAAGTTGCACATAAACAAAAAGATGAGCAGCTCTTTATTGTTTCTTGTTTTGCATCCAGCACTTTAAGTGAGAGTTAGTTCATAGAAAGTGGTTGTACAAACTATATGACCAATGATGAATAGCTCTTTAGGGAGCTTGATAGATTAGCAACATCAAGGGTTAAAATTGGAAATGGCAAATACAACTCAGTTAAAGAAAAGGGGACAGTAGCCACTAAAAGTTTTGTAGGTAGAAAACTTATTTATGAAGTTTTGTATATTCCTGATATTGATCAAAACTTACTCAGTGTTGGTCCATTGCTAGAGAAAGGATTTAGAGTTGTATTTGAAAATAAAATGTGTTTAATCATTGATCCAAATGGTCAAGATTTGTCCAAAATTAAGACGCAGGAAAAAGGTTTTTTCCTTAAATCCATTGGAGGAGGAGCAAATGGCATTTTCTACACATCTCACCAATGCAGAAATGTACCATAGGAGGTTGGGACACTTTCATCACCAAGCTTTGTGGTTTATGCAGAGAAAAGAAAGGGTAACAGAATTACCAAGCTTGGAGGAGCATCTTTCAAGTTGTAAGGCTTGTTTATTAGGCAAGCAAACCAAATTTTCATTCAAAACATCCTACATGGAGAGCTACAAAGAACCTATTATTGATCCATATCAATGTTTATGGGCCCATATTCAACTACTTCACTAAATGGTAGCAAGTATTTTATAGTCTTCATTATTGATTTAACAAGAATGTGTTGGATTTATTTTATGAGGTTCAAGTTAGAAGTTACTGAAAAATTTTTCAAGTTCAAAGTCTGGATTGAAAATCAAGGTAGTAGCAAGATTCAAGTAATCAAATCAGATAATGGAACTGAATACACTTCAGGAAAATTCAATTCCATTTGTGAAGAAGCTGGAATTAAGCACCAACTCACTGTTCCTTACTCTCCATAACAAAATGGGTGTAGTAAGAGGAAGAACAGGACAATATGGGGATGGATAGAGGCTTGATGCATGAGAAGAATTTATCGAAAAAATTCTGGGCAAAAGTAGCAAATACTGCTATTTTCTTGCTAAATAGACTACCTATAAGAGCAGTGGAAAGGAAGACTCCATATGAGGCCTGGCATGGTGTTAAACCTTCTTTACGAAACCTCAAAATTTTTGGATGTCTTTGTTTTTCTTATGTTCCACAGGTTAAAAGAGATAAGCTTCATAAGAAAGCTGAACTAGGGATTTTCATCGATTATAGCTTGGTTTTTAAAGCCTACAGAATTTTTCAGCCTCAATCAGGGAAGATTCTAATAAGTAGAGATGTTTAATTCCTTGAACATGAGCAATGGGACTGGAATGAAGAGTCTCAAGTCAAACATCAAATTTTGAATTGGATCCAGATGAATTGGAAGATGAACACTTTGTGAGGGGAACGAGATCACTTGTAGAGATTTATCAAAGGTGTAATGTTGCTGTTTTGGAACTTGCAGGATATGAGGAAACAAAATTAGATAAAAATTGGCTAGATACAATGAAGGAGGACCTGGCCATGATAGAAAAGAACTAGACTTGGAAGCTTGTGGAGAGGCCCTAAGATAGAAAAATTATTGGGGTTAAGTGGGTATTCACGACAAAGTTAAATCTTGTTGGGTCAATAAACAAGCACAAAGCTAGGTTGGTGGTGAAAGGCTATGCACAAGTTTGGGAAGTAGATTTCTTTGAAACTTTTTCTCCAGTAGCCAGGATGGATACAATCAAAATGCTTTTGGCTTTGGCAGCGCAAAAGGGATGGAAGATCTTTTAAATGTATATATAGTTTGCCTTCTTGGATGGTTTACTACAAGAAGAAATTTTTATTGAGCCGCCACAAGGTTTCAACATACCAGGACATGAAGGGAAGGTTTATTTATTGAAGAAAGCTCTCTATGGACTTAAAACAAGCCTTTAGAGCTTGGTACAACAGAATAGATGAACATTTGCTCAACTTAGGATTTGAAAAAAGCTTAAGTGAATCAACTCTTTATGTCAAGAAAGTTAACTCTAACATTGTTATCATTTCACTTTATGTGGATGATTTACTTGTGACAAGAAATGATGCTGTGCATATTGAAGAATTCAAGAAGGAGATGATGAAGGTCTTTGAAGTGATAGACTTTGGAGAGATGATTTATATGCTAGGCATGGAGATTAAACAAACCCAAAATGAAGTGGTCATTTGCTAAAAGAAATATATGAAGGAAATTATGAAAATATTCAAAATGGAAGAATGCAAGAGTGTGAGCACTCCAATGAATCAAAAAGAGAAGCTGCATAAAGAAGATGAAGCTGAACTAGTTGATGAAGGAATATATAGAAGTTTAATTGGATGTTTAATGTATCTCACAGTAACCAGGCCTAATATTTTGTTTCCTATGAGTGTTTTATGCAAAATTTTGAATTGTTCTAGTGAATTGCATATGATTGCAGCAAAAAGAGTGGTTAGGTACCTCAAAGGAACTCTAACCTATGGCATCAAGTTTAGCAAGAGTCAAAGTTTCAAGCTTCATGGATATTCCAATAGTGTTTGGGCTGGGTCAATTGATGATATGAAAAGTACTTATGGATATTGTTTTTCTTTTGGATTAGGTTATTTTTCATGGTGTTCAAAGAAACAAGAATTAGTGGCATAATAAACTGCTGAAGCAGAGTTTGTAGCAGTAGCTGTTGCTGTCAATCAAGTATTATGGCTAAGGAAAATTATGATGGATTTGCAACTGGAATAAGAAGAAAGTACTAAGTTTTTTGTGGATAATCAAGCTACCATAGCTATATCTCAAAATCCAGTATTTCATAAAAGGACAAAGCATTTCAATATCGAGTTTTATTTATTCAGGGAAGTGTAGAAAAATGGTGAAGTGATGTTAGTTTATTGCAAAATAGAAAATCAAGTAGCAGACATTTTTACTAAGTCATTTCATGTTAGCATATTTGAATTTTTTTAGAGAAAAGCTTAGAGTGTACAACTCCTGATCAAGGAGGAGATGTTGACAGTGTCTCAGGAATTGTTTTAAATTTTCTTTTAAAGTTTAATCCTAGTCTTTAGTTGATGATTAGGAGATTTGATTGTTATTTTTCTGTTGTAGATTTTACTACTTTATTGTTTCTATTTTCTAGTTATATTAGTAGTTTTAGCTACTTAATTTGTCATTCTATTTTACTATATGTCTATATATTTTGGAATTGGAATTTAATAAAATTCGGACTTTCCAAGCAATTATTTCTTGCTTCAGCAATTTACAAAACAATAGTCTTGTATGCCTTATACTTAGTTAGTACATAAGAAAAACTACTTCCATTGATTGTACTAACAAGTGTTACCTTATAGGAAAATCTTCAACACTACCTGAATGATGAAAAATATCGAGACTAGTTTGTCATTTGTGTTAGTTCAGATACTGAGGTTTTTTGGAATGATGCAAGACAGTTGAAACCCGACCTATTTACAAATGTATTATGAGCCAACTTTGTTATCTGAAAGTCATACCTGGTACATTTCTTCTGGTTTAGATTCTTTTTTCCCTTTAGCTGGCTCACGACTGTGCACATGGGGAGAGAAGGGATGTCTGAATTTCCTATGCAAACTTCTCTTCATGATTTCTAAAGTAATTCTTGATGAGTTCTTATATCTACTATTTAATGTTGAATACTCAGACATGTCTATATATTCACAGTTCTAGACTCTGAGTTTTGTTCATTGGTGACCTCTTAAGACTTACATTGTGACAATCCATAGGTAGGGGGCAGTTGTCTGGGGTGGTGCAACTTCCTTTGATCGCTTGATGAGATATGTTCATCCTTGGGTTGTACTTTGGACTTTTGCCAAACATTGTGTCTGGGTTATTTCTCCATTTGGTGGTTTTGACTTTGGTTATGTCAATGAAGGTTAAACTCATTAATTTTTCCCTAGGTGAATATCTGGTGACCTACTGTAGCCATTAATCAAGTAATCCTCGTGATGCAAATGTGAGGTCTCTTATTCTTATTTTTTAATGTTAGTATAGCACTACTAACTTCATATTGTTGGTTAGAGGATTGTGGTAAACATTTTTTATGTGAGAAGTGGAAAAGTGATGCAAGACTTCAGGGGAAATGTTGATGAATTTGTAATTGGAGGGGCTGGTAGTGTTACAGAGGTGTCTTGGCCCATTTTTAGATGCTCTTTTTATTTACTTTATCGACTCATTGCGGTTTTCTAGATAATCATCTTTGCACTCAGCTCTCTTATCATTCTTCCAATGACAATATTTGTCTTTCCCAAGTAGGGCAGAGGAAAGGACCATAAATATTTTACCAAACTTGGAAAAAACATTATTTCTATATATTAAACTAAGACTTTTAGTCTTGCTGATAAGAAATCCTTGAAGGTTGAAAACATTGTGGACTTCATTTGGTTAATTAGTGATCATATTATTGCTCTATTCGTCCCTGAGCTTAGTGGTGGAAACCAGCTTGCTAGGGCGAGTAAATTTTAGGTTAGGTGTTTGTTCTTAGTTTGCAATTACTAATTTGTTTCTCACCATGAAATTGTGAAATATAGGTCAGCCTTGTACAAATTCCCAGCAAAGAAGAATTGAGACAGAATAATCTTTTTAGTGTTAGTGATTACAAAATGTACTGGCAAAGCAATAGAGACTATCTTCTTGTAACTGGCAAAGCAATAGAGAATATCTTCTTGTAAAGTTTGATTGCTATATAAAAACTAAGAAAAGCACATAGACAAGCTTTGAGCTTTTTTGAATAAAAGAGAGTGACATACCCATTTAGGTATTGGAGATTGACAATAAGAATGACAAGATTGTCTCTTTTTCTTATAAGCCAAAGGTCATAGGTTTGCAATTATTCATGGTGATAGCCCAAAGTCAGATGTAAGCTTTTACTCGATGAACACTACTCATAATAATGGTCGAGTTTCTAAGCCTGATACCTTGAAAGGAAAACAAGAAAATGCTCTTTTCTGGTCCCATACTAACCGCTTCATAATCCTTGCAAGGCTAAAGGGTTTTAATGGACAACTAGAATTTTATAATGTAGATGAACTTGAGACAATGGCAACGACAGAAGATTTTATGACAACAGATATTGAATGGGATCCTACTGGAAGGTAATTCTGTTAGAACTCTAGTCTTTGAATACTAGATGTATGTGGTATTATTGAATTATAGCAATACTATAAAACATTACAATGGTGATATTTAGTATTTCCATACCTAGAGATAAATGCTCCTCATAAGGCTTAACTATCCTTTTGTCACAAAATTTTCCCTTTTTGCCTACCTCCCTTCTCTCCCCTACTCTCTCAACCTAAAACCCTCAAGTTAGGATCCATTTCGTTACACCTAACTACTTGTGACATCAGCTATAACTAACTCTCCTTTGTCCCACTGCTCTTTCTCCTAGAGTATACTTTCCATATCAATGACTTATTCCCTTTTCTATTCTCCTCCTCATTGTCTAAATTACCCTCTTCCATATTGGTCCTAACATTGCTCCCCCTAGAAGACTAGCCTTGTCTTTAAGACCAAATTGAGGAAATTGGCTACTGATCATATACTCATCCTCCCATGTAGCTTGTTCCATCAGTTTGCCCTTCCATTTGACCAACCAATGATGTGTCGAGTCCTCGATCTTAGTTGTTTTCCTACTGGCTAGAACACTCTCGGGTTCCACAATGTCTTCCAATTCTACTTCCAATCCTTCAGGCAGAGAGCCCTACACCTAATAGTTTCCCATAACCTTTTTAAGTTGAGATAGATGGAATATTGGATAAGCTTTAAAATTGAGGGTAGTTTGAGCTTATATGTGACTGCTCCCAATTTTTCCAGAATTTGAAAAGGACCAAAATACTTTGCTTGCTAGCTTTTGATTGATACGTCTGGCCACAGTGAGTTGTCTGTTGGGACGTAGCTTTAGGAAACCCACTCTCCTATTTGGAAAGATTGGAGAGTTCTTTTTCTATCCACATACCTCTTCATTTGTTCCTGTTCCCTATTCAGATTGTATTTTAGCTGATTCAATGCTTCATCTCTATCTGTTAACTCTCTAACCATTAACTTCACTCTAGTCTCGCCTTGTAAATGCCTCACTAGTGAGGGTGGTTTCCTCCTATACACCACCTTAAACGAGGTTGAACCTGTAAAGATGTGAAAATTGTATTGTACCATAGTTCTGCCCACGAAATCTAATAAGACTAGTTTCGTAGTTGTTCAGAAGCAAAACACCTCAAGTATGTCTCCAACCACCTGTTGAGAACTTCTATTTGTCCATCCTTCTCAACAAGATAAAAAGAGCTCACTTTTAGCATCATACCTTACATCTGAAACATCTCCTTCTAGAAATGACTAATAAACAATGGATCACAATCATTGATAATAGATTGTGGTACTGTATGTAAATGAACAACTTCTTTGACAAACATATCAGCCACTTTTTTTGCTATATAAGGGTGCTTCAATAGGATAAAATGACCATATTTTGATAACCTATCCACCACCACCAACACTGTATCATATCCTTTGGATTTAGGGAGTCTGGTAATAAAATACATGGAAATGTCTTCCCAAATCTGATCTGGAATAGGTAATGGTTGTAACAGTACCCTCGGAGATGTGGTAGTGTATTTTTGTCTTTGACATTTGTCACAAGATTGAACAAACTGCTGTATACATTTCTTCATTTTGATCTAGAAAAAATTTCCCACGATTCTCCTATACGTGCATAGATATCCTCAATGCCCTCCAATATGGAAAGAATGAAATTCCCTTAGGAGGAGTGGAAAAAATGGGGATGAAGTTGAGTTCACTAACTGCCCTTTGTGCAAAAGAATCCCCTAATGCCATGAAAACCTAGGTCAAGAGTTGGGGTCCTGCTGCAGATCCTGCATAATTTGACACAATATCGGATCTTTCTGCACCTCCTATTGAAGTGTTTTGTCGTCTTCCCAAAGCGGATATGAAACGATGGTCTTAAACTCCCCGTCTTCATAAATCCATGAAAAGACATCTGCAACCTTATTTTTTGGCCCTGGTTTATAAATGATTTCAAAGTGATAACGCAGAAGTTTAGCCATCCAACGTTGTTGGTATGTCGTAGTAACCGCTTGGTGCTACAGATGACGTAGACTTTTCTGGTCAAAATAAACCACAAATGACCTGCCAAGAAAATATTGACGCCAATGATGCATCGCTAATACCAAAGCCAATAAATCTTTCTCATAGGCCGACTTGGAGAGATTTCTTGTCGAAAATGCTTTATTATAATAGGCTATTGGCCTTTTGTTTTGCATCAAGACAACACCAACCCCTTTCCTTGAAGCACCATATTTAATCTCAAAGGGTTGTGAAAAGTTTGGAAGGGCTAATACTGGAGATATTGTCAAAGCCTTTTTTAGAGTCTCAAAGGACTCTAAGGCTGCTGAACTCCAACGAAATCCCTCTTGAAGTAAATCACAAATTAGTACAATGATAATCATCACACAAGAAGGGGGGGTTGAATTGTGTATATTTTTTTTACCCTCTTCCTTAAAAATTGCTTAATTCAGAACACAAGTAAGTAATAAAAGAGTTAAGAAATTTTTGGA
>JAOSBN010000008.1:17624176-17668099 GCA_027563595.1 Erythroxylum suave | reverse complement strand
TGAATTATGCTTCCTAATTTCTCATTAGTCTCTAATAATCACCATTTTAACCCTAATTGAAGTGATAGGATGTTACATTGAGGACTAAATCCTGGCTTCATGAAATCCATCAACGTTTGCTCTGGTCCTCCTTTATCTCCTTCTTCAGCCATCTCTTGATTCGAAAAATTTAGATGCTTTAACCTTCTTATTTCTCTTTCGTGCTTCTTAATGATGGGAAATTCATCTTCTATCGCATCTTTGGTCCTTCATGTGCTCCTTGTGTTCATGCATCTGCAATTTCACAAGGAAAAGTATAAAAAACTCTTAAATCAAAGTAATCTAAATCAAACACGATGCTCAATAATTAATCCCCAACAACGGAGCCAAAAAATTATTGATGGTAAAACCTATCTACTTGTTTTACACTTAAAAATTGCAAGTGAATGGGTCATGACTTTTAGTTAAATAGAATAGATATCGATCCCATAGGGATTGATGCCTAGACACTGCTTAATTTAGATACAACTTTGTTTAAGAAACAAAATTGTTAAATGTAAATAATCTAGAAAATTAAAATTAAAATTAAAATTAAAATACTAATGTAAATAATGGATAATATCGAAATTGTAGAAAATCTGAATTAAGGATCTAAATGTTAGAGATTACTTTTTTCCTACTTTGTCTCCCTCGTATTTTATTGATTGAATTGTGTCTCATCTTAGATTTTTTAATGTACTAATTACCCTCTCTCAAGGTGAAAGTAATTGTCCCTAATCAAATTAATGGGAATTGATTGAATGATCTCTTAACCTACCCAATGACCCTACCGATTCAATTAGTTATTAAGCTATCCTATAGGTGATCAATTGACTAGTCGACATCTCTCTTCTAACTATTCAGTTAACGTGATGAATTCTAGTCTATAGGTTTTCAACTCTCATTGTACAATCCTACATAAATCTCATATCACTCACTCTCTCGATTGGTTGCAAGATGACAATTAAAAATAACCATCAGTAAAGACAATTGCATTCAATTCAATAAAATAGGAGTTTTAACAAAATAGTTCAAAAACAATCCCTAAAATGAAATCAGCCTAACATAGTCTCTATAGCATCATCAAAAATCAAATAGACCATTTTTACAAAGAATAGAAGAGATAAGAATAATAGAAAATTGAATAGAAAGACTCCTTCTCTTCTTTACCAAAATATGAAATTTTGGTGTTGATGTATTATTTTGCCCAATCTTGATGATGAATCTTGTCTTCAATCCATCCTCAATGCTCCAAACATGTGTACTCCACTCAAGGATGGTGTTTCGATAGATGGGTGTTGTCCCTTTGAGGATGGAGGCTTAATGATGCTTAAATAGTCAAAAAACCCTAAGTTTAATAAAGCCCCATATTAAGCCTCGGATTATAATTCCCACATTCGTGGGAACTTGCATGATTTCCACGAGCCTGGGAATTGGACACAAATTCACTCTTCTTCTTTGCTCCTCTGTGATCTTTTGTTCAACCTCTAAGGCACTCTGTCTTCTTTCCTACATAAAAAATAGTCAATTCTTACCCCCTATTAACATCAAACACACAAGAACAAAAATGGAAATGAAACTTAATGAAAACATACAAAATGAATCCTAAACTAGAACAATAGACAACAATTATGGTAGAAAACACATGTCAATTACCTATAAAAACATGTACTAATACACACCTATCATTAGGAAACTGATCTTAGGCAGTAGAGCCTTATGTTAAACAATGGTGTACCATTGTATCCTTGTGCCTTTAGGTTTTACTAGTTCTTTAACGAACCAGTTAGTGAACTTTCCAAAGGGAGGTCTTACATGTAATAGGGAATGATAAGAGATAATGAAGGAGGGCAATTACCCAAATTTTAAGCCTGTATCCAAATTGCCACCTTAGTATTAGTAGGAATTTCCTCTAGTAGTTGGTCCCTAGATTTTGAGTACATTAGAGGACTAATGTTACTTCAGTTATAAAAGTAGAAGGAAGCCTTTGCACCACTACCTATTATGCATTTGATAAAGTTATCGAAGAAGTTTTAAATTTTATAATTTAAGAAAGAAACCATGAGGGTGTTATTGTAGAGTGTGGCTCCTAGATGCTTCTATTTTTAAGGATATGCTTATGGACCTAGGTAGTTTAAAGAGAGTTTGTCACCAATAGTTTCCATAATCTCTTAGTTATTAGGATTTTATTTATTAGGCTCTCTTTTACCAAAAATTTCACTTCCTTTCTACCTCCCTATAGGAAGATTCTTATGACCTTCTCAATTATCTTAATAATGTCTTTGGAAAGCCCTGAATGAGCCATCCAGTAAATGTGGAGGGAATTGATTATAGATTCTTATTAGCCTCCTAGCATAGTAAATATCTTTATTTATCCAATGATTGAGCCTATTGTGAATTTTAGCCAGCAAGGGGATACAGTCCATAAATCTTAGCTTTATAGTGCAAACAAGTACCTTTAAATAAATGATAGGAGGTTTGATAGGTTTAAAACTCGATATACTTAAAATCCAGTTTTCTTCATTTATAACATTTAAGGAGAGGATAAGTTGGCTTTTGTTCAGATTAACTTCCAAACTAGATAAACGTTTTAATATCTTTAGGTAAGAGATGATAATGTAGATGGATCTATCATTGTCCTTGTAAAAATCAAGAGCATCTGCCAAACATAAATTAGTTATATCAAGATGCTTACATTTATTGTGGTATTCAAAGCTAGGGTATAGGGAAATATAGTGATTGATTACGCTAGATAAGGCTTTTATGTATAGAATAAAGAGGTAAGGAAATAAAAGTTCTCTTTGCCTCAACCCTTTGCTACTTTAAGTAATTTGGTAGGTTCCTTATTAATTAAAATGCTATACGAGGTTATGCATATGCATTCCTTGATCCAGTTGATATGAGGATCAAGAAAACCATAGACATGAAGCAGTTGCAGTATAAACTCTCACGAGACAAAATCAAAGGCCTTTGTAAAGTCTATTTTCAAGGAATAATTTTTTAAGGCTTTTCTCCTAGTATAATCCTTTAGAAGTTCTTACATTAGTAAGATATTATCTCCAATAACTCTTCCTCCTAAGAGTGCACCATGCAACTCATCAATTAAAAAGTGTAAGTTTTTTTTTCAATCTGTTAACCAGAATCTTGGAAATATCTTTATAATGAAGTTGCAACAAGCTATAGGCCTGTGGTGAGATAGGGAACTTGGGTTTTGTTTTTTAGGGATAAGGAAAATATGAGTTTTATTAAGTTCTTTTAGTAACTTTTCTTTAGATATGAAATGCTAGATAGAATTTGTAACCATAAGCTTTATCCTAGGCCAAACTTTGTGGATGAAATATTCATTGAAACCATTTGGCCTTACAGACTTTTGGGGGTGAGGATAAAAATAACTTCCTTAATCTCTTAGGTAGTGCCTGAGAAATAAAGGAGCCTTTTCATATAATCAAAGATTGAATTATGAACAAAAGACCTAAGAAGAGGATGGGAGAATTTTCTAATGCTTATTAGCTTAGAAAATTCCTAAAATGGGAGAGAGCTTCTTCCTTCTGGGAGAATTTTCTAATGCTTATTAGCTTAGAAAATTCCTAAAATGGGAGAGAGCTTCTTCCTTCTGTTCATGCTGTTGGGAGATTCTAGAGCCATTCAATTTGGTGAGGGAAGTAATTCTATTTGTCACATATTTGGCCTTTATAGAATTATGGAAGAATTTGGTATTCTTATCACCATATATGAGCTAGTCTAAACAAACTCTTTGTCTTGTGAGGGAATTGTGATTTTTTAAGGCTCTAACATACTTCCTCATCGTTTTCTCCTAGAAAGAGAGTGGATACTCATTCATATATTCCCGCGAAGTTATCCTTTAAAATGTTGATTCTAGTTCTAGAGGGCTCTCTATTCCCGGCCCTGACTCAATGAATGCATGAATTTCAGGTCGGTAAGCTGATCTATGACATAAGCACCTTTCTCAAGCTTAATCCTATAATGTTTTTGTTGGAATACAACCGTGATCGAATCATGGGCACAGCTAAAAAACAAAATTTTTACAAATTCCAAGCAGATCTTGATAATTGAATAAACTTGAATAAAACATTAAACGATTTAGAAATCATACCTTGTTTGCTTTCCAATTGAAAATTATTTGAAACTTTTTCCAATTGATCAATCATGAGCTGTTCAAGCGTCTAGCCTTTGATGGTATTCACAAAGCAATTCTCAAACTGCTTTGAGAGGAAGAAGACAAAAGTGCTAGCTTTTAAAAGCTCTTCCTGTTTAAATAGAAAAATCATATGAGTCTTTTATTAAAATTAAATCTCTTTAATTACAATTAAAATCAAATTCTAATTAATTTAATTTTAATAAAATCAAATATCTTATATTTGATCCCTAAATTTTCTCAAACTTTATAATTAAGTCCAACTTAATTAAATTGATTTTCTTTCACAAATTGCTCTTTGATGTGTGACCCGTTAAGTTCCTAATAAATTGGTAATGATTATGAATTATAATTCTAATTCAAAATTAGAATTAGCTAAATTAAAACTTCTTTTAATTTATCTTTAATTCTCCAATTAAACAATTCACAATCATAAATCATGATTAACTTCTAGCAATACGTCATGATTACCCAAGTATCAGGAATGTCAAAGTGATTAACCTAACCTATTCATGCATGATTATGAAGTATAATTTAACCCCTTTTTATAAATCAACAATATTATAAATCAAGAATTAAGGGTTTATGTACACGGCTAGAGATTGCTCAAAAGCAGATCTCAAAACAAATACCAAGATTAAGACCAATCGACCTGAGCAGAGTTAATGTTACCTAAACTGATTACAAGTACAACAATGTATTACACAAGGATTACCACTATACAATATAACTTGGTACTGTTGTCCTTCCGATTAGAAGACCGATTGACCCGCATTTAATCCTTTCATCATTTAATATTCTAATTGGACAGAGTATGGATACTGTATCTACTCTTATCATTCAATCATGTCGATTCTTGCTAATTAGTAATTGATTTATAATTGAAATTTGAAAACATTTTTTCAAATGTCAATTCATTTTTGTTAGAGAATTCCACAAATCATTACTAATCAAGAACAGTAGAATGTTCTCTCTAATTACTTTAGAGTGACGAATCTTATATTGACTTACTCAACTATCTACATATGGTTCATACTATATCCAATTACTATCGACTGAATTATCCTAGGACGATTCATAAGTAGCATCAAAACATAGTAATTCCTACACTAGATACCTTGGTAATCTCAAGTCTGAGGATCAATTATACAACTATCATTATGATATAATCCACAGATACACAAGTAATGTTCCATTCGAGATTCTCATAATTGGGTCAATTCAGTGAACTTATTCTCTAATAAACACCCATATGCTTGTTTAAGTGTCTCCACACTTTAATATATAAGATCAATTACTTTCTTTATAGGAAAGAAACAAACATTTGCTAGTCTAACCATTTCATCAATACCCTTTTTTGATGAAACCACGACTAAGAATATTTTAGGAATAATATAAAAAATGCAATTCAAATCTCATAATTATAGTTGCATTATAATTTATAATTTCATAACAATTATTCCATGGATTTTATCTTTATGATTAATAATTAAATAATTGACAAATACATAAAGATAAAGAATGCCTGTTATTGAATAATAATAATGTCATACAAAAACATTTACAACAAAAAATAAAATGGCTATAAGGGCATAAACCAAGAATCTCCCACTTGCACTAAAGCCAATTGCCAATGTTTTGAATACCATAGCCATCCGTATGTCTATCATGTCTCTTTTAAGACAATGGCTTAGTAAGAGGATCTGCTAGATTCTCTTTAATGGGGACTCGCTCCACTGCTATGTCTTTTTGCTTCACTATCTCCCTGATTAAGTGAAACTTCCTTAGTACATATTTGGACCGTTGATGAGACCTGGGCTCCTTTCTTTGTGCAATAGCACCATTTTTGTCATAAAACAATACTATGGGCCTAACAATGCTAGGAACCACTCCAAATTCAGTGATGAACTTCTTAATCCAAACTACTTCCTTTTTCGCCTCTGACGCTGAAATGTACTCTACTTTGGTCGTTAAATCTGCAATGATTGATTGTTTAGAACTCTTCCAACTGACTACACCACCATTTAGAATGAAAATGTACCTTGATTGTGATCTACTATGATCATGATCTGACTAGAAACTAGCATCTGAATATCCTTGAACTCTTAGTTCATCTCCTTCACAGACCAAGAAAACATCTTTAGTTCTTCTCATAATTAAGTTATTTTATTTTTAAAGTTTGAAATGATTCTCTAGACTAAGGAGCTAGGTTGATGTTTACCCTTTTTATATTGATATCGGTCCTCTTTCTTAACCCAAAGCTCATCTTGAGATTTCTAATCAATTGTAAACCACTAAAGGGCATATGGAGAGCAATGGTCGTGACATGCAACTAAAAAAAAGTGTTACCAATTATTTAATTCACAGTACTTTGATTTTACATATGTAAATGTCGTTTAATTATAAAACTTTTAGAATATCCTCTCAACTAGTTAAGTATAAGACTATATATTATTAAACTTCTCAAAAACCTGCATTTTTATAAAATTTTTACTAAGTTATTGTTTTTATGTTTAACTCTTATGATGATAAAGTTTGTTGAAGAAAATTAATAAATTAAGTTTGAGGCCTAGTTGTTTATATTTATATTTAGATTTCTAAATTTTATTTCAAATTTATTAAAATTAAAATTAAAATTATTTTTATTATAAAAATCATGCAAAGTGATTTACTATCAACAAATATATATGATTTAATTATTTAATATACTAATCATTAATAAGAATTACATAAAGATGGTGGAGTTTTTTGACGTAAAAAACTGTCTAAAAGTGAAAAATATCAACAAAGAAAAGCATGTAAAAGCTTACACGAAGCATCTAAAATAGCATTGCCCCAAAAACTATAAACATGGGAAATAGATTTTCGACACTTAGATGCGTAAAAAATGTATGTTTTTTTTACGCATCTATATGTCTGAGAAAATCGTTGAAAATAGTTTTGTGACACTTTTTTATGCTTTATAAAGCGTCTAAAATTATTTTTAAGACGCAAAAAAGTGTCTAAAAACTTTATCTTTTGTATCTTTAAACTCCATATTTTCTTTTAGTGAGGTCTACCAATGTAGCTACCCAACAAACTAAGTCCTTTGATAGTCCAGTATTCCAAAGAGATATTATGAATATTCACCTATAAATGGATGCTCTCTTATTTAACCATATCTAGCCTAATGCCACCCTAATGCAGGTCTCCAAAGTTGCAATTCCTGTATTTACTATACATATGTTAACTGATTAATTTAATACCCATAAAAATTATAATCTCATTTAATAACTAATAACATAAAGCCATTAAAAAGTTTAAAATGCTATAAAGTGATAAGTATGTGATGCTATATAATTAACATATAATTTTATTTTCTAAGAATAGAAAATGTTTGAAACACATGTAAAATGATACATGATGAATTATTTTAACACTATACAAGACATTATAATAAAATAAAATTTAGATAAGTTAGATCACCTTCCTAATTATAAGTTCCTAGTTCCTTATTTCTTTACTAAGTAAAGGCTGAAGCAAGCATTAGAACTAGGAAGTGATAACGTGAGAACGAGGCCCTCGATACACCACCAATTCTAAACCCTCGATGAAGAGTTATTCAGTGAAGATATATTTCTTCAAAGCTTTTGACACTCTTATATGGGACTTCATACGTAAGTGCTTAAAAGTATTTAGTTTCCTTCCTTTGTTTACTAACTGAATTAAATGTACCTCCTCTAATTCAGCGTGCTAGATGGTAATTTGTCCAAGATATTCAGGGGAGTTAAAGGAATTAGACAAGGGGATCCATTATCTCCTTTTTTATTCACTTTAACTATTTAAGGCTCTCATAAGATTGATTCATTACAGTGTTGAGCTATAGAATAAATTTGTTTACCACTGCAAATGCAAGGAGATGAAAATTAGATATTTGGCTTTTACCAATGATTTCTTATTATTCTACAGAGAAGACTCATACTCCCTACAAATTTTGACGAGAACTTTGATTTTTTTTAATACGATATAGTTTAATTTGAATACTTAAAAAAAGAGATACATTCTAAGGATGTTTGGTGCTCCCATAACCTTAAATCTTTTATTATACCACTATAAGAAAAATGTCTTTTTGTGATGGAAATTATCGATGTAAAACATAAATATTCTATCGGTAAGATAGATTACCAACGGACTTTACCGACGAACAAAGGCATCATATAAATGACCATAGCTAATAATTACTGACAAAAACAAAATTTCCATCGGTACAATATTGCTTACTGTGACAGCCGGAAAAATTTAGTGAAGGGCGATTTTATTCTGTCAAAATATTTACCAACAGTAAGCAATTTTCCATCGGTAAATTTGTTAAAAGGTTACCGACGGATATGCCTTTCTGTCGGTAACAATTACAATGGAATCGGTTATTCTGTCAGTAATTACTGATGGAATTGTGAATTTTCTGTCAGTAAACAGAGATGTTTGTTTCCGTCAGTAAATGAACAACAAACTTTTTTAAAAATATATAATATATACCATCAATATATTTAAATTATTGTTAATGCATAATTTTAATAGTTATACATTTATAGTATACATTTAATTTTCTTTAAAAGAAATTTTCATTCATGATAAAATGTTAAAAATATCTTAATTGATAATAAAAACATTACATTATTTATAATAAGTATTTGTAATACAAATTAAATGACCAAAATTATACTATTAATCTAGAGACGGCGGATACTCTGGTTGGTGCGATGACGCGCTACCCTTCAACTCATCCATCTCCTGGCGGAATTGAGTGATGTATTGCGTTGACTATTGAAAATGTTCCATCAATTGTTGCAACTGAGTCACCAATGTCTACACTGTGCTTCGAAGCTCTTGAACTTTATTGGTGGTGGATCGCTTACTAGATGTTGTTGTGCTGGACGTGGACGATTACGAATAATTTGTGTTCATAAATGAACTGAAGCTGAATATCCTCACACGACGGTCCCTACTACCCACTGCATGAAGATAAATTTCAGTCTCATCAACATCTTCAGACTGCTGAGATTGTTGTTCAATGCTTTCTTGTATTTGGTCCTATCAGAAAGCAATGTTTATATTAGTAAGTGATAATTATTAAGTATTATTAATATTAAACCATAAATTTTACATACATTAAGTTCTCTACAACAACTGTTAACGAATGTCACAACGTCATACTTCTTAGTGTGAGTGTGTAGAAGTAGCTGACAGGGTGTAGGCCTCATGCCCATAGACTTTTCCTACATAAGAATAAAATGTTATAAGTGAATTAGATTTATAAAAATTTTGACAGAGTTTCCTATATTTTTATGATAGCTACCCCCTATTAGCGAAAGAAAAAATCTAAAAAATACAGCCATATATAGCACTAGACATTTATATCATTATCATTCTCAAAAGGAAACACATATTTTCATTCCAAATTTTAACACATCAAATTCAATTGAAATACAACAAAGAAAAGAAATGAGAATATAACTGTAAATTGTAGATACTTAAAAGTATCTCTGTATGCTCTTGGTGGGTAATAGATCCTCCCGTATGTACAGGAAGACTCTCTCCCTCTAGTCTTTCACGTCTGTTGGCTAAATTATACTCTGAAACTGACATAGCCTTAGGTGATGTCTAATACTGCAACCAACAACCCCATATTTCTTTAGAAATGTAAGGGGGTCGTACATCGGCCCTATGTATCATGGCAACAAAGTTGCGATAACGTGTACGCGATTGTCTCTCCTATACTTTATAGATGTTCCCATCAAATTGAGAATCCCAAAAAAATTCTTTTTGAAACGAAAGGAAAAACTTTTGATAAATACTTATGATTGAATAATATTTATCTAATTAATGTATAAAACTGTTAATTAAAAAAGAAAATAATAATTTTTGTGGTACCTCAAACTCATGATAGTAAAATTCCTTTGTCACCTGGGAGACATTCTTCTATATATAGCCCTAAGGATCAATCTTCTCCTTGAATTTCAATGTCATGTTTCTTGAACAAGGTCTAGATGGAAATAACCTAATATGAAAACAAATAAATTTATACCATTTTTAAAATTTAAACCTATAACTTAATTATAAACATATAATGTTTCATGTATTTTCACTTACATATTATTGACAATTGTAATGTATTTTCGTCCATCGGGTCCCTCAGCTCCAGACTGGCAGTCGTCTCCTTTATCCATATGGTTTACCCTTGATATCTCTATCGGTATAAAGGTAGTGGATGATATAGTAGTTGTGGATGGTGTAGCCTTATCTACCAGTGTAGTAGGTAGAGGGGTAGGAGTTGTTTTATCTCTAATTACTACACCATGAGATGCTTCACCTATAAATTAAGTACCTACGAATCGTGGTAAGAATCTTGGTCGTGGAATATGCTGTCTTCTCCTTGGTGCCATATTTCAATCTGAAACTCATATTTGATTGAATTTTATGGAAATATTACAATTTCATTTCAATAATCTATACAATATATTGAAAAGGAAATAATTGATTTTTTAATATAATATTCAATTACAAACACAAATTAATCGCTATCATCATTTAATTGTAAATCTAAATGATCTTCTTATTCTGAAGAATTTGAATCAAACTTAGGCTTTTTTTAGATCTCTGGCCCTCTTCATCCTCTCTAGATAAAATTTCAACATATTCATTACATGGATCGTTCAAAGATTCATTATCCTCATATACAACAGATGCATTTATTTCATAAGCATCTTTCTGAAATGCTTCACTTTCAATTCTTTGTTCTCCTTTTCCATATGATTCTAAAACACCTCTAGGTTTAACTTTGCAAACAACCAACCAATCTGACTTATCTTGTCGTAAGCTGGGAAAAGGGACATAATACACCTGGATCGCTTGCACTGCCAACACGGAAGGTTCAAAATGTTGAAATCTCCTTCGCTTGTTAATTTCAACTAGATTGTATTAGTTATTCACTTTTGTACCAACATTTGGAGTCGGATCAAACCACTCACACTTAAATATCACAGTTCGCTTTATTGGCAACGCAGGGTACTCAATTTCAAGTATCTCAATAATTTTTCCATAGTAATCAATCAATTCTTCCTGTATGCAAACTCTACTATTTATTGTTGCCATGCTATGACCATGATATTCTGTATGATATTTTTATCCATTAACGAAATACAATAGATATGATTTAATAGTTCACAAAGTTCCCTTTGCAAGATCACATATAAACTTGTTCTCTATTGGATTTTCGAAGGCCTACAGAAAAGAAAATATCATATTAAACAGTATTCTATAACATTTGAATACTTAAATTTTATAATTCAATTATGTCAATATTTGTAAGGGAAAACTTACATATTTCTCAACCTATCGAGCAAAATGTCTTCCAACTTTTTTATTAATATCATCCTGTGATTTTTCGGGCATAAGCTCGCGTAACAATTCCTCGTATAATCTAAAAACATTATGATGAATTCAAATTATGAATAACACTAAATTTCAAAAGTGAAATAATCGCTTGACACTTACTACATGAAAGATTGAACCTCTTCACAGTTCAATAAAATCTAACCATAGGCAGCCTCAATTTCTTCCTTTGTTAACATTCTTCTGGTTGAACATCCACATGTTCATCTATGATATTTGAAAGTGGATAAGTTACCATCATCATCACTAGTTCCTCCCCCATCGTCATTATGAGGAACTTTTCTTTCTCTTGTATGAACATGCGGCTCAAAATAATGTGAACAAAATGTACTAGCTTTCTCTACTAAATAAGCATTACATATCAAACCTTTAACCTAGCCTTGTTCTTCACATTTTTCTTTAAGTGATGCAAATACCTATATGAGCTAATAGGGTTAGTTTAATTTAGTTATTCAAACATGTTATGATTTCAATTACAATCATTTTTGTTGAATTACGTACCTCTCAAATGGATACATCCAATGATATTGAATTGGACTGGCTAGTTTAGCCTCATATGCTAAATGAATAGCTAGATGCTCTATACAGTCAAAGAAGCTTGAAGGAAATATCCCTTTTAACTTGTACAAAATTACTAGAATTTCCCTTTCCAATTTTTCCATTTTAGCCAACTTAATTTCAGATGGGTTAAGCTTTTGAAAAACCAACTTAATTCTGTTGTTGCTTCCTAATACTTATTTGGTAGCAACTCCTAAATTGCAGCTAGAATTAACCTTTCCATAAACACATGACAATCATGACTTTTCATCCGAAATAATTTGTATTTCTACATGTCGGTACACCTTGCCAAGTTTGAAACATAACCATCGGGAAACTTTAAACTTTTCATCCATTCACACAATATTTCCTTCTGCTGTTTGTCCAAAGTGTAACATGCTTTTGGATATTTACCAGTGCGAAGATCTTTATATAACTCATTCCTTCTACATAAAAATTTTAAATCAACTCATGATTTTGCATTCTTTTGTCCTCCTTTCAATGTTCATTATTGTATTGAACAAATTGTCAAAAATATTTTTTTAATATGCATCACATATAAATTATGATGTATCAAATTAGTTTTCCAATACGATAAATCCCAAAAGATGCTTCATTTTCTCCAGCCAAAGTTTCTGCTAATGCTTGTATTAATTTCATCAACTTCAAATTATGTAACTTTCAGCAAGCCTAATTTCTCAATCTCTTGCAATATCTCTTCACCAGATTTTTCAAGGGGAGGAGGTGTTTTTACCATCCTATTCTTATTGTACTTTTATTTATTGCATTTAAATGGATGATCTGGAAGAAGAAATTCTCTATGGTTGTCAAACCAATATATTTTTCCCCTATTTAGGAGATAAAATGCATCATAATCATTGCCATAATAAGGGCAAGTCAATTTTCTTGTTGTGCTCTATCCAGATAACATGGCATATGCTAGAAAATCACTAATTGTCCATATCAAAGCTGCTCTCAAAATAAAATTTTGTTTAAGAGACACATCATATGTCTCAACACCATATTGCCAAATATGTTGCAATTCAAATATCAATAGTTGTAAGAATACATCAATTTTATTCTTTGGGTTTGTAGGCCTTGACACAATCATTGTCAAGAGCATATATGCCTCTTTCATACACATCCATTGAGGCAAATTATAAGGAGTAATTATGATTGGCGATGATGAAAATTGCTGGCCGAATTGACCAAAATGTTGGAATCCATCTGTCGATAATCCCAACCTAACATTTCGACTTTCAGCTGCAAACTCATAATGGGTTTCATTGAAATGTTTCCATGCCAATGCATCTGATGGATGACTCATTATTCATCTTCCTGTTGGTATTCATTATGCCATATCATGTGAGATGCAGTAACATCAGAAGCATATAGTCTTTAATGTCTCGAAGTTAGCGAAAAATAATACATCCACTTCTAGGGTACTAACTTTCCTTTCATAGAATACTTTATGAGCTTAAACCTAGATTGACCACAAAATTTGCACTCTTGTAATTCCACATCATCACCCCTATATAATATACATCCCAATTTGCAATAATCAATCTTTTCAATAGGTAAACCAAGACCTTTGATAAGTTTCTTCATATTGTAAAAATTATCAACCATTGTGTGATCAGGAGGCAATGATTCATTATAGCATCCCAGAATTTTATCAAAACTATGATTAGAACTATTTCCTTCATACTTTATGTTTAAGATATGAGCAATTGAAGGCAATTGAGTCATTGTCTCATAATTTGGCTATAGTTTTTGGTCAGCTAAGTATAGTAAGTCAAAAACTATTTGGATTGTGGGTTGGGTTATTCTTCAAGAATTTCTATATTTTCTTGAAAGCTATAACTGGCTGCATCATAAACCATTTGCATGTAAGGATTTTTATTTGCATCCTTATTATTTGTTCTAAATCCAATCCCCCCTTCAAACTCATTTAAGCTCATTAACGATTGTGCTTGATTGTTCTCTGAGGTGCTACAAATCAATGGTTCCCCATGTCGTGTCCACTCAAAATAGTTAGGAACAAACCCTTTTCTCAACAAATGCCTATTCATTTCATTAGTAGGAAGGAAATGAATGTGTTTGCACCTTTTACATGGGCATCTGATCTTTGGCCTATCCATATATGTAGGTTGAGAACACACATAATGAATAAAACCTTCAACTCCCTCAAGAAATTTAGGATTAATGAAACCATCACGTGATAATCGTCTATACATCCAAGATCTATCAACATTACTCATTTCTACAAAACTGTTCATTTAAAACAGCGATTCTGTAGTTAGTATCCTTCATGACACCCTAAAACTTACAAAACATCTAAACTTTACACATCCCCTAAGTATTAACCAATGTAATTATTCACCTACAATTGATTTCAAAACTATGGTATGTGGCATTGTTTACACCTGTGAATCAAGAAAACAAGTTCTCGCTGTAACTCCTAGGCTCGTGGGATTTTTCACTGATAAGCCTCACGGGAGCTGCATAATGGGATTCCAGCCTATATACCATCTTACAAGTTTATTATGGAACGAATTGTCTTGTCCATGAAATGTATTATTTCCTTATGTTAACACAATGTTTACATTAATCACATCGAAGTTGAAGTATTATTCGATCAATTAATCACCTCCAATAAATCAATTGAATTAATCACCTACAATTAATCACGGGTTTCCAGCGTATATATCGTCCTATGAGTTTATTATGGAACGAATGATCCATAAAATCTCAAAGTCATTTCAGATACAGTAAATACTTAGACTATCAAAGAAGAACATAAAATTTCATCAATGATTATAAGACTATGCTATTATTCTAAACAACAACACAAAATCAAGACCTCATTTCCATTCACACAAAATCTAAAGGTATTATAATCGTATTATTAAAGCAATACATATGGTAAACTCGATGACTAACCTGGATGGATGGATAATTTCAGACTACAACAAAAAAAAATGAGTGATGCTCTTCCACACAATAGGTCCTGCGAAAAAAATATGAAATATTTAACATAATATAGTAGTTTGTTATTAGACGAAAGCAAAGTACAAAAGCAAGGACTCATAAGGGAACCACTATGCTGTAAACAACTGTATTATATTAAATATAACAATAATTATTATTACTAATAATAAAATTAAGAAGAACAATAAAACTAGTAATATTAATAATAATAAGTGCAAAAGTATTAGTAGTAGTAGTAGTAGTAGTAGTAATTGATAAAAATAATAACTTTAATAATAACTAAATTAATAATAATAATAATAATAATAATAATAATAACAATAAAAATAAAAATAAATAATTAAATAAGAATAATAAATTTAATAATAACAAAATTAATAATAAGTAGAAATTAATAATAATAATAATAATAATAATATTATTATTATTATTATTGTTATTAATATTAATTTTTTTAAGGTAAGAAGGATTTTATTTATATCTTATAAAATGGATGCCCATACAATCTGTATTAATATAGCCTTTAACAACATTAGGCAAAGATTGAAAGCTCTTGTTATTAATATTAATATTAATATATTAATACTAACAATATTATTATTATTATTAATATTTTCAATATTAATAGTAATAATAAATTTAATAATTAGTAGAAAATTAACAATAATTATTGTTACTAATACTATGAATAATAAAATTAATAAGATTAATAAAACTAATAATATTAATAATAATAATTAAAAATTAATGACAATAATAATAATCGTAAAATTAATTATAATATAAAATTAATTATAATATGAACAATAATAAGTAGAAAAGTAATAATAACAATAATATATTTAATATTGCTAAATATAATTGATAAAAATAATAAATTTAATAATAATAAAATTAATAAGTTTATAGAGTGTGATATGGTTACTGTATAAGTCTTCTTTATGATAGTGCTGAAATTATAACTAATTAGTTTAATGAGGTTACTTTTGTATATAACCCTACATACAAATGACTTATAAGAGATTAGGTTTACATAATCTATAATCTAATTTAAATTAATGGATAAGGCAAAAAAGAAGAAGAGAGAATTGACTAGTTTTTCATCATATATAAGTATTGCATATATATGATCCTACAAAACTTAAGAATAAAAATTATGTCTTCCAGTTTAAGGATTCTTAATACGATTTTATTATTAGAAAATTAATTATTAATGTGCATTAAAATTTCATTAAATGTCCTATAATCACTTATGTTTCATATATAATTTCTGTGCAGTTAACTCATTTATTACTTATGATTAAAATGGTTATTTAGAAAGTAACTTATCTTGTAAGTGTTCTATTGTGGTAAATTTAAACACCAATTAACTTCATGATAAAGAATTTGGAGGATTAAACTTGTTCTTGTATTTGTTTTATTTAGTCACAATTGAAAAAGAAATCGAGAACAAAAATTAATATTTCTAATCCATTTTATTTTATCTCCCTTATCTTATTTTTCACATAAGAAAATAATCCAACATTCTTAATTTTAATATCAAAATATAAACAAAATTATACTCAAGTTTAGCTATATCCCAAAGTCAAATAAGCATTAGGTTAAACTAAAAAATCTATAGATGTGTTTCAAACCTTAATCAAAATCCCAAGACTGAAACTATAATCAAAATATCCAAATTCATACCCTAAACAATTCAGCAAATAAGTTGGAAGCCCAATGTTATGCAACTGGAATTCATGATGGGAGCAATTGAATTTCAGTGGATTGCAAATCAAAAGCTAGTAACAAAAGAACCCTAAATTCATTATCATTGGGATGGATAATGATCAAAATTGAACCAAATCCCTTCTCTTTAAATACACAATTCAAATACACAATCTCGAATACACAATTCAATATCAAATACACAATCTCAAATACACAATTCAATCTTAAATCCCTTCTCTTTAATCTCAAATACACACTTCAATCCTAAGTACACACTTCAAATACACAATTCAATCTCAAATCCCTTCTCTTCAATCTCAAATACACACTTCAAATACGCACTTCAATTTTAAATCCCTTCTCTTCAATCGCAAATACATACTTCAATCTCAAATCCCTTCTCTTCAAAACATTACAACAAATTATTATTAAGTATAGAACCTTATATTCATAGACAATATTTGTATATTGTCTAGCTTTCACTAAAAATTTCACTAAACATTATAGAAATGCAGAAACAAAAAACCAACTTACGATGGACTGACATGCAACATACAGCAACGTGCGACAAGTGACGGACGATGACGGAGAGTGAAGGAGAAGTTGCAACGTGAGGGAGAATGATGGCAACGATGACGAGAGCGAAGAGCGGAGGAGAAGGAGCACGTGGAAGAACGATGGTGATGGCGAGGAGAGGAGAAGGCCAGCAACACGAAGGAGAATAACTAGAGAAGGAAGGAGGAGAAAAATACAGGGAAGGGTTTAAGCTCGAACCCAAACGACATCATTTGGTATTAAATCAAACGATTTTGTTTTCAAAATTTTAAATTCGACATCCATTGGAGTTAACGACGGATACCGAAGGTCGTCAGAAAATTACTAACGGAACCATATCCATCGGTAAATTTATGAAGCTATTTAATTGTGGGAAATGCTCCTGCCTAATTTACCAATGGATAAGCCATTTTTGTCTCTATATATCCATCGATAAATTTTTTCAAATATTTTCCCTCCACCTTTATTGACAAAAATTTTATCCATTGTAAAATAAAACAGCTTTGCCAATGGATATTGATTGTTTGTCAGTAATTAGTGACAAAATTAAGTCCATCGGTAATTTTCTATCACTAATGTATGGTTTTCTTGTAGTGTACTACCTATCCACAAAACCCATATTGAGTAAATGTGTTACGAACTTTCTATGTTCAGGTAAAGCTGAGGTACTCAAAAGAGAAAGTCAAATGGGAGGAGCTTTGCCTACCTAAATATGAAGGTAGTCTTGTGTTGATCTTAATATATGCAGACACAACAATCAGTCCTACTTTATTTAATGATGGAGAAGCCTTATGGACAAAATGGATACATACTTACTACCTTTCTAACACTAGCTTCTGGCAGATTAAAAGAAGCAGGGATCATTCATATGGTTACTAAGAATGAGAGACTAGATCCATCCCTTCTTAAGGAGACAAATTAGCAATGGAGACAATATATAGTTTTGGCTTGACAATTGATCTAACTTGGGACCTTTGCTAAAAAGGGGAGATCTTAAGCATCTTCTACGATAACTTGGGACCTCTACTTAGAAAGGGAGATAGATCTTAATCATCTTCTATTAAGGATCTCCTTCAATGCAAAGGCAATCATTTATGGTAAAAGTTGGGATTGCCATTTTAGGGGCTTGAATTGCATTACTAACAATCTTCCTCTATATAATCCAAAGCCTTTCGAGAAGGATAAGACTATATGCTTGGGGGATTATTCTTTAAAATTATCCAATTCCTCTTATTATAGAATATTCAAGAAACATGCATATAAAGTCTTCTGGTTTAATTTAACATAGCTTCTTTTTTCAGCTGCCTAGCTACAAAACACAAACTAAAAACCAAGGGTACATTTATTGCTGATAATGATCTGACTTGTCATAAATCTTCTTATGAATCCATTTTACATTTAGTTTTTTAATGCTCATACTCATAACCAATTTGGGAGATAATTTAGCATCTTTTACACAAGTTCTACTTGGAAAGAGAATGTATGAATATTCTCAGAAAATGTTATGATCATTTTTAGTATATAGGAAAGGAACGAGAGCAAGGAGAAGAAGAGATATAGAAGGAGAATGGCAACTTTGCTTCAAAATTTTAATATCTACTTTAGTCGTTACATCGGCTATAAAAATAGTACTATTGAAAAACTATAGGGGCAGAAGTTTCGTAAACTTTCCGATTTTAATGTGATCGTCTCTGGCACAAAAAAAACCAATAAAAACGAAATAATAAATCAACACTGGAAATTTGGTAACTCAGTTCGGCACTCCTTACCTACATCTACGGGGTCCTCACTTAGATTAATTTCTTTCACTGAAGTACAATAGATTTACCCAAGGCTTTATTGAGCCGACACCATTCAACCCTTGATACTACCTTTCAACCTCACTTCTCGTGAAGGATTTTCACTCCCAAAAACACGACCGACTCGTGTCAACCTCATCAGAGGATTTTTCTAAACAACTTAATGAACAACAATTAATAAAGAAATAACTCAAGTGATTAATCAACTGATAAAAGAACAACGATACACTTAAGTTAACAGAGAACTTCCCTAAATAATTCAGCTCCTTTAACGACAAATCAAAAATTTTCTCATCAATAGTACTGTCGTATTCAGTTGCTGGAATTTCCAGACACCACTTCCACTATCGACAGTGACATAATTATCATCAAACCAATTCACCAAAAATCACCAATGAATGAGAAATAGCAGCACAAGGAATATAGAGACCAGAAAATTGATCACCTGAAAACTTCCCAATAATGCCCTCAATTTTTGTTCAATAATAGAAGAATAATCAATGACAAAATCAGAAGAGAAACGCAACACACTCTCTTCAGCCTAGGTCACGTCTAGCCGCAGAACAAAAATAAAATAGGCAACCACGAGGGCACTCTTGCATAATCACGCCAACATCAAAATAGTCACTCTTGCAAAATCATGCCAACATCAAAATAGCCACTCTTACAAATCAGCCATAGGACAGTTTTTTTTCACTCACCAACCACTGCGTATGTTTCCAGAAAAGTAAATTAAATCACAATCCCAAGGCACTCACGCATGCTCTCAACCATAGTTCAATACCACACACACATGGAACAATGATAAAGCCCACACACGTTGGAGATTTGCTTCGACAATGATAGGAGACAAAACAGCGGCATCTTGCTTCAGCCAGACAACAAAAAGCACTCTTCCAATTGCCAACACATACACCATCCTACTTAGTTGCGGCATACCAACATTAAAGATGGACTTCAACCGTAGATACCAGATATGCACAAATCTCTCACACAATTAGAGTCCCACTTAAATTCAAACATGCAACAACCTCGTCTTTTTATTTTTAACCCCACTATAATTTATATCTTATATATCCAATTAATAATAAATATGCCACAAAAAAAAAGAAGATATAGACCATATATCTAACAATCTCCCCCTTTTTGGCATATTTGCCACAAATACTAAACTCCCCCTAAATCAAATAATTGGACATATAGATATCAAATTCACACTTCATATGAACTCCCACTTAATTCAATATCAAGTTCTAAAGAATATCATAATTATCCAATCATCCAAATTTCTCCCCCTTGGGACAAAAGATGCCAAAAAGCAAGATGGATATTCACTCATATACCTTGAAATCTCCCCCTGAATGGACCAATCACCATAAACAATATGATAACTCCCCTTTGGGACAAAACAGTGTCAAAACGTATAATGATATAAATCAACAACAGATGCAGCGGAAGAATCATAAGCACATCAAGAGAACAATTTACCACCGTTCAAATCACAGAGAGATATGTTAAAAAGAGAGAGAGATACCCAAGAGAGATCCATACTGGTGAAAGAGCTGAAGAGTCTTCGGTAGAGCCAAAAAGAAGTCACAATGCAAACTACTAAAAAGATGAGATGACAATAGCAACATAAAACTAAAGAACTAACAAAAATTTTTCTTTTCTTTTTCTTTTTTTGTTTTGTTTTATTTTTTTTAACAACACAAAAAAATACTTCAAAAATGTAAAGCTATACCCCTCAAAGAATCTCAAACCTGGTGTTTTTCTTTGGCTCGAATGAAGATGTATAACACAAGTAGCCTGTAAGTTCTTGATAATCAACCCTTTTTCTTTCTCTTTTTTTTCTTCTTTCGCTCTCTCCAATAACATTTTCTGCTGGATGATTTCTTCGGATTCGAGATGAAGAAACTCAGTTCAAATCAGCTTCCATTGTTTTGGTTAGTTCATCATCCGAAGTAATAGAAAGTTCTTCAGTTCATTCAGTTACTTCATCAGCAATAACTAACTGCATATCACTTTCTGCAGTTACTTCATTAGCAGTAACTAACTACAAAGTTGGGCATTTTCTTGTTTTTCCTTCACTACGTTTTTGTGGTTGTACTTGACCCTTTCTAATCCAAGCTTGCTTTGATACCATGGGATGCTGCTGGAAATTTAATGGAGAGTGTCTAGATTTTCAGTTTTGACCCCTTTGAAACTTCATTTGTAGCAACTGATAACACCTTGGCCTTATATGTCCAACAACTCCACAAAAATGACATGTGGGTATAAATCTTCGTTTCTTATTTGGTGTTTCTACCTCTTTGGCTGATCTGAACATACCAGAATTTTCTTCATTAACTTTCGAACACTCACCTTTATAACCTATACCTTCAAAATTCCCTTTAGCCTTACCGGTTTCTATCAACTTATCCAATTTTTCCGTGCTTCCATTCAACATTCTCAGTCCCTTTTCAGTACTTATCAATTTCATTCTAGCTTCACCAAACTCATCCGATTTCAACATCAACTTCTTTTCTAATTCTTGTATGGTATTCTTCATGCAAAGATTCTCTTCCTTCAATCTTTCATTCTTTTTACACGTTTTCACCCATTTTTCATACATAGCCTTGTAATCCTTGCCAATATTCCCATTTTTATCATCAAGGCCACTTCCATCACTGTCATAGTCTGATATTAAATCCTGAGCTGAACTGTTTTCTAAATTTTCTAAATTTCTCCCTTTTCTGCCTTCAGTTACTTCCTTCTCGGTTACTGTTAAACAAGTAACTGGACTTTTGCTGTACAAAGTAACTAAAGCATCATTCTTCACAACTTCTTCACTTCCGGATTCGTTATCACTCCAAGTGCTTATATAGGATTTTCCTTTTCTCTTCTTCATAGTATTAGCACACTCCGTTTGAACATGTCCGAAGCCTTGACACTCATGGCATTGAATTCTCTTTACCTTTCTTTCTCCCATTTGAATTTTAACTTGTTTGAAGTTGTTGTTCGAGGAGCTCCCGCCTTTTTTCCTAAACTTGGGCCTGTCCTTCTTCACTCTTTTCAACCAATTACTGAACTCTCTTGTTAATAGCTTCACATCCTCATTCTCATTGGATTCATCGTCTACATCATTCGCAGTTTTTCCAGTTTCCACCTGTAGTGCCAATTCTTTGCTTCTTTCTTGCTTGCCTCTCAAAAGATTCATTTTAAAGTTTGTAAGGATTCCAATAACTTTTTCCAGTGACAAATTATCAATATCGTGAGCTTCCTCTATTGCTGCAATTTTTGGAATAAATCTTGGAGGCACTAATCTCAATGTTTTTTGACTAATTTCATGTTGGAGTATTACTTCCCCAGTTGATGTGCCTGATTAGCTATATCTCGTAGTTTTTCATGAAAGTCTCCAATAGTCTCATTCTCATCCATCTTCAGCTCTTCAAACCGTACAGTTAACATCTATAGTTTCGATGCTATCACAGATTTTGACCCTTCATGAATAGTTTGCAAAGCATCCTATGCTTCTTTAGCTATTTCAGAGGCTGATATCATTGAGAAGCGTCCATCATCAACAGCACTGAATATCATATGCATTACATGTGAATTTCCAAGTGCACTTTCTTCTTCAGCTCTTGTCTATTCAGATGAATCTTTTTGAACTATCTCCTCTTTATTATCAGTAATCATTGGATGTGTCCACCCATGTACTACCGAATGCCAAGCTTTTGTATCCTGAGCTTGGATGAAGACTCTCATCTGTGATTTCCATACAGGATAGTTAAAGTCGTCCAATAATGGTGGCTTGATAATCGATGCTACTTCTCTTATAGCCATGTTTGCGAAACTAGGATCTGCACCAACTTGCTTACAAGTTTTGAAACGGTGACCCGCTCTGATACCAATTGAAAAACTGTAGGGGGTAGAGGTTTCGCAAACTTTCTGATTTTAACGTGATCATCTCTGGCACAAACATAAACAAAACCAATCAAAAACGAAATAATAAATCAACATTGGAAAATTGGTAACGTAGTTTGGCACTACTTGCCTACGTCTATGGGGTGCTCACCTAGATTAATTTCTTTTACCGAAGTACAATAGATTTACCCAAAGGCTTTACTAAGCCGACACCACTCATCCTTTGATACTACCTCTCAACCTCACTTGCTGTGAAGGATTTTCACTCCTAATAACATGACTGACTCGTGTTAACCTCATCAGAGGATTTTTCTAAACAACTTAATGAATGACAATTAATAAAGAAATAACTCAAATGATTAATCAACTGATAAAAGAAAAATAATACACTTGAGTTAACAGAGAACTTCCCTAAATAATTCAGCTCCTTTAATGACAAATCAAAAATTTGTTCGCCAATAGTACTGTCGTATTCAGCTGCTGGAATTTCTACGCACCACTTCCAATATCGACAGTGACATAATCATGATCAAACCAATTCACCAAAAATCACGCAATGAATGAGAAATAGCAACACAAGGAATATAGAGACCAGAAAATTGATCAGCTGAAAACTTCAAAATAATGCCCTCAAATTTTGTTCAATAATAGAAGAATAATCAACGACAAAGTCAGAAGAGAAACGCAGCACACTCTCTTCAGCCTAGGCCATGTCCAGCTGCAAAATAAAAATAAAATAGGCAACCACCAGGGCACTCTTGCACAATCACGCCAACATCAAAATAGTCACTCTTGCAAAATCACACTATCATCAAAATAGCCACTCTTACAAATCAGCCATAGGATAGTTTTTTTTCACTCACCAACCACTGCATATGTTTCCAGAAAAGTAAATTAAATCACAATCCCAAGGCACTCACGCATGCTCTCAACTATAGCTCAAAATCACATAGATATGGAACAATGACGAAGCCCACACACATTGGAGATTTACTTCGACAATGATAGGAGACAAAACACCAGCATCTTGCTTCAGCTACACAACAAAAAGCACTCTTCCAATTGCCAGCATGCATACTATCCTACTTGGTTGCCATAAACTAACGTTAAAGATGGACTTCTACCGTAGATATCATATATGCACAAATCTTTCACATAATTAGAGTCCCACTTAAATTCAAACATGCAACAACCTTATCTTTTTATTTTTAACCCCACTATAATTTATATTTTATATATCTAATTAATAATAAATATTCCAAAACAAAATCAGAAGATATATATCATATATCTAACAACTATGAACCTTACAATGATGATAAGTGTTGCGATCTTAGATAGTTTGTTAAGCTGGTTATACACTCAACGTGTCTGTGTCTTATTTACTGATGATTACTCTTTCAACATCATTGATAACTTGCATTTTATGCATGATAATTGTGTGTGTTTAATGTTCTTTTGATATGTTTATATGACGTTCTGCTTGTGTTTCTATGGTAATTCGTGTCTTTGTATGTTATAGGTGATAAAATACCAAAGTGATGCGATTTAGAGTGAATTTGGCTAATTTGGAACTGGACGGAATTTCAAAATGATCATGTTGAAGGTGACGCGACGCTGGCAGATTGCTACTTGTGAATTTTGGATTAATTACTTTGGGATTTGGGCTTGAATGACATAACCCTTTCGCTGGACAAAGTCAAGTTATTTTGTAGCGTATTGGAGCTATACTTTCACATTTAATTGGGCCCCACTTTATTTACTGAAAAGAAAAACCTAGACCATTATTGGGGCCCACTTTATTCATTGAAAGAAAGAAAACCTACACCAATTTAGACTCACTTTTTAGAAAAGAACGTGATTTAGAATCGGCTGGAGAGAAAATGACGGCAACAACACTTTTGGAGAAAAGGACATCTTGACAATCAGCTGGGGACTGACTTGGAGGAAACGATGACAACAACACTTTAAGGGAGGAAAATTTTTTCTTCAGCTGAACAGAAGAGAATGTCGACAACAACACTTTAGGAGAAACATTTTTATTCACAATTAGCTCTAGAGAGGTGATGACGACAACAACTTTTGGGAAGTGGAATTTCAACAATCAGCATTAGAGTAGAGAAATAGGGCAGTAGCTTTTGTGGATGGGGGAAAGAAGACAACGACACTTCTCAAACAACATTATCTTTTAATATTGCTATGTGTGGCTAACCTTTTAATCTAGACAAGGTACCTTACATCTGATATATGTAATTCGTGAGACTTCTTTGATTTAATTGCTTTCATTTATCTCTTATGTTTATTTAATCTCCGCACTTTAATCGGTTTATTATTATCGGGTTTGTTGATTAATAAGGCCTGTTAATTAATTGACTTGGTAATAAATTGCCAAATAGATTAGTTAATCCGTGATTGCTGTCTATCGAAGTGGCGAATTAATTTCAATTAAGAAATTATTGAGATTAAATAATTTAGTCTAAATAGATTACGGCTTTTTTTATTCTGTTGACTAAGACAAAGGTCCATTAGAGGCAACTGTTACCAAAGATTATATTATACAAAGCTTTACTAAGGAATAGTCTAATTGATTAGGGTAATAATCTGTGGAGCTTTACTCTGGGTTATCAAATAATTACAAATGGATTGGTTGATATGTGTTGTTCACTATCTGCTATAACTTTGTCCATAAGAATGAATGGAATTTATATTTTTGAGTCTATGATTGAATTACAGTATCGAACGGAGGAGTACCTTGGCTAGGCTTTTCTTTATATTGTTTTCAATCTTTATTTTTAATTTCCTTTTGCGTGATTTCATGTTCTAAAATTAATCATTCCTAAATCAATTATTTTTATTTTTATTTTATTGTTTCCATACAAATAAACAATTGCTACATTGGTCTCTGTGGTTCGACCCTATTCACCACTTTACTCGTTTAAGTGTTCTAGAGTAGGAATTTATTTTTGCTAGTTTGACACACCATCAAAATTTGGTGCCGTTGTTGGGGACTAATGTTTCAGTTTTTGTTTATTTATGTTGCTAATCACTTTTTCTAGTTGTTTGCATGCAGCATTGTGTTTCTGTAGGTAATTTATTGTTTGATCCAGGGATAAAAAAGATCGCAAAATGACTCAAGAAAGCTACTATAATTACGTAAGAGACAAGCTTCTACTTCTGCACAAGTCTTACCTGACCAAACTGAGAATTTGCCTGCCTTTGAGATCGAGTTATTGGAACATTTTGAAGAAGCAACGATGGCAAATCAGCAACCTATTCCACTTACGTAACCAGCCAGAAATTGAGCTTCTAGAACTTTGAGGGATATGCTTGCACCACCAGTAGAGGATCAACCTCTATGTATACAGTATCGGGCTACAGATGATGGGTTTGAGTTGAAGGCTAGGTTGATTCAGGCTTTTTCGAAATTTCATAGGTTACCTTCTGACAACCTGAATAGACATCTCGAGGATTTTCATATGGTATATTCTGGATTCAAACCAAGAGGCATAACAGAGGATCAATTGAAACTACGTGCTTTCCCTTTTTCTCTAGAGGGTGCAGCTAGAGACTAATTGTATTATCTTTTTCCTGGGACAGTGGATACATGGCTTAATATGGTGTGGTTTTTTTTTTTAAATACTTCCTAGCATCTAGAGCTTATAGTTTTCGTAGAGAGATTTATGGCATCAGACAAAGAGATACAGAAAATATGTATGAATATTATGAGAGATTCAAGAGGCTTTGCACAAGTTTTCCTTAGCATGGAATTATAGAATAGTTCCTTATTCAATACTTCTATGATGGGATGTTACTAAATGATAGGAAGATCCTTGACGCTGTTAGTGGGGGAAGCCATAGTGAACAAGACACCTCAGGAGGACAGAAACTTAATTGCAGCAATGGTCGCAAATCTTCAGCAGTTCGGGTATCATTTAGAGACACACACTCACGGTGTCCATAAGGTAAGTAGTTCTAAACTTGAAAGTAGACTTGAAAATATTGTTGAATTGTTGGAAAGACAAGTTATTAATTCTTCCAACGCCAATAGTGTCGATGCAAATGCTGTAACCAAGGGACCACAAGTCCCTATTTCCCATATTTTTGGATTTTAGGGTCATTTTACTGATGCTTGTCTGACTTTGCAAGATGATACTATGGAAGCTAAAGTCAATACGATCAATGATAATTATCAGTCTCATAGAAAATATGATCCCTATTTGAATACTTACAACCCAGGATGGAGGGATCATCCCAATCTGAGATATGGGAATGGGCAACAAGGTCAATGTAGTCAGCAGCATCAGGCTCAACAACAGTAACAGCAACAGCATCTGAGGCCTAACTATGGTGACGGAATTTCTACCTTGGAAGATCTTATGTCACAGTTGACTACGACTCAATTGACGACCAATACACAATTGCAAAGTTTGGTTCAGTTTCAGACTGATTCAGCCCAGTTTAGGCTCAAACTAATAAAAATTTTCAAGAGTTGACGAAGCAAATTAGTCAACTAGCTACTGCACAGAATCAAGGGAAATTGCCCTCCCAACTTACTGTCAATCCTAGGCAGAATATCAGTGCCATTACCTTGTGTAGTGGAAAAGAAATTGAAAGTGTTGGAGGATCACAGAAACTTCCTTGTAAAATTGGCAATGTTGACCAAGATGAGAGGCAATCAGTGTGTGGTGATGAGTGAGGATGTCTCAGCAGTATTGCAAGGCAAGTTACCAATAAAGGAAAAGGACCCAGGTATGTTTACCATTCCTTGTAAAATTGGCAATGTTGGTATAAAACGGGCTATGCTAGATTTAGGGGCTTCTATAAATCTTATGCCATTTTCTATTTATACTATATTGAATGTTGGTCCACTGAAGCAAGATGGTGTGATTTTAACACTAGCTGATCGCACCACTAGGTACCTCGAAGGATTGTTGGAGGTTGTTTTATTGCAGGTAGATGATCTAGTTTTTCCTGCAGATTTTTAAGTGATGAGAATGGAGGATGAGGGGTCACCTGCATCTAGGATGATGTTGTTAGGATGCCCATTTTTTAGCACTTCTAAGAAAAAATTTGATGTTCACGGGGGACTTTAACTATGGAGTTTGATGGTGCCAAAGTTACATTCAATATTAGTAATACCATTAAGCATCCTGTTGATTATTGTATAGCTTTTTCTATTGATTGTATTAACCCCTTGACCGAGAAAGTTCTCGAGTTATGTGTTGTTGATTTTTTACAGGCTGCGATAACTGATAACATTACTCCTACAAAGCTATCAGAAATTGAGAATGAATGGGTAGTTCCGAGAGGTGAGGTCCATACAGTACATGATTTGCAGGCGTTACAAGCTGCGTCTGACACGTTACAGCAGCCGTTGAAGATTGAAGGAAACAAATTACTCCCCTCCATTCTTCAGCCGCCAACATTGGAGCTTAAAGCATTGCCTACGCACCTCAAGTATATCTTCTTGCGGGAGGCTGAAATATTACCTGTGATTGTCTCCAATCAGTTGAGCTATTTAGAGGAGCAGAGGCTTATCTGTGTCCTCAGGGAGAATAAAGAAGCTATTGAATGGTCGATTGTAGACATCAAAGGAATCAGCCCTACCATCTGCATGCATCGAATCCTGTTGGAGGATGATTGCAAACCCAGTAGGCAACCTCAACGTCGATTGAATCCATCAATGATGGAGATTTTTAAAAAAGAGATCTTGAAATTATTGGCTGTAGGCATGATCTATGCTATTTCAGATAGCAAGTGGGTAAGTCCAACACAGGTAGTTCCTAAAAAATCTGGCATTACTATTATTGAAAATGAAAAAGGTAAATTAATAACCACTAGAGTTCAAAATGGGTGGTGTGTATGTATTGATTATAGAAAATTAAATGCTGCTACTCGTAAAGATCATTTTCCTTATCATTTATTGATCAAATGCTTGAGAGACCTACAGGTCGTTCTCATTATTGTTGTTTAGACAGTTATTTAGGCTTTCACCTGATTCATGTAGCACCTGAAGATCAGAAAAGACAACATTCACTTGTCTGTTTGACACTTTCGCTTACAAACACTTACCATTTGGTCTTTGCAACGCTCCAGTGACATTTTAGAGACGTATGGTAAGTATCTTTTCTGACTATGTAGATGAAATTATTAAAGTTTTCATGGATGATTTTACTATGCACAGAGATTCCTTTACATCTTGTTAGAAAATTTAAGGAAAGTGTTAAAAAGATGCATTGAAAAAAATCTTGTGCTTAATTATGAAAAGTGTCATTTCATGGTTGATCAAGGCATCATATTAGGACATATAGTTTTGGCTAGGGGCATCAAAGTGGATAGATCAAAAATTGATGTGATTAGCTCGCTGCCTTATGTTGTAAATCTTAGTCATGTAGGTTTTTACAGGCAGTTTATTAGAGATTTTTCGAAAATAGCTCTTTTAATGAGCAACCTTCTACAAAAAGATGTGCTGTTTGAATTCAATGAAGAATGCAGAAACGCGTATGATATTTTGAAGGAAAAGTTGGTTATTGTGCCTATCATTAAGCCACCGGATTGGAACATCCCTTGAGAGCTCATTTGCGATGCTAGTAACTACATTGTAGAAGCACTTCTTAGACAAAGGGTAGGCCATGACCCTCATGTGATCTATTATGCATCAAAGACATTGGATAGTGCTTAACAAAACTATTCAACCACTGAGAAGGAGATGTTTGCTGTGGTCTTCACATTAGAGAAATTCTGATCATACTTGCTTGGTACAAAGGTGATAGTATATTCAAATCATGCTGCTCTTCGGTACTTGATGAGCAAAAAGGATGCGACTTATCTGATGGGTTCTTCTACTATAAGAATTTGACATTGAAGTCAGAGATAAAAATGGGGAAGAAAACCTGGTTGCAGACCGCCTGAGTAGGCTGAACAACACTTCTGGAGATAATCTGGTTGTTACTGAGGAGTTTCCTAATGAATAGTTATTCACGACGACTTCATCATGGCCATGTCGAAACCCCCCATGGTACGTAGATTTGGTCAATTTTATCACCCAGAATGGATACCCAGATGGTATCACATCTGCCCAGTGCCATAAATTGAATAATGATGCCGGGTATTACATTTTGGATTATCCATATTTATGGAAAATGTGTTCTAACCAGATTGTGCGAAGGTGCGTACCTAAATCTGAAATTTCTTCCATATTGCTATTTCATCATGCATCTGCTTGTGGTGGCCATTTCAACCCTAATAGGATAGCTAGGAAAGTGCTTGAATCTGGTTTCTACTGGCCTGACATTTTTAGAGATTCTTATGCATTTTGTAAAGCATGTGACAGGTGCTAAATGACTGGCAACATAGGCCAAAGAAATGAAATGCCTCAGACCCCGGTTATTGTTTGTGAAATATTTGATGTGTAGGGGATTGATTTCGTGGGCCTTTTTCCATCATCATTTGGTTTTCAACACATTTTGTTAGCTGTAGATTATGTTTCAAAATAGGTAGAGGCAAAAGTCACTCGGACTAATGATTCTAAGGTTGTTGTCGATTTTGTGAAGGCTAATATCTTTGTCAGGTTCGACACTCCGAAAGCAATCATTAGTGATCGCAGAACTCATTTCTACAACAGAGTGTTTGCTACATTGCTGAAGAAATATGGAGTTATGCACAGGACCTCCACGGCCTACCATCCTCAAACCAATGGGTTGGCAGAATTGTCCAATAGAGAGGTAAAGAGTATTTTGGAGAAAACTGTAAATTTCAGTAGGAAAGACTGGAGCTGGTGCTTGGACGATGCTCTTTGGGCTTACCGCACTGCCTACAAAACGCCATTAAATATGTCTCCTTACAGACTTGTTTATGGCAAGGCCTATCATCTGCCAGTGGAAGTTGAGCATCAAGTGTTTTGGGCCGTGAAGTAGTGTAACATGAATTTTGATGCTATTGGGCAACAAAGGAAGTTGTAGATTCAGGAATTGGAAGAACTACAGAAGCATGCTTTCGACAACGTTGTTACATACAAGGCTAAAACTAAAGCATTTCACGACAAGCAGTTTGCTAAGAAGAAGTTTAAAGTCAGACAAAAGGTACTGTTATTTAATTCGAATTTGAAACTTTTTGCAGGAAAATTGCAATCCAAGTGGATTGGACCTTTTGTAGTAACCAAGATCTATCCTTACGGTGTTGTAGATATTCAAAGTATGGAAATGAAAAAAATTTTCAAGGTGAATGGCCATCGTTTGAAGCCATTTTACGAAGGATTTTAGCCCCATTTCGTCGAAGTTAATTCTTTGAATGAACCTTCCTATAATTGAATGGGGTTTATGTTGAGCTAATGATGTTAAACAAATGCGTTTCTTGGTAGGTAACTGAAGGTTTGCTTTCATTTTGTTCTTCGCAATTAATTTTTAGTTGTTCATAATTCTGTCAAGTTTCTTGTTTCTCGACATTTTCTTTTTGAATTTTGTTCTAACTTTTTGTTGTTATTGGATATCACTTGGTTGCGTGATTTTTATTGTTTTGCAGGACAGTATAGTTTGATCATTGCCATGGTGTTTTGAAAAAGAAGAAAAAAAAGCTGGTTGATTAAATGGTCTACGTAAATACACAGAGAATCAAGGTGGCATGGTTGTAATTTTTGGCCATTGTTTTAAACCAAGTGTGGGGAGGGTATTTTAGTATATCTAGTTTTTAACCCTAAAATCCACACCCTCTTCCTCCTCATTTATATGACACCGTCTCTCCCATCCCTAATTTTTACAATAACCAAATCCCTAATACCCAAAACCATCACCAGCCTCTCCTCCACAACGCCCAGCACCATCTGACGCCATACCTACCCGAAATACCTACTAGCGCCACACGCCCCCACAACCCCATTCATTGTTGTCCCCCCTATCTACATCCAAACCTTCTCGCCATAAAGGTAACTTAGTCTATGGTAAGATTTCATGATAACCGAGTAGCGACAAGCAACCTGAAAAATCCGCACCACCTTTAAGGTCCACCATTACCTTAACGTGTCACTTAGAGAAGCTTTCTCTCATTCTTTACTTTTTATTGTTCTTGTCTTTCATTGGCTAACATTGAGGACAATGTTTAGTCTAAAGTGTGGGGAGGGGAAAGCTTCACTTGTTTAACTTTGTTTATTTTATTTGCGTAATTGTTTGTTTGCATGTTATGTTTATTGTTTAATTGTTTTGCTAGATTTTGCTGTTTTACAATTTTTGTTTTTAATGTCATGTTTGTTACTGTTTTGTTTTATTTTTTATCCCCATTCTAGGAAACTGAATTTAACTACTTTTAGACACGTTTTTATAGACAATCTTGCCTTCTTTGTTCAGGAAACTTGAATTATTAGATACTTTGGCCTAATTGATGTTTTCTTGATCCTATCTTGTTGTGCTCGAGTTAGTGTGTGTACTGGAATTAAACAGATTGCTTCGGTTGCTTGCACCTTTTAGAGAGTAATAGGCATACATCCACACTAAACACACTGTGAGATTTTTGAGACATAGGATAGAGAGTGCAACTTTACACGCACTCTAGTTTTCTTTTGGAGAGCACACACAATTGTCCTCTGCTAGAAACTTACATAAGCTCTGTTCAAAACCACATTTAGTACACTGGAATGAAGCTAAGGCATTGTTTGTGTAGCCCCTTTGCTATCCATTTTCTTTCAAAATCCAGCCCAAAAATTTTATATCCTAGTTCAACCCCCTTGAGCCCAGACCTTTTCTTTGTTTTAACGTACCTATTTTAATCTATTACTTCTTCTTTTAAGCCTCGACTTTTGCACCTAGTTGAGAAGAATTACCAAGTAGCATATGTAATTATATATCATGTATACCGATGTTTAGTCACTCTGGGTTATATCTTAATTGTTCGCTTAATTGTGCTTTGTTGATAAAAAGGAGAGAAAATCATAGCTGGCTTAAATGCATTTGCTAGTGTTAGTTTTGAAAAATAAAAAAAAGAAGAAAAAACAACAAAGAGGAAATTATTAAATGAATAAATGCATGAGAGGTAGTTTCAACAGTCTTGGTTCAACTTTATTATTATAGTTGAAGTTAAGTGAATGATGGATTTGTGAAATGGCATACTTGAATGAGCTTAATGGTTTTATCTTTTTATTTGTATTGACTCAAAAATTGAAGTTGTTGGCATGTGTCTACTTGGTACATTTCTTTGCTCTTCTCAACTTAATTTCCTTGGTAACCAGCTAGCCCCATTACAACCTATTAAAAGACCTAGTTGACTAGTGTGGTTTTTAAACCTGAGCTAGTGGTAAAGATTTGAACTCATGTTAGTCTTATGAAAAGAACAAGTTTGTGCGGGATTTTTAAGAGAAACACCAACGTCCAAATTTCACATGAGAGAATGAGTGAAACATTGTGAGGGTGTGGATGTTATTACTTTTTACTTGGGTGTTTCTGAAGTAGCTAACATTCTTAATTAATTAGGAGATCGACCTTTATAGGTTTTTTTGTTTAATTCTAGATTGCATACATTAACTTAAAAAGTGATAAGTGCAGTTGAAAGAATTGTGATAAGATGTTGAAGTGTCTTGATAATTTGAGTTGATTGAATATTTGAGGGCAAGTATTGTTCAAGTGTGGGGAGTTTTGATAACTTGCATTTTGTGCATATTAATTTTGTGTGTTTAATGTTCTTTTGATATGTTTATGTGATGTTCTGCTTGTGTTTCTATGGTAATTTATGTCTTTGTATGTTCTAGGTGATGAAATACCAAAGTGATACGATTTGGAGTGAATTTGGCTAATCTAGAACTAGATAGAATTTCAACATGACCATATTGAAGGTGACGTGACGCTGGCAAATTGCTACCTACGAATTTTGGATTAATTACCTTGGGATTTGGGCCTAAATGACATAGCCCTTTTGCTGGACGAACTTAAGTTATTTTATAGCCCATTGGAGCTTTACTTTGATATTTAATTAGGCCCACTATGTTTGTTGAAAAGAGAAAAACCTAGACCATTATTGGGGCCCACTTTATTTATTAGAAGAAAGAAAACTTAGACCAATTTAGACTCACATTTTAGAAAAGAACGTGATTTAGAATCAATTGGGGAGAAAAAGATGGCAGCAATACTTTTAGAGAAAAGGACATCTTGACAATTAGCTGGGTACTGACTTGGAGGAAACGATGGCAACAACACTTTAAGGGAGGACAATTTTTACTTCAGCTGAACAGAAGAGAATGTCGGCAACAACAATTTAGGAGAAACGTTTTTATTCACAATCAGCTCTAGATAGGTGACGATGATAACAACTTTTGGGAATTGGAATTTTTACAATCAGCATTAAAATAGAGAAATAGGACAGTAGCTTTTATGGGTGGGGGAAAGAAGACAACGACACTTCTCCAACAACATTATCTTTTAATATTGCTATGTGTCGCTAAACTTTGAATCTAGATAAGGTACCTAATGTTTGATATATGTAATTCATGACACTCCTTTGATTTAATTGCTTTCGTTTATCTCTTATGTTTGTTTAATCTCCGTGCTTTAATCGATTTATTATTGTCAGGATTGTTGATTAATGAGGCCTATTAATTAATTGACTTGGTAATAAATTGCCGAATAGATTAATTAATCTGTGATTGCTGTCTATCGAAGTTGCGAATTAATTTCAATTAAGAAATTAATGAGATTAAATAATTTAGTCTAAATAGATTGCGGCTTTTCCAATTCTGTTGACTAAGACAAAGGTCCATTAGAGCCTACTACTACCATAGATTATATTCTGTGGAGCTTTACTCAGGAATAGTCTAATTGGATAGGGTAATAATCTGCGGAGCTTTACTCGGGGTTATTAAATAATTACAAATGGATTGATTGATATGTGTTGTTCACTATCTGCTATAACTTTGTCCATAAGAATGAATGGAATTTATATTTTTGAGTCTATAATTGAATTATAGTATCGAACGGAGGAGTACCTTGGCTAGGTTTTTCTTTATATTGTTTTCAATCTTTATTTTTCAATTTCCTTTTGCGTGATTTCGTGTTCTAAAATTAATCATTCCTAGATCAATTTTTTATTTTTATTATTTCCACACAGATAAATAGTTGCTACATTGGTCTCTGTGGTTCAACCCTATTTACCACTTTACTTGTTTAAGTGTTATAGAGTAGGAATTTTTTTTTGCTGGTTTGACACGCCATCAATCATTTCATTCTTTTTTTCCATGTTCATTTTTCTCCTTTACATTGTTCTCTTTCTCTCTTCATCTGTTCCTTTCACTAATTATTATTTGTAACATCCCCTACCTCTTTATAATTTCCCTTGTCTATTAGATTGATTCCTGGATATCTTTTTTGCAACTCAAACATAGTCTCCCACGTGGCTTTTGCTTTGGTTTCTTCCTTCTACTACACCAATACTTGGGTTATTGAGCAATTATGATGTCTGACCATCTTTCTTCCCTATATTACTTCTGGTTCCCTATCTACATTAGTTACTGTCAGTGGAAGTTGCTTCGAGCAAGCATTTTCTTAAAGATGAATTTCTTTAGTTGAGAAACATGAAAGGTAGGATAAATTGTAGTTTCTTTGGGAAGCTTTAACGTATAAGCTACCTTGTTTATCTTGGCTACAATTTGAAATGACCCATAATATAATAGAGTTAGTTTCTAGTTTGCCCTTCTTTGTGTGGATTGCTATCAGTACTATTGAAGCTTGACACAAACCCATTATCCCACTTTGAATTCCCTCTCTGTCCTCTCCTTGTCTGCATATTGCTTCATCTTTTGTTGTGCTATATTTAGGTGGAATTTCACTATTTAAAGTGCCGCCTTTCAATCTCTTAATGCCCCATCTATCAGAAGGTTATGTGAGTCCCTAATTAAGTTTGGTATATAAAAAGGTGGAGGGTAACCGTAAAAGATTTTGAAAGGAATTGCATTGGTAACTATATAGTGTGTGGTATTTTACCACCACTCTTCCATCAACAATCATTATGCCCACTTCTGAGGAGTGTCACTATAAAAGCATCTTCTATAGGCTTCTAGGGTCTCGTTAATGGCCTCTGAATGTCCTTTTGTTTGAGGATGATAGGACGTGGAGAATTTCAAGCTAACCCCTTATAATCTGAATGACTTATGCCAAAACGTACTTAAGAATTTGGGGTCGCGATCACTTACTATAGCTTCTGGCATTCCATGTAATTTAAAAGCATGATTTGTGAAATTTTTTGCAAGCTCTTGGGCTGTGTTAGGATGTCCATGAGCCATAAAATGGGAATAGTTGCTCAACTAATCCACAACCACATAGATGCAAGACTTTCTTTTAGAGAGGGGTAAGCCTTTAATGAAGTCCATACTTATTTCTTGCTAACAACCCTACGATATAGGAAGAGGGTGTAATAGCCCCAAGATGCGGACTAATCATACTTACTTCACTAGCACGTAACACAATTGGTCATATAGTGTCGAACACTCTGGCCAACTATTTCGAATCAAACAAATTTTGTACTTATTTTATTGTTATAGATATGCCCTCCTTGGGGGTTGTCATGTGTAATGTATCTAATTTTCCTCCTTAATTCCCCTTCATAGTTGATGACCAATCTCCCTTTCTAGCATACCATGTCATTTTTTCATTTATAATTCCTGATCTAAACTTCTTGGTTTTTAAACTTACTGATTAGATCTATGATGGTAGCATCATTCCTCCACCCTTCTTTAATTTCTTGCATTAAGGTTGCCTAGAATTGGGACACTGTCATTGCCAGTAACTCCTGACTGGAAACACCCAGGATAACATATGACATTCTCCTTACCGCTTCTGTAAATGACTTTAAAGTTGTAATTTATCAATTTTGGCATCCAATCTTGTTGAAATTATCATAAAGACCCTTTGCTCCAATAACTAATTTAGGCTTTTGTGGTCTATTAAGACTCTGAAAATTTTCTCATTTGTATAGTCATGTCATTATTTCATTGCTTTGATGATGGCAAGGAACTCCTTCTCGTCGGTCGAAAGACTTAGATGTTTTAGAGCTGGTGCTTTATTGAGGAATGTGATAAGGTGTCCATCTTGTTGGTGTATCGACGTTATTCCATTTTTTGCAGGCTTTTTCTTCCAAGGTGAAGGGTCTTAAGAAGTTAAGTAGCATGAGAATGGAGGCTATTACTAGCAGTTCCTTCTACTTTTCAAATGCTTGCTGTTGATCCTCTTGCCAATCCCATTTCCTTAAGACTTGTTTCATTAATAATGCATTAAAGGATGTTTGGCTATTATCCCATAATGCTTGATGAATCGTCTATAGTATCTTATAAATCCTAAGAAGCCTTGGAGTTCTTTAAGCATTTTTGACAGTGGTTAGTGTTGGATGAGATGGATTTTCTTGATGTTCATTACTACTCCATCTTTAGAAATGGAATGGCCCAGGTACTCAATTTGTTTGTCCCCAAAGACAAATTTACTCCTATTAAGAAAAAGTTGGTTTCAAGATATATAGAACCTTTCAAAAATGTCTTGGGTGTTGCATAAAGTCGTTTCTATAGATGAGAAGATCATCAAAGAAGACTGAAAAGGACTTCCATAAGTATGGCCTGAAAATGTCGTTTATCAAGCTTTGGAGTCTTGAAGGTGTATTCGTGAACCCAAAGGGCATTACTAAAAACTTGAAATGACCATCATGTGTTTTGAATGCAGTTTTTGGGATATCTTACTCCTTTATTCAAATTGGTGATACCTAGACTTAAGATCCAATCTAGAATGCCAACATAAACCCTTCAATTCTTCAAAAAATTCCTGAATCATCATAATAGGAAATTTACCTTTGGTACAATGTTTGTTTAGCTCTCTGTCATCGATGCACATATGTCATATACTGTCCTTTTTTATTAGGATCATTGATGAAGCATATGGGCTTATGTTCTACTTGATGAAAACCTGCTCCAACAGTTCATACATCGAGCGCTTTATTACGTCTTTTTGTTTGCCTGAGTATCTATATGGATGTATAAGAAATGGATTTAACTCCCCATTTGAGAGGGACGCTATGGTCATGAGCTTTTTTCAAAGGTAGCTTCCTTGACTTCTAGAACATCTCTCTAAATTTCACTAGTAACCCTTCCAATTCTTCTCTAGTATTTGTTTTATTTTCCAGAGACAAATGTTGCATATGGAACTCCATGAGATGTGTTCATGTAACATAAATAATGAGTTCTTACTCGAATTCGATATATTAGTCAGGATGGAAATGGGCTAGGCTAGGCCCATGTTCGCCTAATCCTGGTTCAATCTTTATGACGTCGAGCCCATGCAAGTCAGCTAGGCCCTACCAGAATTATTATTATTTTTTTAAATTCAAAATGACGTCGTTTCGACATTGCCTGTCCCATGCCCGGGCCTTATTATTATTACTTGAGATTTCATGAACTTTTTCCTCTAGGTTGCTTATCAATTTTATGGTTCAACCATCCTATTAAATCTCTATTGTTTGTTCCCTGAAGTTGTAAAGCATGTCATTCAATGTCACCAGTCGTTGAACGCCCAAGACCATGTCACATCCCCCTAGTTTGATGAAAAGAAACTGGGTGGTAAACCTCAATCCTTACATCTTCTAGGTAAAGTTCTTACAAATTTGGTGATATTTTAATTTTAAATCTCCTCCCACTATGATACTTAAAGTTGGAATGTCTAAGACAAGTATTACCCTTCCTTATCAGCTTTTTATTAAGGAAGTTATAGATGCTTGCATTATTAATGAGGATGTGCAATAACTTATTTTGATGGTTGCCCATTACCCTCATTTGCTTAAACTCACCTTAATCTCTTAATCTCCATATCACCTCTAATACCATGTTTCTTCCTTTTCTTCATTTGTTTCTTCATTTTCATATATAACTGAAACTATATTTTCTTACATTTGTGTCCCAACGTATAATTTTCATCGCACTAGAAACACAATCCTTTTGCTCTTTTTTTTTCAAACTCTCTACTATTTGAAGATTTCGACCTAGCAAGTTTCTGCATTTCTTAGTGTCCTGATATAAGGAGCGAACCTGCTTCGAGGTTGTTTCGAGATTGGAGATGCAACAGGATTAACACCCTTGTATGTAAAGTTCACTCTTGTTCCTCCTATCTACATCTCGCTTTGCTCCTTTTCTTAAATACATGGGAACACTAGTGTGCACTATGGCTTCTTGTTTCTTAGAGAGTGCATACGTGATAGATTTATAATTAACCATATTTATAAGTATATTTGGTACTTAATTTGCTCCAAGTGTCTTTACAAGTTGTAATTAGCTTTATGGACTTAAAGGAGAAGAATTTGGATAAAAATGTGATATAAAACAAATATTTGAAGTTTAAAAGGGAAACACGACCATATGTTAGCCCCTGAACTTCTCTTAGGCTATGAATCTTACAAACATATACAATAGGAGATAAAAAGGAGACTTAGAATTATAAACCCTTTGTTTTTTGTTCGTTTTTATATTTTTTCGTTTGATTTCTTTATTTATTATGTGTAACTAAATTTCTTTAGCGTCTAGGTAGGATTAACCCTATATTAGTGCTATAACATGTTTTGATTCTTTTATATAATTTAGTTGTTTGATTGATGTATTGTGATTCGATTACGTGTTTAATATATGTACTAATATATCTAGAATATTAATTCATAATATGATTTCATATATAAAGATTGAGAAATCATTTATATGAATAGGTTTACCATAATTGAAAGGAGTTAATTGCAACCTATAGATAGGATACATAAATCCTCCAAATTGGTTCAAACCCAGTAGTGGAATTTACAAACTTGTAAAGCAATCCTATAACTTTAAGCTTATTAATTCGATTGATAACTTTAAGATTAGTTATTAGGAGTCTTAAATGAGTTATTAGCATACCATAAGATTTTTTAAGGGGTTTAAAACCTAGGCACTAATTCATGATTTCGATCATTTTCTAACTGATTTCTTGTTTCTCTACTTAGTATTGTTGCCTACTTTAATTTATTTGTTTAGGTTTTATTTTCTTTAATTAAAAAGTCAAAATCAAATTTGTAGACTTGATAATAGGATAATGGTAACTACTAGTATTCATCGTCTTTGTAGAATCGACTCGTACTTGTCGGTATTAGCTATGAATGTGATATTAGGAACATTTGAATTCTATTACTCTAGCCCTTACTTTTATTTTTATTTATTTATTTCTATTGTATTTTATCGTATCTTTTTGTACTTCTGGATTGTTCATTTAATTATCTTTTAAACTTCTCTGTTTAATTTTAAGTTTGTGGTTTATTATAGGATTCAAGATTTATTGTCATAATCCAAACTCACAGTGGAAGGATGGAGTGAACAGTACTTTTATGGGAGTTAGAATATGCCTTCGCAATCTTTAAAATCACCATATGAGAGAGAAAGAGAGAGAGATAGGTGTTCTCACATATTTTTGGAGGTTCAATCGATATCTAGATTATGTCACGACATTGGTGAGAGTGATTGAGCATGTATAATTGACTTAAAGGTGAACTATATGAGAACAACTACAATTCAGAGTGGAGCAACTCTTAAACCTATTAATGGAATAATTATGCTCCAGCTAAATATTAACAACATCAAGCACCTCCAATTAATGAGCCTACTCTGAAAGAAATGATGGTCGATTTTATTCAAGAATTGAAACAGAGGCTTACATACAAAATATGGTGAATTAGATTGACCAGGCTAACAAAGATAGTATCTAATGAGATGCAGGGGAGTTGCCCAGTCCTATTGAAACTGATTCTAAAGAACATAGATGGCAATCACCTTTAGAAGTGAAAAGTAGCTCCTAGAAGAAGAAGAGGAGGAGGAGGAGGAGAAAGATAGGATAAATTAATGGAACTCCTTGCTGAAATGAAAGCTAAATGAAACAAATTTAAACGTAAATACGAGACAAGATTTGGCTTTATGAATGGAGTGAAATTATAAGAAGAGCTTCACAAAGAACCTTTCATCCAACCAAGAAAAGGAAGTAAAGAAGTGATATGAGATAATAGAAGAAGATAAGCCAGAAACCTCTGTCAAAAAGAAGAAGAAAAATGGACAGAGATGGTTGAGGAAGAACAGGAAAAGGAACCAAATAAGGAAATTAATAACGAAGCATGAATAATGACCTTATGGAATCATTTCCTCAAAGACAAACTGTTTGAGTCAACTGAAGATTCAGGGAGTTTTGCATTTCCTCTTTTATTAACAATTTGTTGTTAAAAAGGGCATTAATACACACAATTTGATTTATTCATTTGATAAATTATTTCCTTGTTATTGTCTTGCAATAGGTGGCATATTTGCAGGTTGCAAAACCCTTATGTGGAGAAAAGAGTTGAAACAAGCCACTGATCATAAACTTATAATGTGGAGAAAAGTGTAAGGTATGTCAAGCTAGTGATGTTAAAAACATGTTGTATGGGAGGCAACCCACGAGTTAGTTTTAGTTTTATTTCAATTTCCATATTATTTTGTTTTTGCTTTGATGCTAGTATGGGTTTTAATTAATTAACTTTCGATGTGTTTTAGGATTACAACATTAAGCATCTTCATAAGGTCGTGCATGATTAAGGTGTTAGCATATGCATGTTAAAATTTTATAACTCTAATATGCAACATTTTTAAATTTGTTCATATATTGTTGTTTGTCGAGAGTTGGAACTCTCTAAACATGCAAGTTTGATTTACATGGTTTGATACATGCTTATATACCAAATCATGTAAGTCTAGGAAAAACCTAAAATTATATGACTTACACAATTTAATACACTGCTATATATTAGACCACGTAAGTTTGTGATGTAAGTTAAAATGTTCTAATTCCTTCATGTTTCATATTTTTTCTCTTCTCTCACTCAATCTCACCGTCACCCTCCAACTCTCCCAACTCAAATTTTGCATATTTCTACCAAATTAGTGACACCTAAATAAGTGTTGTTGTTGATTTAACTTGTTTATGCAAGACTTATTGGGTGCTTTGCATTATTTGCAACTTTTCAATCAAAATCATCAATTTAATAATTTTAGGATTTATGGAGAATTTGTGTGATTTTATGCTTAATTGTGATTTAATAGTTGAATTTATTCATTATTTAATTATTTTAACGATTCAATTCTATTAATTGGATATAAATTAGGTGAAAATTCAACTTGAATTATGTCATTGTGCGATTATGGCTCACAAACTATGAATTTGTGATATTTTTTATGAAATTAATGATAATAAGTTGTTTTTGACATTAATTGAAGATTGGGTTTGTGTTTAGTTGCACAAATTTCATGTTCAATTTTGAAAATTTTACGTAATTGCGAAATTAAAGTTTTCAATTTCAATTTTAGGGTTACATTTGTAATTAATCAATTAGGTCAGCTAAATTTGTTAATTACAATATTCTTAATTTTAATTTTGTTATTAATTAGGTTGTTAGTTAATTTTCTACTTATTTATTTATGTGTTTATGTCGATTTATTTTTATGTGATTTAATTTTCATTTTCATTTTGTTTTCATATTTAATAATTTAGTGAGCAGAGTACATTATCAGTGTGGAAAAAGGATAGTCACATAATTTATTTGTAAGTTCTTATACTTATTTTAAGTTTCATGCACAATGAAGAGATCATGGTGAGCACAGAAGACCCCTAAGAAGTGACATCAAGGAGAAGGTTCCTTATCTACAACCCAGCCCTCAGAGTTGTCATAGATGTTATTGTTCAGCGTCGAGGCTTAGGAGGAACAATACCAACGACTGAAGGACAAAAGCTAGGTACTCAATGATTTATCAAATGGGAGGCATTGGAGCAAGTTTCTTAATATTTTTCAAATTGTGGAGTACTTTTGTAGGGAGCTTATATTGGAGGAGCTCTCCACATTTTCCATGGAAAGAGTTTGCTATGATAGGGATCATCCTAACATGATACTGTAACACTGGACTCTTTGAGCCCTTTTGTATTTGTCTGTACTTGGAGATATGATAGGAGTATATACATGGCTATATATAAGTTTAAAAATCTATTTGAATCCTTTCGGTGTTTACGCCCTTATATGAACCTAGAGTACATCAGTATGCGAATGTGAAATCTTGGAGATTTTTGAAATATAAACTTCTAAGTGTGTAAAACAGAGTCCATTGGAGGGATATGGCCATGGTGGCTGAGTAAAATATTTTCTAATGCCTTAGAGGTGATTAGACATGATTTATAGAGTTATTGGACACTTAGAAAGCTTAACTAGAAAAGTTGATTTATATGAGGACTTAATTGCAAATTTAGGAAAATTTTGAATGGTATATTGGTAATTTCACATAAACTAAGGACAAAAAGATAAATTTACCATGTTTGGTCAAAGAAGAGTCAAAATTCTAGACCCTTCTTCTTGTGTGTGGCCGTGCACCCCATTATTTGGGATTAAAACATTTTGTTTTAATTAAAAGAAAGGTTAGAGGAAAAGAAGAGGAAGTTTTGGCCATCACTTGATCTCCACCAAATTTTTAGTTCTCCAACCCAAACCAAGTGTTCTAAGTTAATTTGGATCAAGGAATTAAAATCTATCATTATATTTGAGAAATTCTCAAAGGATTTTAAGATATCACCAAAGGGAAGTTTACGTAAAATTTGTTTCATCTCTCTCTACATTATGATTTTGTTTTTGGTGTTAAAATATGTTGTTCTCCATGTTTTGAATATGCATGAAACATGGTTTAGGTGAATGAAATGAGTCAAGGAGAAGCTTCCTGATCGCGGCTTATCTATCAATCCTAAGATTGATTCTTGGAAACCGGTCAAAATCAATTTATACCAAGAATTGCAA
>JAOSBN010000008.1:17591425-17624076 GCA_027563595.1 Erythroxylum suave | reverse complement strand
TGGTTCATTTCTTCTAAGAAAAATCTCCTCCAAACATTTCTTCTCCTTTCCCACCAAAGGATTTTGTTAACCAAGTTTTCGTCGAAGAACAAGAGGTAAATCAAATTGGTTGAGGATACAACAACAAGGAGAGGATATATTGACAAAGAAACGGATTCAAAAGCAAAGGCTTTGGATACAAGAAGAAGGAGAGGGTAGCGTAGTGAGAAATTAAAGTTGTAGAGAAGGAGTTGGTAATATCACTATCTTTTTATGTTTATTATTATTCTTATACCATATCATGTATAGATTGGCATGATGATTTGGATAAATTGCTTCCACTACAAATAATATTTGTAAAAATTTTTGAAATCTACCAGTTCTCCAAATATGGCATGCTTTCTTTTCCCGACCCAACAATTGGTATCAGAGCGAGGTTTTAATGCATGATTTCAATTCCTATATGGTTTATGCATGGGTTATAAATCATTTTTTTTGTATGCTGCATATTTTTATGTGATAGAAATATATATGGTGTATATGTTGCTCTTTGGTTGTTCATAGAAGTTAAATTTACCATGTAAGATTTCTTCATTTGGTTGTAACAAGGAGGGTGGTCTATCATCACCATGTTTCCTCCATATCTTCATTTTTCTGTTTTCTTTGATTTTGTAATGTACAAATTGATTTAATGATGAAGATGGAGCAGCCATGGATTGAAGAAATGGAAAGGTAAAGGTTTCAATGTAGCCTTTTATGTATTGGCATAGTTTCAGTTTTGTGAAAACAAAGATGCTGGAATTTTATTTCAATGAATCTAGTTTTGATTTTTAATGTAAAATCAAGTGCTGGATTTTTGTTTCAAGGAATCAAGTTTTGGTTTTGATAAAATACTAAGTACTGTTTTGTGTTTTAATGGAATGAGTTTCATTTTTAATGAAAACAAGTGCTGGAATTTTTTGTCATGACAAAGATTCAGTTTTATGAAAATCTAGTGCTGGAATGACAAAATTCGATTTTTATAAATGCCATTACATTTTATTTATCAAATGGGCAAGATCATATAAGCAAAGAGTTCGAAGCGGAAGATCCAAGTCTAAGAAGTTTTTTTTTTGGGCCTAAAAGGCTTGTAACTATTTTTATGTTTGTAGGATGGACAATCAAAAGTGGCTTAATGGAAAATTGTCAACCCTAGGCCTTGCCACGCATTCATTATGTATGAGATATATAGTGAAACAATATAGGATGGATAATAAAGTCCATATAGACAAGATGGTATTTAAAACTTAAGACCCAAAACGATTGAGTGGGAAAGGATGCTCATGTGAGAGTCTACGGTCTCCAAATGATGGCCCATTTATATGTGATGAAGTATTACTCCCCATTGGAGGACATGAATCCTAGATCTTGCATGATTTGTATCTCTTTAAGGATAAGTCCACTTATTGGTAGCAAATGTGACCTCCGACCAAGGCATGGTTTGCAAGTATCTTTAGTAAACAAATCAAATGGTTAAACACTCAACATTTTTTAATCAATAAACTGACCACCGTAGCTCTGCTGGTAAAAGTATGGACCAAATTATAATGCTTCTAAAAAATTTAGGCATGAGATGCTTGGTAGTTTTTTGAGTGGGAGGTCCCAGATTTTCTTTTAATCGATAAGATGGCCCACCTTCACTTAGTGTGTTATAAATAAGAAAAATAATCGTCGTATAATTTTTTAATTTTTTAAGTTTTGTTAAATCTATCATCATGCATATATGCATCATGATTTTATGCAAAGTTTCAATATTGTTGACTAGTACGTGCATGTTTTAATAATTTTTATTTTCAGAAATTATCAACCACAAAATGAATCCACTCACCCTGCTTTTGACAAATAACAAATTGGAAAATAGAAACAATTTTAATGAATCAAGATGTAACCTTCACATTATTCTTCAATATGAACGTATTTCACGGGTGTTAATTGGAAATGACCCTACACCTCCGGGTGGAGATTCAACTCCTGAGATAGTCAAACAACATAAGCGTTGGTAGAATGCTGACAAGACTACTAAGAGTTATATTCTAGCTTTTGTCAGTGGTATGTTGCAAAAGTAAATTGCTTGTATGAAAACTACTAGTTCAATGGTCCATTAACTACATGAGATGTTTGGCGTGAGGACTAGGTTTTCAAGAGTGAAAGCTATCCAAACCTTTCATAATCTCATATAGAAACCTGGTGAACTGGTGCAGGATTACATAACGAAGGTAATCTTTGTGGTCACTAAAGCTGAGATGCTTAGGGCTGATATGGATATAGACACAAAGATGATTATGATCATTAATAGCCTAAACTCTTCTTTTCAGCAGATTAAGTTAGGCTATAAGCTTAACAACAAGGATTACAGCTTGAGTGAGTTGTTGAATACCCTTCAGAGCATAGAGGAGATATTGAATATCAAGGCTTATGGGCCTGAAGCTAATGTAGCATCTTCTTCAAAACTCAAGGGTAAGGGCAAGCAGAAGAAGAAAAGTCCAATGAAAAAGAAGGCCCAAACAGGGGTCAAAGCCAAACCTATAAAAAGGCAAGTCAAAGAGAACATCAAAGGAAAGTGTATCCACTGTGATGAAATGGGCCACTGGAAAAGAAACCATCCAGTCTGCAAGGTATGGGTTTCCTAAGTTTGTCAGGAACTAGAAATGTGGCAGATTTTTCTGTTTCTTGGATATTAGATTCAGGAGCCACTAAACATGTTTGCAATTCTTTGCAGGGATTCCAGCAAAGGAGAAGACTACCTAAAGGCCATTTTCAAGTTAAGATAGAAGATGGTTCCTATCTTTCAGCAGAATCAGTGTGAGTAGTTATCTTGGACTTTCCTAGTGGTCATAGGTTATATTTGGAGGATTTTTATTACATGCCAATGAATGTAAGGAACATGATTTCTATTTTTTGTCTAATAAAATCTGGTTATTCCTTATATTATGGAAAAGTTGTTTGAATATATGAGAATAAGGATTTTATTTGTGATGAGATAATTAAATAGGGATTGTTCTTTATAGAGCCTGTGTCAGGCCCATCAAACACCGCATAATTGATAAAACCAAGACAATCTAATGTCTCTAGCATTAATTTAAAATATCTATGGCACTTAAGAATGGGTCATATCAATCAGAAAAGACTTGACAGGTTAGTAAAGGATGGGATCCTTATGGGCTCGGATAGTGGTCCATTACCCATCTGTGAATCTTGTATTGGAGGAAAAATGACTAAAGCCTCATTTCCTTCTAAAGGAAATAGATCTGAATCCACGTTGGACCTGGTACTTACTGATGCGTGTGGGCCTATTAACGTACAAGCTAAAGGAGGTTATGAATATTTCATAACTTTTATAGATGATTACTCAAGCTATGGCCATTTGTATTAGATGCATAAAAAGAGTGAATCGTTTGAAAAATTCAAAGAATTTAAAGCTGAAGCTGAGAAGCAACTAGGCAACCCATTAAAATAACTTCGATCGGATCAAGGTGGTGAATACTTATCTAGAGAGTTCCAGCAATATTTAATTGACAATGGAATTGTTCCCAATTTTTCAGCTCCTCAAACACCTCAACAGAATGATGTAGCTAAGAGGAGAAATAGGACTCTATTGGAAATGGTAAGATCAATGATGTCCTATGCCAGCATTCCAAAATCTTGATGAGTAATGAACTCCTATGTGTTTCATTATAATTCTTTATATGATCGGAATGGATTTTTTGCATTAGGGAACGTTCACTCAAATAAAGAGTTTATAGTGATATCATCACTTTTAGATGTTTTAAGGAGATTTGGTGATTAAACTGGCGCCAATAGTTTGATGGACTAACTACCCATCAAGTCTTAACACCAAGATGAGAACTTGTGTGTTAATCACCATATAAACTAAAACGAGAGATCTAGAAGGAAAAACCAACATAAGGGAAAAATGGTAATTTTAACCTTTATTATGCGGATGACTATAATAAGGTTCTAAATAGGGTTTGCAATTAGATATAAAATATGTGTTCTCGTAATATTTAATAGTTCAAGAGTTCAACCAATTGTCTTTATTGGAATGACATTTAGTTAATAAGCAAGAACTAATTCTAAACAGATTAAACTAATTATAGGCTTATTGGACCTTGAATTATCAAAGTCTAATAGGTTTCCCCACTTGGCTTCAAGGAAGGTTATCAAGCTAAGTAAGAAATATAAATGGAGGTTTTAGAAGCCCATAATTGAATGTTGGGCTTGCACTAATTAATGGTTAATTAGAAGCCCATGTTCATTTAGAAATGGCCTAGACTTCGGTTTAATGTAATTGATTAAATTAATTATAATAAAACAATTTTTTTTAAGAAAGGAGTAGTAATTTTGGTTTTAATGGACTGATTGTGCAGCTGCACATTTGACATTAAATTGTTAAATAAAGATGGTCTTTATTATCATCATTAAATGGAGTTATGAACTTACTATTAAATGGTTTAATAGTTATCTTTTAATGTTAGCATATAACCTATTAGCATTCATTGGATTAAAGAGGAAAGATGTGCATTGGATAGACCATCTTCCTTCTTCCATCTTCCATAACCGAAATTGGTAGGTCATATTTAGGTTAATAGTCTTTCATATAGCCATCTTAAATATAAATGCGAAGAGTCTCATTTATTGGCTACTTTATGATTGATTAAAGTAAGAAGTGATGCATTGGATCCTATTCTCTTCTTCCATTCCATGCATAACCGAAATTGAGGGTGTAAGAAGGTGTTATTGCATGGTTTCACTCTATCTCTCCTTTCATGCATAAGTGAGACAAAATTTGCATGAGAAGAGTCTCATTTTTTGGTTCATTTCTTCTAAGAAAAATCTCCTCCAAAATTTTTTTCTCCTTTCCCACCAAAGGATTTTGTTAAGCAAGTTGTCCTGGAAGAACAAGTGGTAAATCGAATTAGTTAAGGATACAACAACAAGGAGAGGATAGATTGACCAAGAAAAGGATTAAAAAACAAAGGCTTTGGGTACAAGAAGAAGAAGAGGATAGCGCAGCGAGAAGTTAAAGTTGTAGCAAAGGATTCGGTAATATCACTATCTTGTTTATGTATATTATTATCCTTATACCATATCATGTGTAGATTGACATGATGATTTGGATATATTGTTTCCACTGCAAATAAGATTTGTAAAAAATTTTGAAATCTACAGATTCTCTAAATATGGCATTCTTTCTTTTCCCGATCCAACTGTTGAGTCTATTCACCTCTATCACTTACACATACACATTGATAATCATTTAGTCAAAATGTAATTATTTCTCTATAGGTTTTCATGAAAAATCAAGATACTAACAAGTTTGGTTTGGATTTGTTTTTATTTTTCGAAAACATTCTTTTTGTTGATCTTTCATTAAGGATATGAGCCTTGTCTTTTTACGCGAAGGCAAACATTTGTGATGAATGTCGATCTAGTTACTTAACTAGGTCATGTTGTTATTAAGCTGTTTGATTAGAACGTCATTATAGAATTTTTACATGAAGGCACACATTTGTGATATGTGTTAATCTGGTTAGTCAGCTACATCAAATTCTCAACTAGCTTCTAGCTCTATTTATAACCCGAAGGCTAGCGAAATAGTTGTTTTAGTTAAAATTATACAATTATTTTAACATAAAATTTTGCATACCTTATTGCTTTAGTTAATCATTCTCATGAAAATGTAATAATTATGACCCTTATTTGTTTAACCTAAAATTATAAATGAGTATGGCAAATTCCTAGGGTGAATGGTCTAATACCATATTCGCAAATTCCTAGGGTGAATGGACTAACATCATTCCCTAATTGACTAGCATATTTAGCCCTAAGTAACTTAGGTCGCTAATTTCATAAGCTAATAAATCTTCGCAACCTAAAAGTCTAAATTGACTAGCATATTTAGCCCTAAGTAACTTAGGTCGCTAATTTCATAAGCTAATAAATCTTCGCAACCTAAAAGTCTATGTTTAAGGCTAAATCTATCTGCTAACTACTAGCTAATGACACGTTCACACAATTCACATAATGCAAACAAACAAACTGTCATACAATATGCGAAATCCACATTCAAGGTAAAAACACACAACCCTCCCCACACTTAAACAACACATTGTCCTCATTGTGAGAAGGGTGCATACAAGCATAAAAGGGTGAATGAAACAATATGCGAAAGGAAAAATAACAAAATACTAACAAAATGAAAAGAAAAGGGTTAGAACAAGAACTCATCATGGTGACTGAGGTTGTGGTATGTCAGAGGCAGAGACCAATTGCAGTTATTGCTGAGCTGGCTTTCCTATCTTATAATTGATTCAAAGAGAGTAAGAGAATTAGTAAAGCAATGCATTCAGAATCATTGATATTTATTAATGAAAATGAAACAACTTTAACTGCATAACAATTTCAATCTACCTAAAGAAGCTAATTTGTGGTCATTAGCTTGACCATGTATAATTGGAAACTTAGCTGGGATCAATTATGAATGGCTTGCTTCTACCTTTTTTGTTCTACATCAATTTTGTAGCCTATAAGTAAGCTACAAAATTACAAAATAATTAGAAGGAAAATATTGATAAAGTTGAGAAAACTTATTAATTTCAGTAATGTCCTTTTGACTAACAAATTGTTAATAAAATAGGGAATATCAAAACCCCCTGTATCTTTTATTAAGTCTAGCAGTTTGTTTGCTAAAAGGCTGAGTTGTTCTTGTTCTTCCTTAGTCACTCCTTTTTCTTCTTTAGCTTCTTGAATAGAGACTTTCATACCTTCTTCATATTCGATGTCTAATGTCATCTTTCCTTCATCCTTTTGTTTTTTGGAATATTAAAACACATCAATTATCCTAAATGAGCTAATCTCCTTTGGATTCTTTAATACATCATTCATGTTAAAGGTGATTTGGTCATCATTAATCTGTAGGATAAGGTTCTTTTCATGGACATCTACTAAATATTTTTCGATGTTCACACATGGTATATCAAGAACTGGTGAATAATAGGAAGGGTTGGCATTATTTTCCTCATCCTCTTTCTTCATCTCTCAGTCTTCAATAAGGTAGGGATTAGTTTGGTTTTCCACTGATCCTTCTGGCTCTCCCCCATTCTTAGGTGCAATAGCCTCATATTGCTATCTTTGATGTATGTCCATGTTACTTAGGGCATCTTCCACACTTCTCTTACAAAATTCACGAGAAAGCTTTCTCACTCAAATCTCTAGGTTGTGAATCAATAAAGCCGAATTTGCCATTATTTGCTCAATTGCTCTTCTAGCCCTTTTCCATATTCATGAGCTTATCTAGGATCTTGTCCAATTTGGAATCCTATGAACTAAAATCATCTTGCTAAAATCCTAGTAGGTATTGTTGTCCTAAATGAGTCCTTACATTGTTGGATCAATAAAATTTGGGTGATTTGCCACCTAGAATGTACATATTCCAATAAGGATCGTTACTTTTCGAACCATATTGTGCCTCATTATAGTTCGCAAAAGTTCCTTGGTCACTATAATCTTTATCTTCCATCATTGTTCTGTTTGTTTCTTCATGGCATCTAGCTCTTTAGATGTCTCATTCTCACTCTAAGATGTCTTGTTGTGTCTTTACTTTATGCCCTAAAGTTCTCTCTCTCTGTTTTTTAAACAAAAGTTAGGTAAAAAGCCTTAAACTAAAGAAATAAACTAATTGTCTACCCGACAACGATGCCAAAAACTTAATCATGTCATTCAAGCTTTAAATTTTATAATCTCTCAAATATCGTAAATGAAACGGTTGCAATTATAGTATAAGACTTGTCAATCCCATGAGGAGGGTACTAGCCTAATCCTAAGTTGGCTAAGGCTCAAAGAAAAGAATAAAAAAAAATCAAACTGTACAAGTGAACAAGAAAAGTAAATATGAGAATTTGATTTAAGATTTGTAAAGCAAAATTTTTAACAAAGCATAATTAAACTCAGCAATCACATAGGTCACAATGGAAATCTATCAAGAGAGTTAATCAAGTTATGAGAGAGAGGATTTTACCTATTATTAATGATAATCTAGCCATTTTTCCATTTACAGAGTGGCGGTTTTAGATGATCGTAGGTTTGACTACTCTCTCTTGAGTTATAACCATTAAACCTTTTAATCGAATTATAGAACTTCAATCTCTCAATTCACAAATTACCCACAATTCTAATTAGTTCTAAAGATCTCTAATAAACAATCGGGTCTCGCGCGGGATCTCTCTCCATAAAATTACCAACTAGATTGATTAAGTGATCTATTGGATCACCTGACTCTCATTAATATGATCTAATCATTTTTATCTGGCTCACCATCTCAACTTGTTACCGAAACATGCAAATAGCACATCAAAACTAGTAAACATAAAAATAATTAAATCAACATTAACTTAAAGAAAAATCCTGAAGGAGAATTTAGAACATTATTAACAACCTAAAATCCATTTCCATATAATCCGTCTCAAGTTTATAAATTTAAAAGAAAAAGAAAATGAAGAAAAAAGTGGAACTTAGGTTGGACAAACTAGGAAGGTAGTAGTGTTGGGATACCACGTGATTTGGGGAGCACAGTGTCGGAATCCACTTCTTCTTCCTCCTTCTTCCTCTTCTTCTTCTCTCTCTCTCTCTTTTTTCTCCCTCCTTAGGATTTCTAAGAGTTGTTGAATTTAAAGCTCTTTCTTTATGTTCTTCTTTTTTTATTTATGTTTAAAGTTGAGCTAAGTATTTTTGGGGTCCGAAAGGTGTGAAAAATCCATCGAAATACGAAGTTTGGGAGTGACTACGTGTATGCCTAACACAGGCCACGACTATGTCCCGATAGGTCATGATTGTGGCCTACATCTAAGCCTTCTATCACGATCATTACCTATTGTGTCATGATCATGGGCTATTGTTTCGACCCGAATGTATTTTGAAACTACTCTGTTCCTTAATGTTGACCTTGAAACACTAGCAAGCACATCAAGGTACCTTGAAAACATAATATTTAAGCTTGAAAGCTTGTACTAGCAAATAAAATACTTAGAGCACAAATAATTAACAAACTAACACAATTCTAACCTAAACATATACTAAATGATCATATTAATGGATACACACATATGAATCTATGCCCTAAAAGACGATGCAATTTACACTTATCATATACCATCCTATGGGTTTAATATGCCTCAAATTATCCATAAGATCTGGATCTCATTCCAAATACAGTAAATACTTATGTAATCATACATTTACTCATCAATGATTTAAACAAAACCCAAACATAAATACTTACACTATTAAAGAAGAACATAAAAACTCATCAATGGTTATAACAATTTTCTAAACAACAACTCAAAATCAAGTCCTCCTTTACATTCACATAAAACCCAAATGGATTAGAATCATATTGTTAAAGTAGCACATATGGTAGACATTAGTTGGACATCTTACTTAAATGGACGGACAACAACAGACTACAAAAAAGAAGGATGAGCGACACTTTTCAACCTAAAATAAAGCTTGAAAAAAAGAATATTTCGTATTTAATATAATACACTAGTTTAATAGTTTTGTTATATTTTTAATATATTATCTATTATTTAAGATAAAACACAAACATATGATGTTAATTAGTTAATTGGTAGGAATGCATCATTATTTGAAAAGGAATACAATTAGCATAAAAATATGCTTCACCTTCAAAAGTATGCAAGATAAAGGGAAGACATTATGAGCATCAACTTAATAGTTTTGAAGTTCAAATCCATCAGGCTCTTTTTGCGCAAAGTCAGTGTGTTGTGAGGTAGTTGTGCTAGAAATGATGGTGATAGGAAGAGATACATCATTGTTATTGAAGGTGACTATGTTTGGAAATAAGAAGTGAGGAGCTATGGATTATAAATGGGAGGGGTATGTGTGATAGGGGGTTACTAGGGCAAGGCTGAAAGAGAAATGGAGTTGGTTTCCTAGAGGGAAAAGGAAAACCAGGGGCCATTGCCTGCATTTCCTAGGGGTTGTTCCAAATACCAACTTTTCTTTTTCTAATGTTTTATTTATCCCTTTGTTTTTATGAAGTCCTCTACCTGTTTTTTCCCCCCATTTTCACAATTTTCACACTTGTCTCCCTCTTATCAATTCAAGTGTGTTAATTTTTTCATCACTTTTTCTCCTCATCTCCTTCTGGATTGCAATCTAACCTACTTAGGTTTAGGAACTTTAAAGTTAGAGTAGGATATACGAAACTTTCAACTTAAGGGATGTTCCTTTTCTGATTTCAATGAAACAACTAACAAGGTGTGTTCTCATTTTTCTTTAGCTTCATTAATATATGTGAAGTAATCTTAATTAAGAAGTTATATCCACTAATCTTCTTTTATTAAAAATTCTCTTCTCCCACTTGTTTTGACAATTAAATTAGAAAAAATCTAAATGTATATCTCCCGAACTAATAGTCCAAGCAAATATAAAAAAATCTCTTGAGAAAAGCAAATGAAAATTTACTTCTTTTCATTCTATACATTCAATAAAAAGTATGTATCTCTAATTTGTTTAGAGGAAGTGAACTGAGTTAAAACATACAAACACTCATCTATAGTTGAAACTAATTAAAAGAAAATTTGACAAAATTTTCTAGTGATATTAAATCATTTATTGCATATTTCCTTACCTTTAACGGTTATGACAAATAATTGCTTTAGTTCTTAACCCAAAAGAGAAACTTTGACTACTAGATAAAGTTATCATCATTGTTTTTTTTCATGATAAATCCATCACTAATATATTCGCACTAGTGAACTAATTTGATCATAAACATATTTCCAGAATGAATGGAGGGTGCAGTGACTTAACCGTGTTTATGTAATAACTTCTATCATGAACTTAATTATCATTATACAAACTACACACTGTAAAAACATAGTCTCGGAAAAGAAGTAGAATTTCATACTTATTGAAGACTCAATGATCTTAAGAACATATGTCATAAGAGTAAGAGACATGAAAATTTGTGCACAAGTTATTAGTCTACAAATCGTTTTATTGTTAAAATAGATATGTACACACTGTTTCTTTAAGTTGTGTGTTAATAGGATTCAGTAGTAGCAACTGAAGTAGATGTGATGAGGACGTACGGTGGTATGAGAGACTGAGGAAGGGAGCTTTCGTAGTGACAGAGATGAGGACTCTGGAATGCCAAGGATGATGGGATAACAAGGATTTGCAATAGGATAACGAGGGCGGGGACGACAGAAGAGAGAAAAGAATTAGGCAAATATGATGGAGGAAGAGGAAAGGGAAACGTTATTGTAGTTTTAGCTCAAACGAAAATGACATTGATTGGGCATCAAATAATGTCAACTTTATTTTATTAAAAACATTGAAGCTCAAGAAAATGATAAATTTAAGACAATTTTTACGATAGAACATGATTATCAGTCAGTAATTTGCAATGGTGTCGTTTCTGTCAGTAATTTTCCATCGCTAATTACTTATTTTATTATAGCGTATTATCTTTAAAGCAATTAGAGGAAATTATGTGCAAGTCATGCATTCAAAATAGAGTTATGAAGGTGATCAAATGAGCACTTGTAGTAATGAAGGTAGAAAGGATAGCTACAAACCTATACAAGCTTGTGGGAGAGACGTTTTTAGAAGCAAATGCATAAGTTGCATTGGTTAGTTCTTTAAAAAATGCAACAAAATTATGCCATTAGAAACTTGTCCACATGGAAGAATAAGGATGTAAGATTCTTACTTAATATAAACTACTCCCTGGTCCCACAAAGATATCATTGCACTTCTATGAGTAAGTAGTATAAATTGAAATTTAATGGATCTAATTATATAAGTAAATATATTCTAAAACTAATTCACTTTGATATATGGCAAGCATCGGTTATGCCTCTGTATGGAGCAAGGTACTTTCTTACCTTTATTAATGATTACTCCAAAACATGTTGGGAGTATCCTACCAAGAGAAAGGCAGATGTATTTCCAATCTTCACAATATTCAAGGCACAAAATGAGGTATAGATGGTGAAGAAAATCAAGTTCCTTAAGGTTGATAATGGTGAAGAATATAATGGTGATGAATTCATAGACTTTGTAATCAAGAAGGCATCAAATGTCAATTTGTAGAGCCTTACACTCCTTAACAAAATGGAATGGAAGAGCGAATGAACATAACTATACTTTTAAAAACTAGAGCTTTGTTAAGAACTACAAGGATGGAAAATTCTTTCTAGGAAGAAGTAGTGAAGACTTTTTGCTATATGATTAATCGATCCCCAACAAAATTGATTGATTTGAAGAAATAGATGGAGATGTGGATCGATAAACTAGTAGACTATTCTTAGTTACACACATTTAGAAGTCCTATAATTGTGATGTATAGTATCCAAGATATCACGAAACTAGATCCAAAATCTAGAAAATGTAGATTTATAGGGTATGGTGATAAAGTCAAGGGGTATCGATTGTGGGATTCCACTACCTATAGGCTCATCATTAGCAGAGATGCCATATTTGAAGAAGATAAACATTAGAGAGAGATCAAAGTAGCAAATTTGAACAAAATTCCAAAGTTGTAATGATTTAAGAAGAAAGGAACATTTAACAAGAAGATTATACTAAAGCTATATTAGATCACAAGGAGCAAGAACTAGTTGAACTCGAAAATAAAGAAGTTCAATGATCAATCTGTGAAAGGAAAACCACAACGTAGCAGTTGGATTATATTATAGAGGGAAATGTTACATACTCTCTTAACAAAAGATGGAGAGCCATCAACATTCCAAGAAGTAGCACATAGCTTAGATGCATCGTTATGCCTAAAAAGTTCTAAACATTACCTAGGCTATCTTACTTACAAATATATAAGGTAGTTGTAGTTAGTTACCCAGAGTTGTCTCCCACAAAGGTTAAATTGATCCACTCAAATTAATCTGGAAAAAAAATGAAAATCGATGCCTAATCACTTTATCCCAATTTGTTGAGTTAAAGCTTTAAAGAAAAACCCAAAATTAAAATGAAATTTAAATATTCAACTGGAAGAAAAAATAAATAGATTAATCAAAATGGAAGAATCTTGAGAATTAACCTCTCTAATTAAATCTCCTATGCATGACCAAGGGGAAACAATCAGATAATTGTCTTACTTAAATTAACAATCAGATTCTCAGATCAACTTAAATAATAGACTAATCTAGCTTTCACATTACACAAGTTTTCCGAATTAATTATGGAAACCCAACTAATAGTTACTATTTAAGTTAATATATTTTAATTCATAACCTAAACGTCTGTAGTTTCTAGTTCCATATTAAACTTCTCCTCTCAGTCCTTCTTTAATACTAAAATGATGGAAAGTTTGGTCATGTTATTTCATCCATTCAGCTCAGAAACCACATCAATAAGACAACAAAATTGCAACTCAATCATGCATAGTAAACTAAAATAGACATTAATTCTCAAGAAAACAGATCAACCCATCATGGATGTCACAAGGTTTATCATCATTAAACACTTCAATCCCATCTTGATTAGTATAAGTGAAGTATTTCAGCAATAAACCAAGTAAAGAACCAAGATAAAATGTTAAAAGCTACAGAATATGGTTTTGATTAAACTAACAGAATAAGGAATTGAATAAACAATAGAGAACAATGTAACAAATAAGGAACATAGTAAGTAAACAAAGGTTGTCATATGAATGAGTCACGGTGGTCTCATGCAACTCCCATTCCTTTTGAATTAGCTTTCATCTATTTTTTTCTAGTTGATGTTGACTAATACAACAGAATGCTCCTACTGCCTTAACCTCTATTGCTCTTCTTGTAACATCCCATTACCTATGGGGAGGCTAGAATAGTAAATATGAGTGATCAATGAGAGCCTAGAAATGCATTTTTCATGCCCACGCATTATACGATATGCTCATATTCATGAATATTGAACTTTTTGCACATGAAAATAATTGTACGTGCATTCATAGACATTCCAGATATAATTGATTTATAATTGAATTGTGAATGTGATTTTGTGGAGCTAATTATTATGTTAATCTTAGCAAGGTTTTATGATATAGTTTAATTGAATTAAAGTGTTAAGGTAGTAAGATGTCATGAAGGGCATTTTTTGGAGATCACCGAAGGATAAAAGCTACAAGGCATATAAGGAAGGGAAAAATGGCTATTTTATATTCATCAAGGGTGTAAGTGGAAGAAAACAAGTAAATATGAATTGAGAAGAGAGAAAAAAAGAAAATAGAAGAGAGGAGAAGAGAATTTAGCTGGTTCGAGAGAAAATAAGAGAGTTTGAGCTAGGTTTCCTCATTTTTTAGCTTTTGAGAGAGATTTTGAAGTGGTTCAAGAAGAGAAAATGATAGAGGGAGAGAAGAGCCTTCATTAGAGCCAAGAAAAACTTAAATCCTTCTAACCTCCATGAAGCTAAATCAAGTAAGTATAAGCTTCACTCTTCTTTAATTGTTGAATGAATGTTATGATGATATTTAAGTGTTAAATGATCATAAAATGAGGATGGATACATGCTAAAAATGTGAATGAGGAATGTCATAGATTCATGTCTTACTTTTACATGGATGATGATTAATGATTCATAAATTGATTTAGAGATGTTTTAGAGTTTGAATGAATCCTTAATGAATGTAGAAAGAAGTGCAGAAAAAATTAAACGATGAATGTTGTAAGCAAAGAGTTAAAATTTTGATCTAAAACTTCCATGAGTTTTCCGTACTGATGCAGAGAGTTTTTGACAAAGTTGACTTTATCAAAGTTGTAGATCATTCCTTAAGCTTTCCATTGATATAAAGTTTGTAAATTTTTTAGTTTTGGATCGAAAGTTACGGAGGTTTGAAGTTGAGATGTCGGTGGAGAAGATGAAGTAGGGTATGCTGACTTTATTGGTTTGACCAAAGCCTTGACTCACCCTGAACAGCTTTCCTTATTTTGACCATAACTTCTTCTATAGATCTTCAAATGATCTGATTCTTAAACCAATAGATTCCTAACACACTGTTCTATCCCTCCACAAACTTTTGTAGCATTCTAAATTGAATTGAGAAACATTGATCAAATCAAAGTGTGGAATATGTTGGAACAGTGAAATAGGATTTTCTTCCTGAACACCCTTCGATATTTCGATTATATCTGAGTATATCGGACTCCAAATGAGATGCTTTATATTTTGGAGTAAACTATATATATAAGATTACAAACTGTATGAAGGAGTATAATTTTGATTCTTTCTCTAAGATATTGAATTTCTGGATGGAAGTTGTATGTAGTACACAGTTTTTGATTGTGAACAACCCGATAATGTTGGAGGTATATCTTCCCAATTACTTAACCAAATTGAGTGATTTTGGTATCAATGGAAAGATACTACATATAGGAACACTTTTATAGAAGAGAGTATGACTAAATTACATCATTTTCACTTTCTAATTGAATGTGAACAGTAGACCCGAAAGTGTGACTTGGAAAAATCTGAAGTGCATCAGTAAGAAATGAATTGAGATTTTAATGGTTTTAGTAAGGCATAAACCTAAGTATAAATTTTACTTAGAAGAGTTTTGATATTAAAATGATTTTTTTATGAAATTTATGGTAAGATACCTAGGGTTGTCATGAATATGCACTATACATAATTCATTTCATACATGTGCACTATTAAACACTCATAATTTTGCAAATTGTGATATATGTGTATGGTGTTTGATATAGACGAGCAACTGGAACATTAAACTCCAGCTGTTGCCAAAACTTCTAGGCATTAGCTTCGGGAGGAACTTGTGAGAAACCTAGACGGTCTCACTTAATTACTTGTTTGTTTAAAATTCTGTTTTAAAATGATTGAATGAATGTGATTGATTGTGTTGGTTTCTGGATAGGAGGTCCGATGATTGTGATGCTTGGTTGAGATATTGAAGTGTTGCTTGTATGTGAATAAGATAAACTAAGTGTACATAATTTTATGATAAATGTGTTTTGAATGAGCATTTTCATGTAAGTGAAAATGTGATTCTTAACTTAATGTTGAATGCCGGACTAAGGTCCGATGATATGGGATTGTGATTGAATAGGATCATGCAAGTGTGATTGATGCATTTCATTTCATGAATGAATGAAACATAATGGCAGTTGTGACTAGAGTAGCCACTAATTAGAACTTAAAGCTAAACGAGTGAAAAAGAGCCTCAAGCTCAAAAGTGATTCAGAGCCTCAGACTCAACATTTAATGACCCCTAGATGGGACATTTATCAATAAGCCCGGTATCCAAAAATGGATACAGGATAGTTTAGGCACTCGGTCACAACAACATAATAATTGAAAAAGAGTCTCATGAGCATTCCATATGCATTTGCTTAAGCATGTTTAATTGATTGAAATACAATTTGCTTGCTTAAATGAAAATGTGATATGAAATCAATTATGTGAAAATGTGAATATAGGTTATGTGAAATGATGTGTTGCATGAATTGAGTGAACCATCAATGATGGTTACCTCGTCGAGTTCACAAAACTCACCAAAATTGAAACGTTATCTTTTCAGGACCGAGAGACGACTCTAGCTACTGAGAGGCTCTATCAGTCGTGTAGATTGTGATTTGGCAAGAGAAGTCATGGCTCAAAGGTCAGTCAGCTAGGATTTTTGGACAGATTAGATAGATTTTGTATATTTTCCTCTTTCAGTAGTATTTTTGTACTAGGTTGATGATGTACATGTACTAAGTGTTTAAAGATACAATGTATACTTTCGGTTTTATGAAATGAAATGAGGAAAAATTTAGTTCTAAAATGTTGTGATTTTCTTATGATATTTATAAGTGAGTAATGATATGATTCCATGTGAAGTTAATGTAGTGATCGAACATAGCTCGCTCTTATCATAGGATATGCAACGAAATGACCTCCAGGTGTCTCGGTATGTACCCTGTGGCAAGGGGGCACTACAATTAGGTGTTATCAAAGCATGGTTGTTAGGACATATAGAAATGTTAAGCATAAATTAGAAGTGCAGAAAATGATTAAAATTATTGTTTGTTATAGGTCATCTGCTCTAGGTGATCAAATTGATCAACCAGCTAACCAAGGATTGGTAAGAGCCAGTAGGGAGTCCTCGGTACCTCGATCTGAGGAGATGCCTCCTAGAGTTCCTAAGAAAAGAGATAGGAGGTATGATAGGCTGTGGAAGCAAAGAGCTGTGGACTTCTATGGCAGCATAGACCCTACTAAAGCTGAAGAATGGTTGGAAAGGATAGAAAGGGTTTTTGATTAAATGGACTGTGAGCCGGATGAGAGGTTCGACTGCACAGTGTCTTTACTGTAAGACCCAGCTTTTAAGTGGTGGAAGACTATTCCAAGCAGTGCTACCTGGCCTAGCAACCTGAAGTAGGAAGTCTTCCTGAGGGTCTTCAAGGAGAACTACATGCCCAAGATCTATTTGGATAGAAAGATGGAAGAATTTCTAGGTTTGAAGTAGGGTAGGATGCCTGGGCTGAGTATAAGGTCTGGTTTAATGAGTTGATGGGTTATGCTACTACTTTGATCCCTCCAGAAGAAGATAAGTGTTGGAGGTTTGAGAATGGACTCAATATGGATATCAGAACAAGGTTTGCACTTTCATATTTGGGTACTTTCATTGAGTTAAGAGCAACTTCAATCAGAATTGAACAACTATTAAGAAAGGAACAAGTAGAGCCTGGGCAAGGGTCCAAATTGAAGAGGTCTAGTGAGATTCATAGTAGTTCTGACAAAAGATTTAGTAAGCGCCGGAACAGAGCTTTCAGACCACCAACCATATCGAAGTAGTCAAGATTCAGACATAGGGTGGTTTTGCACAGATTGGCAATGGAAGAGGAACAGTGCAGAGTCAGTTACCCTAGTGTGAGCACTGTGGGAAGAGGTACGGTGGTGAGTACTGGAGACTATCTGGAGCTTATCTTAGATGCAGCTCTTTTGATCACCAAATTAGAGATTGTCTTGCTGCTACGGGAATTCAATCTGTTATGAGTGGCAGATCGGGGAGTGAAGCTATTATTTAGCATAGTAGAGGTAGTGGGACTAGACAGAGGAGCCGTGGTAGAGGTAGAGCGAGCCGTGGGCCGTGGGCCGTGGGACTAGACATATGGAGTCCTCCTATCAGGACTGAGTTATGGAGTAGTCGACTACAGTCCCAGGCCTAGGTCTATCTTATGACCAGGCAGGAGGCTCATGACTCACCAGATGTGCTTGCAGGTGTGCTTCTCATTTATGATTTTGAGGCTTTTGCACTGCTGGATCCAGGATCCGCACACTCTTTTATCGCACTGCATTTGGCATGTAGACTGCATTGTGATAGGGAGTTACTACAGTATGGGCTAGAGGTGAGTACACCTTTAGGTAGTACTATTGTCATTGGAGAGGTTTGTAAGGGGTGCTTGATTAGTATTGATCAAGCAAAGTTGGTGGCAGACTTGAATATACTATAGTTGAGAGAGAAAGATGTTATCCTAGGCATGGATTGGCTCACTGCTTGTAGGACTATCATGAACTGTTATACCAAGGAGGTAGTACTAGAATATCCTGGTCAGCCGAGAGCGATTTTCAGAGGAGTTAGTCAAGCAATGCCAGCCAGGATGATATCCTTCATAGGTGCAATGATGTTGATGCAAGGAGGACATGAGGCTTATCTGGCCCACATCATTGATACTAGAGCTGAGCAGAATGTACAGGACATTCCTGTGGTTAGGGAGTTCTTGGAGGTGTTTCCCAATAAGCTACCTAGTTTACCATTACATCGAGAAATGGAGTTCACAATTGATCTAGTTCCAGGTACCGCTCCTATATCTATTCCTCCATGTAGGATGGCACATATGGAACAGAAGGAGTTAAAGACTTAGCTTCAGTAGTTGCTGGAAAATTTTTTTATTAGACCTAGTGTTTGACCTTAAGGAGCTCCAGTACTATTTGTGAAGAAAAAGGATGGGACTTTGAGGTTATGCATTGACTATAGGCAGCTAAATCGGGTGACAGTGAAGAATAAGTACTCACTATCTAAAATTGATGATTTACTTGATCAGTTGTAGGGAGCTCAGGTATTGACTAAACTAGATTTGAGATCAGGGTACTATTGGTTGAAGATAGCTGAGGCTGATGTACCTAAGAGTGCATTCAGGAGTAGGTATAGGCATTTTGAGTTTCTAGTGATGCCATTTGAGCTGACTCCGGTAGCTTTTATAGTCTTGATGAATAAGGTGTTTCAGCTCTTCCTAGATCAATTTGTGATTGTGTTTATTGATGATATCTTGGTGTATTCGAAGACTAGAAAGGAACATACTGAGCCTCTGAGAGTTATTTTATAGATTATGAGGGAAAAGTAGTTGTATGCCAAATTCAGTAAATGTGAGTTCTGGCTAGATCAGGATGTGTTTTTGGGAAATATAGTGTCTGGAGATGGCATACAAGTGCATCCAAAGAAGATAGAGGTAGTAATGAATTTGGAAGCTCCAAGGAATGTGCCTGAAATCTGAAGCTTTCTAGGATTGGCCAAATATTACCGGAGGTTTGTCGAGGGGTTTTCTTTGATCTTAACCCCTTTAACAAAATTTTGGAGGAAGAATGTAGTATTTAGATGGACTGAAGAATGTTAGCAGAGTTTGGAGGAGTTAAAGCATCAGTTGACTACGGCATTGGTATTGACTATTTCATCAGAGATCGGAGGATATATGGTGTATAGTGATGCGTTGCATCAAGGATTGGGATATGTACTGATGCAACATGGCAAGATGATCACCTATGCATTAAGACAATTAAGGTTTCATGAGATCATCAATCCGGTACATGATTTAGAGCTAGCTTTGCTCTAAAGATTTGGAGACATTGCTTATATTGAGAGACCTTCCAGATTTATATAGATCATAAGAGTTTGAGGTATTTGATAAGTTAGAAGGAGCTAAACTTGAGACAGAGAAGATGGATTGAGTTACTGAAGGATTATGACTGCATAATTGAGTACCACCCAAGGAAAGCAAATTTGGTGGTTGATGCTTTGAGCAGAAAGCCTAATACCAGTGTATCTCAAATTTAGTTATCAAGGCTACCTAATTTGATTCATTTGAGAGCTCTAAATGTAGAGTTAAATCTAGAAAACGATGAGGCCTTAATTGCTACATTGAAACCTAGGCCGATGTTACATGATCAAATCAGAAGAGTACAGAGGAAAGATCCCAATATGGTGAAGCTTATGGAAAAGGTAAAGATGAATATGGATTCTAAGTTTGAGATGAGGGATGAGACTTTATGGTTGAAGCAGAGGCTTTATGTGCCTAATGTGGATGATCTAAGGAACGAGATACTTAAGGAAGCTCATATGGTAGCCAATGTTATGCATCCTGGTATTACCAAGATGTATAACACACTGAAGCAGCATTTTTGGTGGCCTAGAATGAAGAAGCAAGTGGCGGAGTATATATATAGATGTATGACTTGCTAAAAATTTAAAGCTGAGCACTAGGCTTCAATAGGTAAGCTCCATTAGTTGCCTACTCCGGAGTGGAAATGAGAATGAATTACTACAGACTTCATCATGGGACGATCTAAGACTTCGAGGCAGAATGATGCTATATGGGTGATAGTGGACTGGTTGACTAAGTCAACCCACTTCTTACCAGTGAGAGAAAATAATTCACTTGATTAGTTAGCTCGGAGATATATGAATGAGGTGGTGAGACTACATGGGGTTCCAATGTCCATTGTGTCAAATAGGGATCCCATATTTACTTCGAGGTTTTGAAAGAGCTTGCAGTCTGTTATAGGTACTAAGCTGAACTTCAGTATAGTATTTCATCCTCAGACGGATGGACAGAATGAGAGGAAAATCAAAATTGTTGAAGATATGTTGAGGGCATGTATATTGGACTTTAGAGGAGCTTGGGATCAATATATGGCATTGATAAAGTTTGCATATAACAACCATTACCACAGTAGTATCGGGATGGCACCGTATGAGGCATTGTATGGTAGAAAGTGTAGGTCGCCATTATATTGGGATGAAGAGGGCTTGAGAATGGTTGAAGGCCCGGAGTTGATACAAGACACAGTGGTTAAGGTGAAATTGATTCAAAGCTGAATTAAAGCGGCTCAAGATAGACAAAAGAGTTATGTGGATAAACATCAACAGGATATGGAGCATAATGTGAGAGACAGAGTATTCCTGAGAGTGTCACCTTAGAGGAGAGTTATGAGATTCAGTAAAAAGGGCAAGTTAAGCCCTAGGTACATTAGTCCTTATGAGATCATTGAGAGGGTAGGACCTTTAGCTTATAAGTTGGCCTTATCAAATGAGATGTCTCAATCGCATAATGTGTTTCATGTGAGTATGCTTCAAAAATACCGATCAAATCTGACTCATGTGATACCAGTACAGGAGATTGAGGTTGTTAGTAACTTAAGCTATATTGAGGAGTCGATCAAGATTGTGGGATCACAGATCAAGCAATTGAGGAACAAAGTCATTCCATTAGTAAAAGTCCTTTGGAGGAACCACTCAACTGAAGAAGCAACTTGGGAAACGGAGGAGCATATAAGGAGACAATATCCTTGCTTGTTCGAGCAAACAGGTAAGAATTTCGAGGAAGAAATTTCTTTCAAGGAGGGGAGAGTTGTAACATCCCATTACCTATGGGGAGGCTAGAATAGTAAATATAAGTGATCAATGAGAGCTTAGAAAAGCATTTTTCATGCTCATGGATTATATGATATGCTCATATTCATGAATATTGAACTTTGTGCACATAAAAATAATTGTACGTGGGTTCATAGACATTCCAGGTATAATTGATTTATAATTAAATTGAAAATGTGATTTTTTAGAGTTAATTATTATGTTAATGTTAGCAAGATTTTATGACATAGGTTAATTGAACTAAAGTGTCAAGGTAGTAAGATGTCATGAAGGGCATTTTTGGGAGATCACTTAAGGATAAAAGATACAAAGCATATAAGGAAGGGCACAATGGGTATTTTATATTCAGTAAGGGTATAAGTGGAAGAACTGATAACTTGCATTTTGTGCATGTTAATTGTGTGTGTTTTATGTTCTTTTGATAGGCTTATGTGATGTTTTGCTTATGTTTCTATGATAATTCGTGTCTTTGTATGTTCTAGGTGATGGAATACCAAAGTGATGCAATTCGTAGTGAATTTGGCTAATTTGGAATTGGACAAAATTTCAACATGACCATGTTGAAGGTGACGCGACACTGACAGATTGCTACCTACGAATTTTGAATTAATCACCTTGGGGTTTGGGCCTGAATGACACAACCCTTTTTTTTGGACTATGTCAAGTTATTCTGTAGCCCATTGAAGTCTTATTTTGATATTTAATTGGGCCCCAATTTATTTATTAAAAAGGGAAAAATCTAGACCATTAGGGGGCTCACTTCATTTATTGAAAGAAAGGAAAACCTAGACAAAAATGGGACTTACTTTCAGAAATTTACGATAGCAAGCAATTTTTAGGGTGGACTTTGAGACTCAATTTTAGAGGAGAGAAGCGGCAACACATTAGAAAAAGACAATTTTTACATTAGCTCTAAGGAGGTGACGATAGCAGCAATTCTTGGAAGGACAATTTTTGACAATCAGCTTTGGAAATAGAATAGGACAGCGGCAGTAGTTTTGTGGATGGAAAGAAGACAACAATTCTCCAATGACATTATCTTTTAATATTGCTATGAGTCGCTAATCTTTTGATCTAGACAAGGTACTTATCTTTGATATATGTAGTTTGTGACACTCATTTGATTTAATAGTTTTCGTTTATCTCTTATGTTTGCTTAATCTCTGTGTTTTAATTGATTTATTATTGTCGGGTTTGTTGATTAATGAGGCCTATTAATTGATTGACTTGGTGATAAATTACCGAATAGATTAGTTAATCTGTGATTGTTGTCTATTGAAGTGGCAAATTAATTTCAATTAAGAAATTAATGAGATTAAATAATTTCGTCTAAATAGATTGCGACTTTTCTACGGCTGGGATAGATCATATTCTACAGAGCTTTACTCAGGAATAGTCTAATTAGTTAGGCTAATAATTTGTGGAGCTTTACTCGGGGTTATCGAATAATTACGAATGGATTGGTTGATATGTGCAGTTCACTGTCTGCTATAACTTTGTCTATAAGAATGAGCAAAATTTATATTTTTGAGTCTATGATCGGATTACACTATCAAACGGAGGAGTACCTTGGCTAGGCTTTTCTTAATGTTGTTTCAATCATTATTTTTAATTTCCCTTTGCGATTACTGTATGATTTCGTGTTCTAAAATTAATCATTCGCAAATCAATTCTTTTATTTTTATTTTTATTGTTTTCACACAAATAAACAATTGCTACATTGGTCTCTGTGGTTTGACCTTATTCACCTCTTTACTCATTTAAGTTTTCTAGAGTAGGAATTTATTTTTGTTGGTTTGACACGCTATCAAATTTTTGCACCATTGCCGGGGACTAGTGTTTAAGTTTTTGTTTGTTTCTGTCGCTAATCATTTTTTCTAGTTGTTTGCATGAGGCATTTTGTTTCTGCAGGTGATTTATTGTTTGATCCAGAGATAGAAAAGACTACTAAGCAACTTAGAAGAGCGACCAAACTGTGCAGACAACAAGCTTCATCATCTGCATAGAAATTTCTTGGCAATACTGAGGATCTTTTGACTCCTTTATTTGATTCCGAAGAAGGGGCGAAAATGGCAAAGCAAAATCCAGCAAATCCAGCTACCTTCAGAGACATGCTTGCATCACCTATAGTGCAGCAACCACTTTGTATTCAATATTAACAAGTGGGGGATGGTTTCGAACTGAAATCCAGATTGATACAGTCCTTGCCGAAGTTGAATGAGCTGCCATCTGATGATCCAAATAGGCATTTGAAGGAATTACACTTGGTTTGTTCCAGTTTTAGGCCAAGGGGAATTACTAAAGAGCAGTTGAAACTATGGGCTTTTCCATTTTCTTAGGAAAGATCAACAAAAGACTGGCTGTACCACATCCCTTCTGGTACAGTTAATACTTGGAATACGATGGCATTGTTATTCTTAGAGAAGTACTTTCCTGCATCTAGAGCTGCTAGCCTACGAAGAGAAATTTGTAGCATTAATCAAAGGGACACTGAGAACATGTATGAGTATTACGAATGAATAAAACACTTATGTGCCAGTTGTCCACAACATGGGATAAGCGAGCAACTGCTTATCTAGTACTTCTACGATGGAATGCTAATGAAAGACCGCTGAATATTGGATACAACTAGTGGGGGAGCAATGGTGAACAAAACTCCTCTTGAAGCCAGAAGCTTAATTTCTGCAATGGCTGCTAACTTACAGCAATTCAGGTATAGATCTGAAACTTCAACCCAAGGTGTTCATGAGGTAAGTAAGTTTAAACTTGAAAGCAAGTTGGATAAGATAGCTGAATTGTCAAAAAAAATATGTCGCATTCTTTTAACTCTAACAATGTAAACGCTAGTGCTGTGATAAGGGGATAAGAAGCCCCTATATATGGTATTTGTTGTTTACAGGGACATCCCATTGATGCTTATCCAATGCTTCAAGACGGGAGTATCGAGGAGGAGGTAAATGCAGACAATGGAAGCTTCCAGCCTCAACAGAAATATCAACCATTCTCTAATTCATACAATCCAGGTTGGTGCGATCATCTTAACCTATGATAAGGAAATGGGAAGCAAGGACAATCACAACACAGACAACTACAGCATGGCCATGTTGTTACTTCGCATCAGTCGCACAACCAGCAACAACAGCAACAATATCCAAGGCTGAATTTTGGTTACAAAATTTTGAAATTAGAGCATACAATGGAGAAGCTTGCTGCATCGTAGAGTCAAGCCAATACTAATTTCCAACAATTCCAGACACAGACCAACCTTAATTTTCAAGAATTGAGGGAGCAAATTAGTCAATTGGCAACCTCTCAAAATCTAGGAAAATTATCCTCCCAGCCTACTGTCAATCCTAGGCAGAATATTAGGGCCATTACCTTGCGTAATGGAAAAGAAATTGAAAGTGCTGGAGGATCGTAGAAACTTCAACATGACCATGTTGAAACTGTCGAGCTAGAAAAAGAAGCTGAAATTGAGGAAATCGTGACAGCTAATTCAGAAAGGCCATCGTTTCCACACAGGTTGGCCAAGAAGAAGAAATTGCAGAATGATGAGGAGACCTTAAAGATTTTTTAGAAAGGGGAGATCAATATTGCCCTTCTCAAGTTGCTTAGACAAACACCAAGGTATTGCAAATTTTTGAAGGATTTGGTTACCAGCATGAACAAGATAAGAGACAACTAGCATGTGGTGATGAGTGAGAACGTCTCAGCAGTGTTGCAAGGTAAGTTACCAATAAAGGAAAAGGACCTAAGTATATTTACCATTCCTTGTAAAATTGGCAATGTTGGTCTAGAACGGACTATGCTAGATTTAGGGGCTTCGATAAATCTTATGCCATTGTTTGTTTATACTATATTGAATGCTGGTCCATTGAAGCAAGATAGTGTGATTTTAACACTAGCTGATCGCACCACTAGGTACAATGAGGGATTGTTGGAGGATGTTTTGGTGTTGATAGATGATCTAGTATTTCCTGCAGATTTTTATGTGATGAGAATAGACGATGAGGGATCACCTACGTCTAGAATGTTATTGTTAGGACACCCATTTTTTAGTACTTCTAGGACAAAAATTGATGTTCATGGGGTGCTTTACCTAAGGAGTTTGATGGTGCCAAAGTTACATTCAATATTAACAATACCATTAAGCATCCTGTTAATTATTGTACAGCTTTTACTGTTGATTGTATTAACCCATTGACCGAGAAAGTTCCCGAGTTTTGCTTTTGCTGTTGATGATTTTTTGCAGGCCGCGATAACTGATAACATTACTCCTATGAACCTATCAGAAATCGAGATTGAATGGGTAGTTTCAAGAGGTATGGTCCATGCAGTACCTGATTTACAGGTGTTACAATTTATGTCTGGCATGTTATAGCAGCCACTGAAGCTTGATGGCAATAAATTACTCCCCTCCATTCTTCAGCCACCAACATTGGAGCTTAAAGCATTACCTGCACATGTCAAGTATGTCTTCTTGGGGGAAGCCGAAACATTACCTGTGATTGTTTCCAATCAGTTGAGTGATTTAGAGGAGGAGAGGCTTATCCATGTACTCTGGGAGAATAAAGAAGCTATTGGATGGTCAATTGCAGACATCAAGGGAATCAGCCCTACCATTTGCATGCATCGAATCCTGTTGGAAGATGATTACAAACCCAACAGGTAACCTTAGCTTCGATTGAATCCACCAATGATGGAGGTTGTAAAAAAGGAGATACTGAAATTATTGGCTGCAGACGTGATCTACACTATTTCGGATAACAAGTGGGTAAGTCCAACATAGGTAGTTCCTAAAAAAACTGGTATTACTATTGTTGAAAATCAGAAAGGTGAATTAATACCCACTAGATTTCAAAACGGGTGTCGTGTATATATTGATTATAGAAAATTAAATGCTGCTACCCGTAAAGATCATTTTCCCTTACCATTTATTGATCAGATGCTTGAGAGACTTGCAGGTCATTCCCATTATTGCTGCTTAGATGGTTATTTAGGCTTTCACCAGGTTTATGTAGCACCTAAAGATCAGGAAAAGAAAACATTCACTTGTCCGTTTGGCACTTTCACCTAAAAATGCTTGCCATTTGGTCTTTGCAATGCTCCGGCGACATTTCAGAGATGTATGATAAGTATCTTTTCTTACTATGTAGAGGAAATTATTAAAGTTTTCATGGATGACTTTACTGTGTACGGAGATTCCTTTCCATCTTGTTTAGAAATTTTAAGGAAAGTGTTAAAGAGGTGCATTGAAAAAAATCTTGTGCTTAATTATGAAAAGTGTCATTTTATGGTCGATCAAGGCATTATATTAGGACATATAGTTTCAGCTAGGGGCATTGAAGTGGATAGATCAAAAATTGATGTGATTAGCTCACTGCGTTACCCCATAAATGTGCGGGAAGTACGCTCTTTTCTTTTTCATACAAGTTTTTACAGGCAGTTCATCAAAGATTTTTCAAAGATAGCTCATCCAATGAGCAACCTTTTGCAAAAAGATGTTCTGTTTGAATTCAACAAAGACTGCAAAAAGGAATTTGATATTTTGAAGGAAAATTTGGTTACTACACCTATGAACAAACCACCAGATTAGAACCTCCTTTTCAAGTTCATGTGCGATGCCAGTAACTATGCTATAGGAGTAGTTCTTAGGCAGAGGGTAGGCCGTGATCCTCATATGATCTATTATGCATTAAAGACGTTGGATAGTGCCCAACAAAACTATTCAACCACTGAGAAGGAGATGTTTGTTGTGGTCTTCGTACTAGAGAAATTTCTATCATACTTGCTTGGTACAAAGCTGACAATGTATTTAGATCATACTGCTCTTCTGTACCTGATTGTCAAAAAGGATGCAAAGCCAAAACTGATCCAGTGGGTTCTTTTACTGCAGGAATTTGACATTAAGGTTAAAGATAAAAAAGGAGCAGAAAACCTGGTCACAGATAACCTGAGTAGGCTGAACAACACTTCTGGAGATGATCTGGTCGTTATTGAGGAGTTTCCTAATGAATAGTTATTTGCGATGACTTCAACATAGCCATGTCGAAACCCATGGTACACAGATTTACTCAATTTTATCACCCAGAATGGATACCTAGACGGTATCACATCTACCCAGTGCCATAAATTGAAGAATGATGCCAGGTATTACATTTGGGATGATCCATATTTATGGAAAATGTGTTCCGACTAGATTGTGTGAAGGTGTGTGCCTGAATCTGAAATTTCTTCCATATTGCAATTTTGTCATGCATCTGCTTGTCATGGCCATTTCGGCCCTAATAGGACAGCTAAGGAAGTGCTTAAATTTGGTTTCTACTGGCCTGATATTTTTAGAGATTCTTAAGCATTTTCCAAAGCATATGACAGGTGCCAAATAACTAGCAACATAGGTTGACGAAATGAAATGCCTCCGACCCTGGTTATTATTTGTGAAATATTTGATATGTGTGGGATTGATTTCATGGGCCCTTTTCCATCATCATTTGGTTTTCAATATATTTTGCTAACTATCGATTATGTTTCAAAATGGGTAAAGGCAAAAGCTACTCGAACTAATGATTCTAAGGTTGTTGTTGATTTTGTGAAGGCTAATATTTTTGTCAGGTTCGGCATTCCAAAAGCAATCATTAGTGATCGCGGAACTCATTTCTGCAACAGAGTGTTGGTTACATTGTTGAAGAAATATGGAGTTGTGCACAGGTCCTCCACGACCTACCATCCTCAAACCAATGGCTTGGCACAATTGTCTAATCGAGAGGTAAAGGGCATTTTGGAGAAAACTGTGAATTTCAGCAGGAAAGACTGGGGTTGGCGCTTGGACGATGCTCTTTGGGCCTACCGCACTGCCTACAAAAAGCCATTAAATATGTCTCCTTACAGACTTGTTTATGGCAAGGCCTATCATCTGCCAGTAAAAGTTGAGCATCGAGAGTTTTGGGTCGTGAAGCAGTACAACATGAATTTTGATGCTGCTGGGCAACAAAGGAAATTGTAGATTCAAGAATTGGAAGAACTATGGAACCATGCTTTTGACAACGCTGTTACATACAAGGCCAAAACTAAAGCTTTTCACGACAAGCAGCTTGCCGAGAAGAAGTTTAAAGTCGGACAAATGGTACTTTTATTTAATTCAACTTTGAAACTATTTTCAGGAAAATTGCGATCCAAGTGGATTGGGCCTTTTGTGGTCACAAAGATTTATCTATACAGTGCTGTGGATATTCAAAGTATGGAAATAAAAAAGATTTTCAAGGTGAATGGCCATCGTTTGAAGCCATTTTACGAAGGATTTCAGCCCCATCCCGTCTAAGTTAATACTTTGAATGAACCTTCATATAATTGAATGGGGTCTGTGTTGGGCTAATGACATTAAGAAAACGGGCTTCTTGGGAGGCAACCCAAGGTTTGCTTTCATTTGGTTCTTCGCAATTTAATTTTTAATTGTCCATAATTCTGTTCGGATTCTTGTTTTTTGATATTTCCTTTTTGGAATTCGTCCCAACATTTTGCTATTATTGGATTTCACTTGGTCGCGAAATTTTTATTGTTTTGCAGGACAGTGTAGTTTGATAAATGTCATGGTGAAAAAAAAGGAAGCTGGCCGATTAAATAGTCTTCTGAAACACACAAAAATTTTTAAAGATGAGTCAACTAGCGGCAATCCAAGTAAGGTGGCATAGCAGCATAGTTGTCATTTGTGGTCATTGTTTTAAACTAAGTGTGGGAAGGGAAACCATGAGGATATTTCAGTCTATCCAGATTTATAACCCACAAAAATCTGCACCACCTCGTAGCTCCACTATCACCTTAGCGCGTCACTTAGAGAAGCTTTCTCTCACTCTTTACTTTTTACTGTTCTTGTCTTTCATTTGCTAACCTTGAGTACAATGTTTAGTCTAAAGTGTGGGGAGGCGAAAGATTCAATTGTTTAGCTTTGTTTGCTTTATTTTTGTAATTGTTTGTTTGTGTTTTACATTTATCGTTTAATTGTTTTGCTAAATTTTGCTATTTTACAATTTTTGTTTTTAATGTCATGTTTATCACTGTTTTGTGTTAATTTATGCATACATGCATCATGTAAAATTTTTTGGAAATCCCCACTGTGGAAAAACTAAATTTAACTGCTTTTAAACATGTTTTTATAGACGATCTTGCCTTCTTTGTTCAGGAAACTTGAATTATTAGATACTTTGGCTTAATTGATCTTTTACTGATCTTGTCTTATCATAACTTGAGTTAGTATGTGTACTGGAATTAAACAAACTGCTTCAGTTGCTTGCACCCTTTAAAGAGTAATAGGTATACATCTACACTAAACGCACTGTGAGATTTTTGAGACATAGGATAGAGAGTGCAACCTTACATGCACTCTACTTTTCTTTCGGAGAGCGCACACATTTGTCCCCTGCTAGAAATTGACATCAGTTCTGTTCAAAACCACATTTAGTACACTGGAATGAAGCTAAGGCATTGTTTGTGCAGCCACTTTGCTATCCATTTTCTTTCAAAATCTAACCTAAAAATTTTATACCCTAGTTCAATCCCCTTGAGCGTAGACATTTTCTTTGTCTTAACATACCCATTTTAACATGTGACCTCTTCTTTCAAGCCCTGACTTTTTCACCTAGTTGAGAAGAATTACCAAGTAGCATGTGTAATTATATATCATGTATACCAATGTTTAGTCGCTTTGGGTTATATTTAAATTGTTCGCTTAATTATGCTTTGTTGATAAAAAGGAGAGAAAACCATAGCTGGCTGAAATGCATTTGCTGGTGTTAGTTTTGAAATTTTGAAAAAAAATTAAAAAAAGAGAAAAGAAGAAAAAGAAAAAGAAAGTGAAAAGTTAAAAAAAAGAAAAAAAGAAAAAAAAGAAGAGGAAATTCTTATGTGAATAAATGCATGAGAGGTAGTTTTGGTTCAACTTCATTATTATAGTTGAAGTTAAGTGAATTGGATTTGCGATATGGTATATTTGAATGAGCTTAATGTTTTAATCTTTGATTTGTGTTAACTCAAAACTGAAGTTATTGGCATATGTCTACTTGGTACATTTCTTTGCTCTTCTCAACTCAATTTCCTTGGTAACCAACTAGCCCTACTACAACCCTTTAAAAGACCTAGCTAACTAGTGTGGGTTTTAAAACCGAGCTAGCGGTAGAGATTTGAACTCGTGTTAGTCCTATGGAAAGAACAAATTTGCGCTGGATTTTTTAGGGAAACACCGACACCTAAATTTCACATGAGAGAATGAGAGAAACATTGTGAGGATGGGGATGCTGTTACTTTTTACTTGGGCATCTCTGAAGTGGTTAACATTCCTAATTAATTAGGAGACAGACCTTCATGCGTTTGTTTGTTTAATTATAGATTGCATACATTAGCTTAAGGAGTGATAAGTGCAGATGAAAGAATTGTGATAAGATGTTGAAGTTTCTTGATAATTTGAGTTGATTGAATACTTGAGGGCAAGTATTGTTCAAGTGCAGGGAGTTTTGATAACTTGCACTTTATGCATGTTAATTGTGTGTGTTTTATGTTCTTTTGATAGACTTATATGATGTTTTGCTTGTCTTTGTATGGTAATTCAAGTCTTTGTATGTTCTAGGTGATTGAATACCAAAGTCATGCGATTTGGAGTGAATTTAGTTAATCTGGAACTGGACAGGATTTCAATATGACGATGTTGAAGGTGATGCGACGCTGGCAGATTGCTACCTATGAATTTCGAAGTAATCACTTTGAGATTTGGGCCTGAATGACACAGCCCTTTTTCTGGACTATGTCAAGTTATTCTATAGCCATTTGAAGTCTTATTTTGATATTTAATTGGGCCCCACTTTGTTTATTAAAAAGGGAAAAATCTAGACCATTAGGGGGCTCACTTAATTTATTGAAAGAAAGGAAAACCTAGACAAAAATGAGACTTACTTTTAGAAATTGACGGTAGCAAGCACTTTTTAGGGAGGACTTTAAGACTTACTTTTAGAGGAGAACAGTGGCAACACTTCAGAAAGGGATAATTTTTACATCAGCTCTAAGGAGGTGACGATAGCAGCAATTCTTGGAAGGACGATTTTTGACACTCATCTTTGGAAATAAAATAGGACAGTGGCAGTAGTTTTGTGGATGGAAAGAAGACAACAATTCTCCAACGAAATTATCTTTTAATATTGCTATGTGTGGCTAATTTTTTGATCTAGACAAGTTACCTTACGTTTGATATATGTAATTTGTGAGACTCTTTTGATTTAATTATTTTCGTTTATCTCTTATGTTTGTTTAATCTCTGTGTTTTAATTGAATTATTATTGTAAGGTTTGTTGATTAATGAGGCCTATTAATTGATTGACTTGGTGATAAATTGCCAAATAGATTAGTTAATCCACGATTGTTATCTATCGAAGTGACGAATTAATTTCAATTAAGAAATTAATGAGATTAAATAATTTGGTCTAAATAGATTATGGCTTTTCCGATTCTGTTGACTAAGACAAGGGTCCATTAGAGTTTATGGCTGCATAGGTCATATTTTACAGAGCTTTACTTGGGAATAGTCTAATTGGTTAGGGTAATAATCTGTGGAGCTTTACTCAGGATTATCGAATAATTACAAATGTATTGGTTGATATGTGTTGTTCACTATCTGCTATAACTTTGTCCATAAGAATGAGCGAAATTTATATTTTTAAGTCTATGATCGAATTATTGTATCAAATGGAGGAGTACCTTGGCTAAGCTTTTCTTTATATTTTTTTCAATCATTATTTTTAATTTCCTTCTACGTGATTATTGTGTGATTTCGTGTTCTAAATTAATCATTCCCAAATCAATTCTTTTATTTTTATTTTTATTGTTTTCATACAAATAAATAATTGCTGCATTGGTCTCTGTGGTTCGACCCTATTCACCACTTTACTCGTTTAAGTGTTCTAGAGTAGGAATTTATTTTTGCTAG
>JAOSBN010000008.1:17570009-17591325 GCA_027563595.1 Erythroxylum suave | reverse complement strand
TTCGTAAAGTGATAGCACTTGCGTTCTCCTTAGGGTTAACAACAGTTTGAGATGGAAGCTTTCCTTGTGTCTCTAATCTGCTCAAAGAAGAGGCAAGCTGGCTGATTTGCTTCTCCATATTTTACATGCCTTTCCTCGTCTCATGCTAAAATTCTTGCATGCAGGCGATTTAATGATATCTTCTAAAGACTCTCTTGAAGATGGGGCTTGTTGGGGAGGTGGTCTAGCTTGTTGGAAATTCTGATATTGTTGGAAATTCTGATTCTTGTTCCCATAGCTGAAATTAGGGTGATTTTTTCAACCTTCATTGAAAGTGTTGGAAAATGGATCCATTGGTCTTCAAGGCTGCTCGGGGTAACCTCCCATATCGTTAACTTGCTCTTGATCATCTTGCCATGTTGGGCACATCTTGGTTGGATAGTCATAAGAAATGCACACCTCACACGCACTCGCACATTTATTGTGCCCTGCAGCCAAAGTTTTGACCAAAGAAGTTAGTTCATTAAGTTTAGTCTCAATGGAAAAATCACTTACTTGATAGAGCTTCCTGGAAGGTTCTTCGATTTGTCCAAATTGTTATGAATTTACTGCCATGGTTGATATGATATCTCTAGCTTGGGTGGGGGTTTTATTAACAAAAGCTCCTCCGCTAGCCACATCAACCATCTTCCTTTCCATATCCACCATTCCTTCATAGAAGTATTGGAGTAGGGATTGCTCGGACATCCCATGTTGTGGGCAAGCTGCACATAACCTTTTGAATCTCTCCCAATAATCGTATAGGCTTTCTCCAACCTTTTGTTTAATCCCACAAATCTCCCTATGTATCACCGCTGCTCTTGAAGCAGGAAAATACTTATCCAAGAATGCTTGAGCCATGGCATGCCACGTTGTTATTGAACCCAGTGGTAGGTTGAGCAACCATTCTTTAGCAGCATCCTTTAGTATGAATGGGAACGCCCTCAATTTAACATGCTCTTTCGCTACACCTTGCGGCTTCATACTTGAGCATACACCATGGAATTCTTTCAAGTGATTGTGTGGGTTTTCATTCTTCATTCCATGGAAAGTGGGGAGCTGGTGGATCAAACCAGATTTCAGTTTAAATGGCACCTCCAAGTTCGGGTAGGTGATGCATAGGGGCTGCTGCTCCAAGGGGGCTTCTTGCAACTCTCTAACAGTGCGGTTATCAGTCATTGCTTCCTCTCTATCAGATTCAGATGAGGATTCCTCTAATTCGAAGTCGGGTTCAGTTGAAGGTTCAACCAAATCAGCAGCTGTACCTTCTGGATTAAGAGTAGGAGTATCTTCTGCCCTCTTCCGTAACTTGGTTTCCTTCCTTATTGCACAGGTTTTTTTTTCTATTTCAGAATCAAACTCTAACTGCAAATTTTCAGACCTAGTCATCCAAAGAAACAATAAATAGTAAAGTAAGCTAGTTCCCGATAATGATGCCAAAATTTGATGGGTGTAAAAACCACCAAAAATAAAAGAACTACTGTTCCTAACGAAAAAAAAAGAGAATACAAATAGGGTGAGAAGGGTTGAACCCTAGGGACTAGCCTTGCCCAAGGCTAACCAGAACTAAAACTGTAAACTGAAAAATAAAGTGAGAATTGGAGATTTTTAGTATTAACAATTAAAACCGAAATCAAGATAGCAATAATAATTAAAATTCGAAATCAATGGAAAATAAACCCAGTCAAAGGTAATTCGCGGTATGAAGTTCATATGGATTGATCATCGACTCTAGGATAACTATTCAATTTAACATTGCAGACAAGTTATAGCCAAAAGGAACGTCCTCCTAACCAATCTTACAGTATTATTAGGTTATCAAGATACGATCTAATAATAACCCTTGATTAACAAGTAACCCTAAGTACGACGAAGGATTTAACCTGCTAACAGTATTAAAGACTAGTAAGACCTTACCCTAATCAACAAAGTCTACGAGAAATTGTTTAAACTAGATTATGTCTTCACTTAATATATCTCAAAGGCTTTTCCGCAATCAAGTTATACCAATTGCCACTTGCATCAATTCGAATAAACAATTACGGATTTAAACTAGTTGATTGGCTATGTAAATTCCAATTAGATGAACAATGGGCCCTGTTTGAACAAATAACAGTAATTCACTATGGATAGATTATCCCAATAAATCACAGAAAAGACATAAAAGCAATGTAAATCAAAGAGTAATTTAAAGCATGTTAAGATCTCACAATCATATAAACTTCAACCTTGAATCATCCCTTGACTGAATAAGAGGAGTTAGCCACGTATGGCCATCGAAAAACACGTGAGGTTCTGAAAAGAATCAAAAAATGAAACTATTGTCATAGGCAAAAGACCAAAATATGTCAAAAACCAAAATTGCTATCGGAGGCCAAAAGAGTGTAGAATAATGTGCCTTGCTAAAACCTAATTTTCACTTATATACTAATAAAAACTAAGGCCCACAAAATTGGTCAATCAAAATAATGTTTAACTCCTACTAAGCTGTTAAATTAGCTTAAAATGTTGGGTAAAAATGCGGGTCGAGCTGTCCACGTAATTTCATTCTGTCATCTCCTGCTCTGCTGTCAGTCTTGCCCGAGGGTAACTCCTAGCAGCGCCAAAATCATCCAAAAATCTTCAGCTTCAGTTCCTATTCTCCAAATACTCCTCAAATATGCTCCAAATGCTTCCTTTTCATCAAATCCAACTACCCCTAATCAAAGTAAGAAAAACTAAGTAGAATCTCATATTTAAGCGCAATAAACTTCAAATAAGCAAGGGATTAGGGACCAAAAATATGTTGGTTTTGCAAGCTATCAAAAAAACCCTTAAGACTCGTTCAGCAGTATAACAATTCAGCATATCCTCCCCTAAACTAAATATTAACAACATTCAGTTTATGACTGGAACTACGCAAATTCCTAACATGCCTTGTAGCTTTAAGAACTGTTCATGCTTTAATGGTTTAGTCATGATGTCTGCAATCTGTTCTTGAGTCCCACAATGAGCAAGCAGTATAACTCCATCTTTAGTAAGCTTACAAAGGAAATGGAATCTGACATATATAGGCTTGCTCCGACCATGCAATATCGGATTTTTGGAAAGTTTAATAGCTGAACTACTGTCACAAAATACCTTGGTACACTCACTTTGACTATACTTAAGACTCGTCAAAATTCTTCTTGTCCAAATCACTTGACAAGCACACGAAGCAGCAGCAATAAAATCAGTTTCTGTGGTGGACAAAGTAATGATTGGTTGTTTCTTTGAAGACCAAGAAACTGCCGCCGAACTTAACAAGAAAACATAACCTGAGATGCTTCGTTTGTCATCCAAGCCACCAGCATAGTCACTATCTGTGTAAACAACCAGCCTTGCATCTCCTCCCCTTTTATAAAATATCCTAAGCTCGGAGGTACCCTTGAGATACCGCAATACTCGTTTAGCTGCCTACCAATGTAATTCTGTAGGACAATCTATATAAATGCTCAAAAGATTTACTACAAACATATCAGCTCGTGTAGTAGTAAGATACATTAGGCTCTCAATTAATTGTCGATAAATAGTGCTATCCACTCTTGTCCCATTCACATCTATCATTAGTTTGCAACCTGGAACAATTGGACTAAGAACTAGATTGCACTTCTCCATATCAAATCTTTTGAGTACATCTTGTATATACTTCCGTTGACAAAGAAAAATACCTTCCGAGTGTTGTGTAACTTCAATGCTAAAAAAGAACCTCCAATGGCCAAGGTTTATCATGTCAAACTTGTGCATCATGGATTGTTTAAATTCAAGAAACGTATGCTAATCATTACCTATGAAGATTAAGTCATCAACATAGAGATAAACAATTAAAATTGTATCTCCTTCTCCAATTTTTATGAACAATGTATGCTCGTATAGACACCTCTCAAAACCTTGCTTAACAAAATATGACTCGATGCGAGTATACCAAGCACGTGGAGCTTGTTTAAGTCCTTATAAAGCTTTCTTCAATTGATACACTTTGTGTTCAACACCCTTTCATTCATAACCTAGAGGTTGCTCAACAAAGACTTCTTCATTAAGTTCTCCATGGAGAAACGTGGATTTCACATCGAGTTGAAAAAATTGACCAGTTTTTTTGTGCTGTAAGAGAGACCACAAGTCGAATCATCTCTAATCATGCCACTGGTTCAAACACCTCAGTATAATCGACGTCATACTCTTGAGTGTATCCCTTCGCAACCAAACGGTCCTTGTGCTTCTCCACCTCTCCTTTTTCATTAAGCTTTGTCTTATAGACTCACTTGACACCAACCTTTTTTACACCTGCAGGTAAATTATTTAAATCCTAGGTGTCATTGTTTTCTATTGACATAATTTCCACATCCATTGCAGCTCTCCATTTGGGATCATAGATATCCTCCTCGAATAAAGTAGGATCAGATTCAACAAACATGACCATATGATGCATCTCTTCTGCGTTAGATAAACCTTCATCGCCAACATAGTCCTTCATCCAAGTTGTTTGCCGCCAGGGTCTTTGTAGGGATAATAGAGATTCACTGGAATTCAATGAAGTTGAATTATGTGCATCATAAATAATTGTAGCCGTTGAATTCAATGGAGTTGAATTATATGCATCATAAATAGTTGTAGCCGTTGCACCATTAACACCATCTTCATTTTCTCCATCACCATCAGTAGCACCATTAGTTCCATTGTCATTCTCTCCATCACTGTCAACAGTACCTGAATGATTGTCATTCAAAACTCCAACATGATCACTCCAATCTAAATCAGTCAAAATATCAGTTTCTTACATTTTATCCCAATCCCAGTTAGTATCTTCCTCAAACCCAACATCTTGACTAATCAAAATTTTCTGAGATATAGGATCGTATAAGCGATATGCTTTGGATTCTTCACAGGTACCAAAGAAAACACAACATTTACTTTTATACTCCAATTTTTTCCTTTTGCAATCAGGGACATAAATATAACATAAACACCCAAAAACCTTGAAATGAACTACAGATGGTTTCAAGCCACTCTAAGCCTCTTCCGGAGTGATATTTTTTACGGTAAGAGTGAGACTTCGATTAAGAATATGTATTGTCCGATTCATTGCTTCAGGCCAAAAAGTCTTAGGTATTTTTGCACCAGAGAGCATGCTACACACCATGCTCATGATAGTGCGATTCTTATGCTTCGTAACTCCGTTTTGTTAAGGGGTGTATGTAGTTGTAAGCTGTCTCCGAATACCATGTTCATTGTAATAGTTATTAAATGCAAGTGACGTGAACTCACCAACACGATTAGTACAAAGGCATTCGATGTTCTCACCAGTTTCCTTTTCAGCACAAGCCTTATATTTCTTGAGTGTAGAAAATGCCTAAGCTTTTTCAACTAAAAAATAGGAGAGAGATTGGTCCGCATACGTCAGCATGTACTAGCTCAAGAACCTTAGAGGCTCGCCACATGCTTTTCTTGGGAAAAGAATATTGCTGTTGTTTCCTTAACAAGCAATCCGTGAATACAATGGAAGTGGTGTCTAGTGTAGGCAGTCCATCCATCATCCTGATAACTTGCATTTTGTGTATGTTAATTGTGTGTGTTTTATGTTCTTTCGATAGGCTTATGTGATGTTTTGCTTGTGTTTCTATGGTAATTCGGGTCTTTGTATGTTCTAGGTGATGAAACATCAAAGTGATGCGATTTGGAGTGAATTTGGTTAATCTGGAACTGGACAGGATTTCGACACAACTATGTTGAAGGTGACGCAACACTAGCAGATTGCTACTGACGAATTTTGAATTAATCACCTTGGGATTTGGGCCCAAATGACACAATCCCTATGCTGGACGAAGTCAAGTTATTTTGTAGCCCATTAGAGCTTTATTTTCATATTTTATTGGGGCCCACTTTATTTATTGAAAGAAAGAAAACCTAGACCAATTTTAGACTCAATTTGGGGGAGAAGTGGATCACGGCAGCAACTTTTAGAAAAGAACGTTGGACAATCAGTGGGGAGTGACTTAGAAAACGACGACGGTAGCATTTTTGTAAAAGAGAGGATGATTTTTACATTAGCTGAAGGAAGGTGTCGATGGCAACAACACTTGGAGAAAGACAATTTTTCACAATCAGCTCTAGGATTAGAATAGAACAGCGGTAGTAGGTTTTTTGGATGGAAAGAAGACAACGACACTTCTCTAACAACATTGTCTTTTAATATTGCTATGTGTGGCTAACCTTTTAATCTAGACAAGGTACCGTACGTTTGATATATGTAATTCGTGAGACTCCTTTGATTTAATTGTTTTCGTTTATCTTTTATGTTTGTTTAATCTCCACGCTTTAATCGATTTATTATTGTCAGGTTTATTGATTAATGAGGCTTATTAATTGATGGACTTGGTAAAAAATTGTCGAATAGATTAGTTAATCCATGATTGCTGTCTATCGAATTGGCGAATTAATTTCAATTAAGAAATTAATGAGAATAAATAATTTAGTCTAAATAGATTGCGGCTTTTCCAATTCTGTTGACTAAGACAAAGGTCCATTAGAGCCTACTGCTACCATAGATTATATTCTGCAGAGCTTTACTCAAGAATAGTCTAATTGGTTAGGGTAATAATCTGCGAAACTTTACTTGGGGTTATCAAATAATTACGAACATATTGGTTGATATGTGTTGTTCACTGTCTGCTATAACTTTGTCCATAAGAATGAACAAAATTTATATTTTTGAGTCTATGATCGAATTACAGTATCAAACGGAGGAACACCTTGGCTAGGTTTTTCTTTATATTGTTTTCAATCATTATTTTTAATTTCCTTTTGCGTGATTTCGTGTTCCAAAATTAATCATTCCTAAATCAATTATTTTTATTTTTATTATTTTCATACAAATAAACAATTGCTACATTGGTCTCTATGGTTCGACCATATTCACCACTTTACTTGTTTAAGTGTTCTAGAGTAGGAATTTATTTTTGCTGGTTTGACACGCCATCAAATTTTGGCACCATTGCCAGGGACTAGTGTTTTTTTTTTTTTTTTTTTGTGTTGCTAATCATTTTTTCTAGTTGTTTGTATGCAGCATTGTGTTTCTGTAGGTGATTTATTGTTTGATCCGAAGATAGAGAAGACCGCAAAATGACTCAAGAAAGCTACTAAATTGTGTAAAAGACAAGCTTCTACTTCTGCACAAGTCTTACCTGACCAAACTAAGAATTTGCCTGCCTTTGAGACTGAGTTATTGAAAGATTTTGAAGAAGCAACGATGGTAGATCAACAACGTATTCCACCTACGTAACCAGCCAAAAATCGAGCTTCTGCAACTCTGAGGGATATGCTTACACCACTAGTAAAGGATCAACCTCTATGTATACAATATCGAGCTGCAGATGATGGGTTTGAGTTTAAGACCGAGTTGATTCAGGCTTTGTCGAAATTTCATGGGTTAACTTCTGACGACCCGAATAGACATCTCAAGGATTTTCATGTGGTATGTTCTGGATTCAAACCGAGACGCATAACAGAGGATCAATTGAAATTGCGTGCTTTCCCTTTTTCTTTAGAGGGCGTAGTTAGAGACTAGATGTATTACCTTTCGCCTGGGACAGTGGACACATGGCCCAATATGGAGTGGTTATTTTTACAAAAATAGTTCCTAGCATCCAGAGTTGCCAGTTTGAGCAAAGAGATCTGTGGCATCAGACAAAGAGATACAGAAAAAATGTATGAATATTATGAGGGATTCAAGAGGCTTTGCGAAATTTGTCCTCAGCATGAAATTGTATAGCAGCTCCTTATTAAGTACTTCTATAATGGGATGTTACTAAATGATAGGAAGATTCTTGATGTTGCTAGTGAAGGAGCCATAGTGAACAAGATGCCTTAGGAAGCCAAAAATTTAATTGCAGCAATAGCCGCAAATCTTTTACAGTTCGGGTATTTTTCAGAGACACACACTCACAGTGTCCATGAGGTAAGTAGTTCTAAACTCAAAAGTAGACTTGAAAAGATTGTTGAATTATTGGAAAGACAAGTTATTAATTCTTCCAATGCCAATAGTGTCAATGCAAATGCCATATCTAGGGGACCACAAGTCCCTATTTGTCACATTTGTGATTTCAAGGTCATTTTACTGATGCTTGCTTGACTCTGCAAGATGATACTATGGAAGTTGATGTCAATGCAATCAATGATAATTACCAGCCTTAGAGAAAATATGATCCCTATTCAAATACTTACAACCTAGGATGGAGGGATCATCCTAATCTGAGATATGGGAATGGGTAGCAAGGTCAGAGAAGTCAGTAGCGTTAGCCTCAACAGTAGCAGCAGCATCTGAGGCCTAATTATGGTGATAGAATTTCTACCTTGGAGGATCTTATGTCCCAATTGACTATGGCTTAATTGATGACCAATATATAACTGTAGAGTTTGGTTCAGTTTCAGACTGATTCAGCCCAATTTTGAGCTCAGACTAATAAAAATTTTCAAGAGCTGAGGGAGCAAATTAGTCAACTGGCAACTGCACAAAATCAAAGGAAATTGCCCTCCCAGTCTACTGTCAATCCTAGGCAGAATATCAGTGTCGTTATCCTGCGTAGTGGAAAAGAAATTGAAAGTGTTAGAGGATCGCAGAAACTTCAACATGACCATGTTGAAACTGTAGAGCCAGAAAAAGAAGCTGAAATTGAGGAAATCGTGACAACTAATCTAGAAAGGCCACCGTTTCCACACAGGTTGGCCAAGAAGAATAAATTGCAGAATGATAAGGAGATCTTGAAGATTTTTTAGAAAGTAGAAATCAACATCCCCCTTCTTACGTTGCTTAGACAAACACCAAGGTACTGCAAATTTCTGAAGGACTTGGTTACTAGCATGACCAAGATGAGAGGCAATCAGCGTGTGGTGATGAGTGAGAATGTCTCAGCAGTATTGCAAGGCAAGTTACCAATAAAGGAAAAGGACCCAGGTATGTTTACCATTCCTTGTAAAATTGGCAATGCTGGTCTAGAACGGGCTATGCTAGATTTAGGGGCTTCTATAAATCTTATGCCATTGTCTATTTATACTACATTGAATGTTGTTCCATTGAAGCAAGATGGTGTGATTTTAACACTAGCTGATTGCACCACTAGGTACCCCGAAGGATTGTTGGAGGATGTTTTAGTGTAGATAGATGATCTAGTATTTCCTACAGATTTTTATATGATGAGAATGGAGGATGAGGGGTCACCTGCGTCTAGGATGATGTTGTTAGGATGTCCATTTTTTAGCACTTCGAGGACAAAAATTAATGTTCAGTGGGGGACTTTAACTATGGAGTTTGATGGTGCCAAAGTTACATTCAATATTCATAATACCATTAAGCATCCTGTTGATTATTGTATAGCTTTTGTTGTTGATTGTATTAACCCTTAACCGAGAAAGTTCTCGAGTTGTGTGTTGATGATTGTTTGCAGGCTGCGATAACTGTTAACATTACTCCTGCGAAGCTATCAAAAATCAAGACTGAATGGGTAGTACCGAGAGGTATGGTCCATGCAATACATGATTTACTGGCGTTACAAGCTGCATCCGGCATATTACAGCAGCCACTGAAGCTTGATGGCAACAAATTACCCCCCTCCATTCTTCATCCACCAACATTAGAGCTTAAAGCATTGCCTGTGCACCTCAAGTATGTCTTCTTGGGGGAGGCCGAAACATTACCTGTGATTGTTTCCAATCAGTTGAGCGATTTAGAGGAGGAGAAGCTTATCCATGTCCTCAGTGAGAATAAAGAAGCTATTGGATGGTCAATTGCAAACATCAAGGGAATCAGCCCTACCATCTGCATGCATCGAATCCTGTTGGAGGATGATTGCAAACCCAGCAGGCAACCTCAGCGTCGACTGAATCCACCAATGATGGAGGTTGTAAAAAAGGAGAGACTGAAATTATTGGCTGCAACTGTGATCTATGCTATTTCTGATAGCAAGTGGGTAAGCCCAACACATGTAGTTCCTAAAAAAAGCTAGCATTACTGTTCTTAAAAATGAAAAAGGTGAATCAATACCCACTAGAGTTCAAAATGGGTGGCGTGTATGTATTGATTATGGAAAATTAAATGTTACTACCCATAAAGATCATTTTTCCTTACCTTTTATCGATCAGATGCTTGAGAGATTTACAGGTTGTTCTCATTATTATTGTTTAGACGGTTATTCAGGCTTTCACCAGATTCATGTAGCGCCTGAAGATCAGAAAAAGACAATATTCACTTGTCTGTTTGGCACTTTCGCTTGCAAACGCTTGCCATTTGGTCTTTGCAATGCTCTAGCGACATTGCAAAGATGTATGGTAAGTATCTTTTCTGACCATGTAGAGGAAATTATTGAAGTTTTCATGGATGACTTTACTGTGTACGAAGATTCCTTTACATCTTGTTTAGAAAATTTGAGGAAAGTGTTAAAAAGATGCATTGAAAAAAATCTTGTGTTTAATTATGAAAAGTTTCATTTCATGGTTGATCAAGGCATCATATTAGGACATAGTTTCAACTAGGGGCATTGAAGTGGATAGATCAAAAATTGATGTGATTAGCTCGCTACCTTACCTAGCAAATGTGCGGGAAGTATGCTCTTTTCTTGGTCATGTAGGTTTTTACAGGCGGTTCATCAAAGATAGCTCATCCAATGAGCAACCTTCTGCAGAAAGATGTGCCGTTTGAATTCAATGAAGACTGCAAAAAGGCGTTTGATATTTTGAAGGAAAAGTTGGTTACTGCACCTATCATTAAACCACCAAATTGGAACCTCCCTTTTGAGCTCATGTACGATGCCATTAACTACACTGTAGGAGCAGTTCTTAGGCAGAGGGTAGGCCGTGAACCTCATGTGATCTATTATGCATCAAAGACGTTGAATAGTGCCCAATAAAACTATTCAACCATTGAGAAGGAGATGTTTGTTATGGCATTCGCATTAGAGAAATTCCGATCATACTTGCTTGGTACAAAGGTGATAGTATATTCAGATCATGCCGCTCTTCGGTACTTGATGACCAAAAGGAATGCGAAGTCAAGACTTATCCGATAGGTTCTTCTCCTGCAAGAATTTGACATTAACGTCAGAGATAAAAAAGGAGCAAAAAACCTGGTCGCAGATCACCTAAGTAGGCTGAACAACACTTAAGGAGATGATCTGATCGTTATTGAGGAGTTTCTTGATGAATAGCTATTCGCGATGACTTCAACATGGCTATGTCGAAACCCATGGTACGCTGATTCAGTCAATTTTATCACCCAGAATAGATACCCAGATGGTATCACATTTGTACAATGCCATAAATTGAAGAATGATGCCAGGTATTACATTTAGGATGATCCATATTTATGAAAAATGTGTTCTGACCAGATTGTGCGAAGGCGTGTATCTGAATCTGAAATTTTTTCCATATTAACATTTTATCACGCATCTGCTTGTAGTGGCCATTTTTGCCCTAACAAGACAGCTAGAAAAGTGCTTGAATCTGATTTCTACTGGCCTAACATTTTTAGAGATTCTTATGCATTTTGTAAAGCATGTGACAGGTGCCAAATGACTAACAACATAGGCCGAAGAAATGAAATACCTCAAACCCTAGTTATTGTTTGTAAATATTTGATATGGGGGGGATAGATTTCATGGGCCCTTTTCCATCATCATTTGGTTTTCAATACATTTTGTTAGCTGTCGATTATGTTTCAAAATGGGTAGAGGCAAAAGCTACTCGAACTAATGATTCTAAGGTTGTTGTCGATTTTATGAAGGCTAATATCTTTGTCAGGTTCGGCATTCCAAAAGCAATTATTAGTGATTGCGGGACTCATTTTTGCAATAGAGTGTTTGCTGCATTGCTAAAGAAATATGGAGTTGTGCACAGGACCTCCATGGCCTACCATCCTCAAACCAATGGGTTGGCGGAATTGTCCAATCAAGAGGTAAAGAGTATTTTGGAGAAAACTGTGAATTTCAGCAGGAAAGACTGGAGCTAGAGCTTGGACGATGCTCTTTGGGCTTACCGCACTTCCTACAAAACACCATTAAATATGTCTCCTTACATACTTGTTTATGGAAAGGCCTGTCATCTGCCAGTGGAAGTTGAGCATCGAGCATTTTGGGCCGTGAAGCAGCGCAACATGAATTTTGATGCTGCTGGGCAACAAAGGAAGTTACAGATTCAGGAATTAGAAGAACTACAGAACCATGCTTTTGATAACGTTGTTACATACAAGGCCAAAACTAAAGCTTTTCATGACAAGCAGCTTGTTGAGAAGAAGTTTAAAGTCGGACAAAAGACACTTTTATTTAATTCGACTTTGAAACTTTTTACAGCGAAATTGCGATCTAAATGGATTGTACCTTTTGTAGTAACCAAGATCTATCCTTACGGTGCTGTGGATATTCAAAGTATGGAAACGAAAAAAAAAATTCAAGGTGAATGGTCATCATTTGAAGCCATTTTACGAAGGATTCAGTCTCTTTCTGTCGAAGTTAATTCTTTAAATGAACCTTCCTATAACTGAATGGGGCCCATGTCAGGCTAACGACGTTAAACAAACGCCCTTCTTAGGAGGCAACCCAAAGTTTGCTTTCATTTTGTTCTTCACAATTTAATTTTTAGTTGTCCATAATTCTATTCGGTTTCTTGTTTTTCAACATTTTCATTTTGAAATTCGTTCCAACATTTTGCTATTATTGGATATCACTTGGTCGCGAGATTTTTATTATTTTGGAGGACAATATAGGTTGAAAGAAAAAAATCTGGCTGATTACATGGTCTGCATAAATACACAGACAATTTTAAAGATGATTCACCAGCAGCAGTCGAGCAAGGTGGCATGGTTGTAATTTTGGCCATTGTTTTAAACCAAGTGTGGGGAGGGTATTTCCGTCTATCTAGATTTACAACCTACAAATGCCCCAAACCCTTTTCGTCGCCCCACCCATCAGCACTGCATCTCCCACCATGCCTCACCACCTCGACGCTCCACTCGCAATCGCTGAGTTCCGACAACACTTCTACCATTACCTTAGCGCGTCAATTAGAGAAGCTTTCTCTCACTCTTTACTTTTTAATGTTCTTGTCTTTCATTTGCTAACATTGAGGACAATGTTTAGTCTAAAGTGTGGGGAGGGGAAAGTTTCAATTGTTTAGCTTTGCTTACTTTATTTGCGTAATTGTTCGTTTGCGTTTTATGTTTATTGTTTAATTGTTTTGCTAGATTTTGCTGTTTTACTATTTTTGTTTTTAATGTCATGTTTATCACTATTTTGTGTTAATTTGTGCATACATGCATCATGTAAAATGTTTTGGAAATCCCCATTCTGGAAAACTGAATTTAACTGCTTTTAAACATATTTTTATAGACAATCTTGCCTTCTTTGTTCAGGAAACTTGAATTATTAGATACTTTGGCCTAATTGATCTTTTCTTGATTATGTCTTGTCATGACTTGAGTTAGTGTGTGTACTGGAATTAAACAGACCACTTCAGTTGCTTGCACCCTTTAGAGAGTAATAGATATACGTCCGCACTAAACACACAGTGAGATTTTTGAGACATAGGATAGAGAGCTTTACACGCACTTTAGTTTTCTTTCGAAGAGCGCACACATTTGTCCCCTGCTAGAAACTGACATAAGTTCTGTTCAAAACCACATTTAGTACACTGGAATGAAGGTAAGGCATTATTTGTGCAACCCCTTTGCTATCCATTTTCTTTCAAAATCTAACCCAAAAATTTTATATCCTAGTTCAAACCCCTTGAGCCCAGACCTTTTCTTTGTTTTAACATATCCATTTAACCTGTGAACTCTTCTTTCAAGCCCCGACTTTTGCACCTAGTTGAGAAGAATTACTAAGTAGCATATATGATTATATATCATGTATACCAATGTTTAGTCATTTTGGGTTATATCTGAATTGTTCGCTTAATTGTGCTTTGTTGATAAAAATGAGAGAAAATCATAGCTGACTGAAATACATTTGTTGGTGTTAGTTTTGAAAAAAAGGAAAAAAAGAAAAAAAAGAAAAGAAAGCGAAAAGTTAAAAAAGAAAGAAAAAGAAAAAAAAGAGGAAATTCTTATATGAATAAATGCATGAGAGATAATTTCAGCAGCCCTGGTTCAACTTCATTATTATAGTTGAAGTTAAATGAATGATGGATTTGCGATATGTTATACTTGAATGAGCTTAATGGTTTAATCTTTCTATTTGTGTTGACTCAAAAATTGAAGTTGTTGGCATGTTTCTACTTGGTACATTTCTTTAATCTTCTCAACTCAATTTCCTTGGTAACCAAGTAGCCCCATTACAACCCATTAAAAGACCTAGCTGACTAGTGTGGGTTTTAAACCCGAGCTAGTGGTAGAGATTTGAACTCGTGTCAGTTCTATGGAAAGAACATATTTGTGCTGGATTTTTGAGAGAAACACCAACACCTAAATTTCACATGGGAGAATGAGTGAAACATTCCAAGGGTGTGGATGTTATTACTTTTTACTTGGGTATTTCTGAAGCGGTTAAGATTCCTAACTAATTAGGAGATCGACCTTAATGGGTTTGTTTGTTCAACTCTAGATTGCATACATTAACTTAAGAAGTGATAAATGCAGTTGAAAGAATTGTGATAAGATGTTGAAGTGTCTTGATAATTTGAGGTGATTGAATACTTGAGGGCAAATATTGTTCAAGTGGGGAGTTTTGATAACTTGCATTTCGTGCATGTTAATTGTTTGTGTTTTATGTTCTTTTGATAGGCTTATATGATGTTTTGCTTGTGTTTCTATGGTATTTCGTGTCTTTTTATGTTCTAGGTGATGAAACATCAAAGTGATGCGATTTGGAGTGAATTTGGTTAATCTAGAACTGGACAGGATTTTAACATAACCATGTTGAAGGTGACGCGACGCTGGCAAATTGTTACCTGCGAATTTGAATTAATCATCTTGGGATTTGGGCTCGAATGACACAACCCCTATGTTGGACGAAGTCAAGTTATTTTGTAGCCCATTGGAGCTTTATTTTCATGTTTTATTAGGGCCCACTTTATTTATTGAAAGAAAGAAAACCTAGACCAATTGTAAACTCAATTTGGGGGAGAACTGGACGACGGCAGCAACTTTTAGAAAAGAACGTTGGACAATCAGTGGGGAGTGACTTAGAAAACGACAGCAATAGCACTTTTGGAAAGGAGAGGACGATTTTTACATCAGCTGAAGGAAGGTGTCGATGGCAGCAACACTTGGAGAAAGACGATTTTTCACAATCAACTCTAGGATTAGAATAGAACAACGGCAGTAGTTTTTTTGGATGGAAAGAAGACAACGACACTTCTCCAACAACATTGTCTTTTAATATTGCTATGTGTTGCTAACCTTTTAATCTAGACAAGGTACCTTACGTTTGATATATGTAATTCGTAAGACTCATTTGATTTAATTGTTTTCGTTTATCTTTTATGTTTGTTTAATCTCCACGCTTTAATCGATTTATTATTGTCGGGTTTGTTGATTAATGAGGCCTATTAATTGATTGACTTGGTAATAAATTGCCAAATAGATTAGTTAATTTGTGATTGTTGTCTATCGAAGTGGCAAATTAATTTCAATTAAGAAATTAATGAGAATAAATAATTTAGTCTAAATAGATTGCGGCTTTTTCGATTCTGTTAACTAGGACAAAGGTCCGTTAGAGCCTACTACTACCTTAGATTATATTCTGCGGAGCTTTGCTCAGGAATAATCTAATTGGTTAGGGTAATAATTTGCAGAGCTTTACTCAGGGTTATCAAATAATTACGAATGGATTGGTTGATATGTGTTGTTCACTGTCTGCTATAACTTTGTCCATAAGAATGAACGAAATTTATGTTTTTGAGTCTATAATCGAACTACAATATCACACGGAGCAATACCTTGACTAGGCTTTTCTTTATATTGTTTTCAATCCTAATTTTTAATTTCCTTCTGTGTGATTTCGTGTTCCAAAATTAATCATTCCTAAATCAATTATTTTTATTTTTGTTTTTAATGTTTTCACACAAATAAACAATTGCTACATTGGTCTCTGTGGTTTGACCCTTATTCACCACTTTACTCGTTTAAATGTTCTAGAGTAGAATTTATTTTTGCTGGTTTGACATGAGATCACATCCCTTTTTGTTAAAGAATTTGCATTCCACTAGAACTCAGATGACCATATCTTCAGTGCCAAAGTTGAGATGGATTGTCTATTAAAGAACTGAAGCAAACTTCCTCCTTCAAGGTAGGCCAAATGATCAACTTAAACATCCTGTTTGAAGAAATATTAACCTCTAAGATCAACCCTCTGTCTAGATAATAAACTTTACAAGTACCTTGCTGAATAAGTATTGCAAGACCCTTCTCAGCCAACTGACCAATGCTAATTCGATTGTTCTTTAGGCCTGGGACATAAAACACATCTGTAATGGTATGAACAACACCATTGACAAGTATTTGCACATTACCTTTGCCAATTACATTCATGCTTGAGCCATCTCCCAGCTTCACTATTTCTCTGAAATCACCATCAAAAGAAAGAAAAAGCTCTTTTTTACCACACATGTGATTGCTACACCATGAATCCAAAAACCTTAACTCCTCTTTATTGGCCTCCAAAACTGTCAGATCCTTCACATATGCCATCAATAAAATCTCCTTACTACCTTCTGCATAATTAGCTCTTATTGTTGTCGCCTTCAATTGACATTCATACTGAAAATGGCCGAGCCTATGACAATTATTACATTCAACAGTGGATTTGCCAAAACTACGCCAAACACTACGTTGGCCGTGACCCTAAAAGCCACCACGACTCCGACCTTGGCTTCCTAATGAATCATCAAAAGTCACCCTCAAAGCTTGTTCGTCTAGAGCAGGAGTTTGCATACGTTGTTCATGTACCAGGAGACTACTTTGCAACTCATCGATGGAGAGCATATCAACATCTTTTGATTCTTTAATAGAGCAAACAGTATAGGCAAATTCTAGTGTCATTGACTGAAGAATCTTCTCTGCTACGGCAACATCAGATAAGGAATCACCATGGATCTGCATTTTGTTGACTATGGCCACAGTTCTTGAAAAATACCCATCAACCAATTCACCTGATTTCATTTGTAAAATTTCAAACTCTTTGTGAAGAGCTTGAAGCTACTGGTGTTTAATCCTTATAGTACCCTTATATTTTATTTTCATGGAGTCCCATATCTATTTAGAAATATCTTTCTCAAGAATTGTTTCAAGAATGGCATAGTTGATAGCTTGAAACAAGTAGTTCTTTGCTTTGAGATCCTTCAGCTATATGTCATCTAGGCGCTTTTGCTGAGCTTCAGTCAGCACTGCTCCATTTGTTGGTTCACCAACGCCAGTATCCACAACAGTCCAATACTCCTTAGACCGGAGAAAATTCTCCATCAACATGCTCTAGTGATCATAGTGGCCATCGAAACGAGGGATAGCAGGTTGTACATAAGTGGTGTCAGAAGTCATTTTAACAACTTGGCTCTGATACCAAATATTAGCAACTTACATTGTAAAAATTTTGTCTAACAAGAGAATGTGTTCTCTTATTGAATAAACTGAAATGTACTGGTTATATACTACCTGATCTACTAACCCACATTCTAACGTGGTTAATAACCAAAAAAACAAACTCATCCCAAATAATAGGGATTATTCCAACAAACAAAGCAATAGAAACAAAAGACCCTTAAGACTCGTTCAGCATTATAACAAGTAACACCTTACAACATAATAACATATCAAAAGGTTCATTGTAAAATGGTGTCAAAACTTAGTACATCACTTTTCTTTATCTCTTCTTCCCTGAAACTGAAGGTGGCCATTTATTTCTAAATTTGAGGGATGTAAAATGTGCTTGGCTTTCCCTAAAGGTGTTCTAGTACGCGAGTTAGCGCTTGCTTATGTTGAAGATTTGGTTGGAGTCAATGAGGGAACATGTGATTTAGCTTTGGCTCGAACCTTTTAATTTGTTGCATTCGAATGAGATTATCTTTTTGTTTACTCAAAGGAGTGTCGGTCATCATCTTTTCATCTATTTTTCAGGCGAGTGGCAACAACAAGTTATTTGGAAGAAGCATCAGCTCCAACAATTGTGAGAAGCAACTGTGTGTGTGTTCTCATTATTGAAAAGGCGTGAAATGGAAGAGCTGCAATGTGAGGCTAACGGTGTAACGCGACTCTCCAAGAGGTGTGTAGATTTTGGGAGTTGTGGAGTTACGTGAGAGGCGATGACAACTAAAGGCAAAGATAAATTAGGGTTAGAAAAAAGATGAACTAAAGAACAGGTATTTATATCTCTTTATCATTATTATTATTATAAAGAGTGGGTAAGTGCTACGCATTTGTTTGCTCTTGAATCAAAAGTAGGTTTGTTATAAGACGTGGGTACGTTTTATGCACATATTTGTAAAATTTTAAACATGTTTTGATCTAAATTTTCAATATATTCCAAAATATATATAATATGTTATCATAATTTATAATGTGAAATATTTTATCAATCAAAACATAAACAATTAATATAAAATAAGTATATTTATGCATATTAATACTCACTTTAGGTGATGTTCAATTAGTATTATACCGTTATAAAACTTCATATTCATAGACCAAGTGATGTTTAACCAGTATTTTTCACTTCCTATTCACAGACCAAGTTCGTGGTACTTACTGTTTTAAAAATAATTTCTTTAAATATTAGCTAAACTTTAGTTTCTAAAAGTACGATTTTCACCTCAATAGTTCTCCAAAGGTCTAAATAAACTCTCACGACTAACTTAATTTTTTAAATCATTTTTACACTATATTTAGAGTGTAATAAAATTTAATTTTGTAACATTAGATTCCAATAAGTACTATTTTAATAAAGTTAAGATACAAAGTTATAACAATAGGCCTTACTCAGACTGGTCGTGAATTGTTAATGCGCAAACATACATTTAACTTTTAATAAGGATATGAAGAAAATGTAATACTAATATAGAAAATTTGTCATGGTTAAAAATTACTATATGTTGAATTCATTCTTTCTCATACTCCTAGAATATGTAATTGGTCGTTAAACGGTTATCTCAAAAGCCATATTCTACATGCATTTATAGTAAGGAATTTCGTTATTGGCTTCCAACTTCCTAGTATCAATTAAAAATTGTTTAAAATTGACAACAAAATAATATAAACAAAAGTAGAAATTATTTCGCAAATTAATTTGAGTAGATCCTAACTAAATTCTCTGACTCAATTGAGACTAAAAAGTCAATGTTAAACCATTAGAAGATCAATTTCTTTTGTGCTTAGACTTATCCAATTTAATTAATGCTTAATCAACATTTATGATGCCGTCCCAGCCCAACGGGTCCACCAACTCGGCCCGATTTATTATTTTTAAAAGAAAATTCAAAAAAGTGACAAAATGACGATGTTTTGTCGTTCCCAATTCGCCTTTAGGCCCGATTAGGCTATCCAAACCTAACCTGTGGCCCGATCGGTCCAAGATTATTATCCCTATTTTTATCAAGTAGTACGTGTTGATAGTTAGTTAATCATGTTTGAGAATGATGTTTAGATCTTCAACTTAGCCCTAATTTGACCTAAACATTTCAACTTAACCCTAATTTGACCTAAACATCATTCTCATGTTAATCACGGTTGAGAATGATACTTACGTCAAATTAGGGTTAAGTTGAAGGATCAACAAGAACCTTGTTCATCAAGAATATATTATTATTTGTTTAAATACTTTCACATCATTTTTATGAAAAATTTTGAATCATGATACCAACATTTGGTCCCCTTTACATTAAATTGATACATTTTATGTCAAATCATATTGGTTGAGACTCTTAATTTCAAGATTTATGTTCAATTACGTAAAAAATCGTAGCTTTTTAATTTTTTAAGTATCTTGTAGATTGTATATAGAAAAAGAACTTACTTTGTACAAACTAAGTTATCTATAAAACAAAAACATAAAAACTACTAACAATTTGCAATAAATAAAACCTATCTTTTGAGTATTTTTGTTAGTCTTGAATAATTCCAAAAGTGAATATCTTGAAAGTCTTGAATAATTCAAGAAACTTTAACTCAAGATCTCAAATGCCCAAGAACTAGTTTGGCAATCCAAACCAAGTTCAATAATGTCTGAAATTGTCACATAATTGACCAAATCAAAGTGGCAACAAACAGACGATCAATCATCTATGAAGCAGCTAACAAAGAAGAAAGATTGTTGCTTCAGGGACCAGACAAAAGGTGTTTATACCTTTCTACGGATGCTGCTGTCTTGTTCCCCGAGAAAGTTGATAATACCGTTTGTTTCTTTCGTGCGTTATTGTTGACTGTCCCTGTTCTAAAGTTTTCTTTTTCTACCGGACAGGACCGGTTTTGATTAGTTCTGACTTAATTTTGATAGAGAAAAAGGAGAAAAGTCCAAAAAAGATGGTTTGGAATAGTAAATTGCAATAGTGTGACGACGTAAGCTCCGGTTGCCGTGCGTCCATAAATAGCTCAACATAGAGTGCTCTCTCTTCCAAATCATTGCCACCAATTCTTGCCTGACCCCTTTCAAATTTCCCGAGAAACAAACAGAAAATTCAGTTTTTTGAGTACCTGGAGTTTGCTTCTTCCATTACGATCATCGTCAATTGCCGAAAGAAGGGATGAGGAACTTATTCTTTCACTCAAAGGCTCCATCTTTTTCCGTAACTACTTCTCCTTTATCTACTCCTCGCCGGAGCTTCTCTGGATCGAGGATTGGAATGATTATCGAAACAGCTGATTCCATGATCATGAAATGGAACTCAGACTCTTCAACCTATGCCAACGTCACGTCTCTCTTTCACAAGGACAAAAGAGAGGCCGCACAGTTCTTGAACTGCGTTAACGGCCTTCAAAAAGTCATGCATTTATTAGAATCTGAAGACCCCCGCCTCGAGCGAGCCCAAACCCTCATGCAAACAGCCATGAAGAGGTTGGAAAAGGAGTTCTATCAGATTCTCTCCATCAACCGAGCCCACCCCGACCCCGAATCCGTCTCAACCAGATCCTCACGGACCTCCACCATATCCAGCTCCGATAATCAGGACGACGACGACGACGACGAAATCCAAATCGCCGGAGATTCCATCGCCGAAGTTGAGAACGTTTCTTCGATCGTAATGGATGACTTAAAATCCATTGCAGAGTGCATGATCTCTTGTGGTTATACCAAAGAGTGCACAGAAGTGGCAA
>JAOSBN010000008.1:17540705-17556630 GCA_027563595.1 Erythroxylum suave | reverse complement strand
CGGATAGATTTAATAGAATCTTCCCATAATCTTCAATATTGAATGTCTCTAGCACGTTGAAGGTAATTTCCATCTTGGTTTCACACTGATTTATCCGCTATCTTGATTTGCACAAGTCTTTTATTTGAATTACAACACCTGAAAGCGTTTCTTAATCAATTCTATACATTTTATTATTATGAAAACATAAAGGGATTTAATTTGTCAACCACCATTATTCCAACAATACCAACTCACAATACGTATACATTTCAATAAACACATTATGAATACAAACATTTCGTATAATCATTTCAGAATAACCTAATCATTCATTTCATCAACGTATATACAAAGTTGCACTACATTTGGGTCAACACATTTTAATAACTTTCACAATTATTCACATGATATATGTAAACATAAATATACGCAATGCATATGAGACTCCACTTTTATTTTTATTTTGTTGAGACCAAGTGCCTATTAATTAACCATATCCCTCGTGAATACCGGGATTATTTCAGGTATTGACCCATATCCCTTGTGGGTACCGAGCTTATTTCAAGTTTGGACCCATATCCCTTGTGGATATCGGGCTTATTTCAGGTATTGACCTATATCCCTTGTAGATACCAAGTTTATTTTAGGCTGGCCACTCTGGTCACAAGTCCTTTATCTGATCATGCATATCAACGTCATGAAATGCATCATCTCACACATATGCTATCAATCACTTTTATTCAGTATGCACAATCATTTATCGCAAACATCGGATCAAAATTTGGCATTCAACATTCAATTGAGTATCACTTATTCCATACACATTTATATTTGCATTTATCATCGAACCTTGGCACAACACTTAATAGTAATATCTAAAAACACTTATTCAGTTATAATCACAAACAATGAGCATTTCCTATATAGTTCTAAATAATGATCTCCTCGGATAATTAATGTCAAGAATTATTGCAATCAAAACAATAACAGTTCATTATGTCAAAATTAAACAAGAACAATTCAAGCATAGGGAGATACATATAAGTTAACTCACTACACATATAACTTATACAAAAAAAACACACATATAATTGAGCTTACACATCTAAGTTGACTCACAGTTTACTCCAGGTGAGTTATTGCCTTGATGATTTGCAATGTCTGGATGTTGTCGGTCAACTTGTGCTTCTATATCATACAATACACACATAATCTACATATTACTAGGTTGATCAATCATATAATTGTTCAACCATGCACATGTATATTTGTCATGTTCACTGCACGCTTAATTGACTATTTCGAGTATATTTCCTTAATTCACATCTCGTAATCATTCATACTTCATAATTCATATAAGCTTAATTTAAACTTAAGTTTACACCTCAATTACACAAGATTATTCTAAGTTCATAACACAATCATTCACTAAGGTTATTCTAGCATTATAAGAGCACATTATATCCAATTTTTCATTCATCTTTAGTTAATATTCATCATTCATCTTCTTTGAATTTCATTAGCATTCATAAGATCACTTTCATTCATTTCATATTTTCATTCTCACAATTTTATCGGATCAATGTTTGTTATACAGACCTTAGGTTCGAAGGGCGGACCTATACCTATATATGTTGTCTTTCGGAGCAATTTCTGTCCAAATGGCCAGTAAATGTTTGTTAGGTATACTTCATGTTTTCTGAGTGGACGTTCTCAGGTTTTCCTGCTTTCCAACCCTGCTTATGTTTGTTTGGAGGCACATCATGTCTGTTGGGCGGATATTCACTTGACATTTACAGAAATGTGAAATTTTGACTTTTTAGACAACAAAATCTCTCTTTGGAGTCTTCATAGAAGTTGCAAAATTCAGAGTCCTTTTTGAAGTAATACTTAAATGATATTAATCCAACATCCAAAGAGAAAGTTATGCCTCTTTCCCCAAAATATATCGATTTACTCACTCTTATTAATCTCAATCTATTTCCTTAATTATACCCTCAATTATCACCCTAAGCAATTACATATTTAATCACTTATTCAAGCATCATAATCGGTTCATGTCAAACTTCATTCAATTTTAAATGAATCATAGAGAAGTATCTTATCAATTTTTGTCTCAAACATCATATAAAAGAAACATATTTCATGTAAAAGTTATTCCCATTTCTAGCTTTTCCAACTCTATTTTTTGGTTAGTTTTGTATGACCATTTTGACCTCGAAAACTAAGTATTTAGGCATCATCTATTTATAAAATAATGTTTCTATATGTCTTAAGTTTCTAATGATGCAAAATTCATGCAATTTGATTCAGTATTCTGTAAGTTATATCCACAATACTACAGACTGCTCTCATACCACTACAACACACAGTCCTCAGCTTCAAGCCCAATTTAGAGACCTTTAAAGACATAATTAGAATTTGATTCTTACACACAAATTGTATCCATATGTCTCTAGTTTAAGTTAAATTAAAAATTATCCATTTTTGATAACTGTAGATCAAGATATCGCTAAAATACATATGCATGTTCAGTGAAAACACTCCAACTAACATATTCCAGCACACTTCATCATCAACCTTACATGCAATTCATCTCCAATCAATCCTCATATATATTATGCTAACATATAACATACTAGGGCAATAAATCATCATATATGACATATAATATATATGTTATGTCAATTGACTGCACATAGTAATATTTTCGAAACCACTATTCATACGTGTATCGAATATTATACATGTGAACGAAATGCACCTCAGAAATTCTTAAATGAAATAACTCTAGTGACTCTACTGGAAAAGTACCTTCTACTGTTCCTTTTTATTATTTAATTTAGTTCTCTACTTATTGGATACTTTATGCTTCAACTAAACATCACATCTTAAAATCATTTACTTCAAATCTTTCAAAGCCTTTCCATTCTATATCTAATATGAAATCTGTCTAATTAGTATAACTAAAACTATAAAAGGTAAGTTGTTATACTAGGCTAACTATAAAAGAAGCAAATATATCATCACACAATTTCTAATATTGATTTTTCCTCCTGTCACAAATTCATACTATTGTAGAGCTTAGTTATGGAGGTATTAATTAGAGAATCTAATGCTCTATAAATAGAAAATTTTAAATCTCACCACATTTGTCTTATCAAAGTACTTCAACATTTTCAATGCCTAATTTTTACTTAGATTTAAATAATTTAAACTTTTTAAAATTTTAAATTAATAATTTATTCAATATATATGACTATATCATATAAATTCATTGGTAAATTTAATGAAAAACAAGAATTTATATTTTTATGAATTATGTACATTCCATACATTATATGTATAAGATTTAATAATGTAATACCGTAATCGTCATTTCACTAAAGATTGATTTGGTTATCCTAAAGGTTGATAAGTTTCAAATGTTTCAAATGTTTCATAATCAAAGGATATATATAATTGGAATGATATGTTGATTTAACTAATATGAAATAAAAGGATAATATTTGTTTTCTAACTTTGTATTCTTGCTATTTATGTTAAACATAACTCTACATTGATTCAACGCATACAAACTATTTGTATAAACTAAGATCAACTATTTTTACTTAATAATCTTTTTCATATCATGCTTTGATTGTTGTAGTGATCTTCAATTCAAATTAATATTAAATACTAAGAAATGTGAATTAGGAGTATATATGATCTTTGTCATATATTGTATTGGTAAAAAAAGGTTGTACAATTATTTTTCTTCTAATGAAAACTATTATCATACCTAAGTTAATGCATAAATTGTAATCCATATTTATGATTTTAGTTGGAAAAATTAATTGAAATAATTACAACTTTATATTTTAGCTTTGATAACTCTTTTCAAACCTAAAATTTGTCCAAGAATTTTCTTTCAGTAGTGCTTATTATCAACTATACTAAACAAACGTAATTGCTACCCAAAACAAAAAAAAAGGTTCTGTGCTATAATAACCAAATAAGATTTTAACTTTAATCACACATTTTATTCGAAATAATAATGCTCACTACTATTCCAGAAAAATTATTATACTTTTTCTAGTAGATAGAATTTCATTCAAATTATGTTGATCTTGGTTTGTTAAAAAATCTAATTGAATTAAATTAGGTGGATAAAATTTTATTAATTACATCATATGACTCCTCAAGTGAAAAGATATCTTATATGTCATTCCTAACCCTACCTCTAAACTCATATGATTATGAGTTTTCTCATCTAAATAATATAAATTTAGTTAAGTATAGCCCACTGTTATAAGACTAAACATATTCTAGTTAAAGTAACTTTGAATTTGCTCAACAAACCTAACAGTAAACAAAACTCTAGTTTACTCTTATAATAATAAAAGTAATAAACATGCTCTTAATATTTTAATGAAATATTTACTTTTAAATGATATCACTAAATATAAAATTGCATGTAAAAGGTCACATATATAAAAATGTAATTTAATATGCACCAAATATATCAAACATATAAATAGAAGCACGAAAGTTCTTTTGTAAATATAATCAAATCATATGCATGGAATATCAAGCTTTATTTAATTCTAGTTATTGAGCTTCATAATCTAAAATAATATTCTAACACTTTGGGTAATTGAATTTGATTAAACTGTTGACCAAAATATATCAAACATATAAATAAAAATACATAATTTTTATGTAAATATAATCAAATTATAGGCACGAAATATCAAGCTTTGTTTAATTTTAGTTATTAAGCTTTATAATCTAAAATAATATTCCAATACTTTTGATAATTAAATTAGATTAAACTATGTATTCCTAAATGAATTGAATTTTTATTCCAAATAGAAATTTATTTGGATTTTAAATTAATTTTCAAATTCAAAATTGAAATTAATTATAATTATCTCGACTCTTTTAATAAAATTTAATTGAAAACAATTTTTTATCAAATTACTCCTCTTACTTATTATAATTTATGAGGGAGAGCCTTAGAGCAACTGGTAAAAGTTGTTCCTTTGTAACCATAAGATCACAGGTTCAAATCACATAAACAACCTCTTTGTAAAAATTACAAAAGGAAGCCTACATACATTAATGACCCTCTTACGACCCTTGTGAAGCGGGGTCTTGTGCACAAATTATGTTGACTTTTTTAACTTATTATAATTTACAAAAACTTTCTTGTTCTCTTGCTTATTATGATTTAGAGAAACTTTTTTTAATTTAACAAGCAAGACATTTTAAACTAATTAGAAATTAAGAAAAACATATGATTAGCTAATCGAAGCCCTTAAAATTAATTTCGATTCGTAAAACTCTTATAGTAGTCATGGAATCAAGTCAAATTCGAAGAGAATTGAAAACTAGTTTCTTAATGTCAATCAATAAAACAAAATAGGTGGTGTATAATTAATTAACTACTAAATAAATTTAACAAAGAATCAAAAGAAATCAATTAAGTATTAAAGTGAGAAATTCAATGGTACTTACACTTGATTCAAAGGAAATATCTCATTTAATTGTAACTTTGACAATTGGTCTAAAAAGAACAATTTTCACGATTCAAGCAGTTAGTCTAGATATTAAGATAGTCATAGTAAGTCTCAAATTTTTCCTAACTTAATTAGTTTAAATACAACATTCAAACTAAAACTTACTATTGATTGAGTGTAATAACATTCCATATCAATTAAATGATAACAACAAGCTTACTAAAAAAGACCAATCCTTAAATCAAATAATTGAGATAGCTACGACTATTCAATTTAGTTTTCTTGTTTACCATAAGTCAAATACGTAACTTCATAAATAACCTATTTGCTACTTGTATTAATCCTTCATGACAATAATAGATCACCAAATTCATGGATAGCTATAAAATAATCAATATCAAATTAAAATTTCAAATTAATCAATATTGATTACTCATGAAATAAATGAATACAAAATAAGAAATACTTGAATTAAAAGAAAATCTAGGTTCAGAACAAAACCTCACATGATTATAACTAGAGGTTTGAATCCTCTTAAATTAGAATATTTGGAATTTGCCACTCATGGTTTTAGTTCCAACACAAAAAATTAAAGACAAAAAGAAAGACAAAGAGAAAATTTTAAGAAAACCAAAAGAGAATAGTGTAGAATGTGTATGTCACATTTTCCTCCCATTTCCTTACTTGAAACCTAACCTCCCTCTATCTTGCGTAGATTCCGATATAAACAAATCCAAATGCCTATATAATAGGGATGAAAATAAGTTTCCTAATTGAATTCAAACTCTTGGGATGAATCTGACATTAGGCATGATCTTAGCTTATCCACTATAGTAATCTGTCCATTTTTCCTAAAATTTATAATTTTGACAAATAATACTCCAATTTGATACAATCTCCACTTATCATCCCATAAAATAAAATAAAATTTAATTTGTCCCATTTAGGCACCAAAATATAGCAAAAAAGAGATAGATCCAATTAATATAACTAAATAACATCTCATCAAATTCTCCTAAACTGGACTTACGCCTATCATGTATCAATCATCCTTATAATAGCCTCTCATCTTCTTTCATGTTATCTAGAAATATGACAAAAGCTAATACACATTAAAGTTTTAAGATAAGATAAAAATTGAGAACAAAGACTCATATGACACATTTTTATAATGAAAACATAACATCTCATCAATTCCATAAAAAACTAATAAACAAGTGTTGAGACTCTCTCCTGGATTTCACCATATACACTCAAAGCATTTATGGTTCAGTAAGCTCTCAAGTCAAAGCATAATGAGTAATTTCCATAAGCTTGTTTATGAATCATATCTCTGCCACTAACAAAAATAAACTTAGTGCATAAACCAAATGGACTTGATAAGGGTTGTAAAATGGCTTGCGAGAGATATGATAAAAAGAAGTTTTTAGGGTAAATAAATTGAATGAAATCATACAAACTTATCTATACAAGTTTTAACTCAATTAGTCAAAAACTTAATTGATTCAAATAACACCCTGTTCGATCACCTCATTGTTTTTTCTTCTTCTTCTTTTATTATTTATTTTCTTGAACAAAAATATCAAAGAGGAATTTTATTTTTTATTTTTTATACTCACCCCCATTTTATACAAACTAAAAAATCAAAACAATGCGATTTGAATGAGCCTATTTATTTTGATGGAAATAGTCAAAATCCTATACAAATAAGCTTGATATAATTCCTTCAATTTAGGCGCTTAAAATTATTAAGGACATCAACAACCAAAAAAGTATAAAAGTTGCTTATAAAAAGGTTAGTATTCAAGAGTTAAGGCTCAAATTGGTTATCTAGGGTCAAAAATTAAGGTAGGTTTATCTAAGTTAAAAATGGTTATCCTAAATGTCCCTACCATCTCCGTGTATAAATTAATCAAAATTATAGTCGGAAAATGTATTGAAGAGCAAGTTTTGACATAAACAGGTTATATTTGATAACACACAACAAAAAGAAACATATGAGCATAAACTTGATAAATGCTCCTAGTCTCAAAGTTCACATAGGTGTCAAAATGCCTCAAGTCTTGCACATTTACATCCAAACTGATGAGATACTTAAAATAATTTATTGAAAAATACTAATCATGCTTGTCTCTCTTATGCATTATAGCTTAAGAAAAAAAATGTATCCTAACTTAGGGACTATTTTTAAATAATAATAAAAATTTTGAGGCTACCAAGAGGAATAATCAACATATGAATAGTAGTATTCATGAGTTTAAGTGTACATCACAAGTTCATTATGGTTTATACTCTTGCTGCCCTATACTTAAATCATACATTGTCCTGAATGTTTGAGTAAGATATTCACATGCATATTCAACATAAAATAAAACACAAAGTAGAAGACTCTTGAGTTGTGAGCATTTGAAATGAGATGGACTATGTAGAAGTAGAGGTATCACCCTCGCAAATTGGAGCAGAGCATCCAAACTCCTCTCCAATTTTAAAATTTTATGTTCAAACCTCTCGAGCCAAAAATGATGCTTATGTCAGATTGGTAGAGCTAAAAGATACAAAGATCATGGAACATCACCACTCTCTTATTGATTGGATGCTGAATCTCATCGAGGGTAGGGGTGATCATACAGTACAAAACAATTTTTTTTGGTTTAAGTAACCTTATCCTACTTAAACAAGCCCTATCCAATGATTCCATATCACAGACTATATACATATTAATTTCAATCATATCAAACAAATTGAGATTAATAGATAGGTGAGTAATAAGGGAACAAAGACACATGTTCTTATTAGAAGAGATAATAATGTTAAAGTGCTTAGCCAACCAAGCATCCAAGTTGAAATGTTCTTACATCATATAAAAAAATGACTCAACTTTAGTACAAGTACATATTATGGCCTTCCTTACTAAATAATTAAAAGCTAAGAAGTGTTGCATATAAATCCTACTGGAACTTGCAGAGAGTTGGGTTGCTTTGTGTGTTTTAGGGAGATTAGTGCTTTTTGGTTGAGTAAGTAAGTGTATATGCCTATCACTTAGACATATGGCTCGCCTGGGGCGTTTAGGACTACTAAGTGGTGCATTAGTGCTTAATGGTTGGTAATATTGGGTCACAGCTGGTGGTGCAATGTTGTGGACACCTGGATTGATGAACATTGGCAAGATTGGAGTTGGTATGCGTGTACTAAGTGGAGCTTATTGATGGGACGCAAGGGACTAGTAGAAGTTGGTTGTGCATTATGCTATTGTTAACTAATGAATGGGCTACTTGGTGTCGAGAGTGTGGACTTGTCATTGGATACAGGTGATGTTGGTGTGATATTGAGATTGAAACAAAACAAAATAAATTAGGTTTTTCTAAAAGTTTCTAATAATTATTTTTAAAAAGTTGTTTATATCATTATTATATTTATATCCTTTTTATTATTTACATTTTTAAATTTAAAGTTTTTTGAAAAATCACTAATTCTTTAAAACAAAACGGATTCCTAACATTTATAAGACGTGATCATGTCTTATGAATGTTAGTGTAGCACCCCGATCTATAAGGCGTAATACCCGAACCTCATTTGACACTTGGGAACATGCCTCACAAATCGGCATGCTGGTTAGAGCAGTCACATCACTTATCATGGCATCATAATTAAAACACACATAACATGATATCTATAACTCAATTCCTAATTTTATTTCATAAAACATAATGTACATTATAGTATTACACTTCACAATTCATATATATACAACCTCAAAACTATAAGAGTCTACTGCTCTTTTACACATTCTACATGGAAGAGGAATTGTAAAAAACTCTATCTAACTTTTTAGTCTTAGCTGACCGACCTTTAAGGCATTTCTAGAGTCCAAAAGCAATACTGGCGTTCTTCTAGAAGGTTTTAGTGACCAAGTCTCCTCTCTCATACCTGAAAAGTAACATTGCAATTTTGATGAGTTTTGCAAACTCAGTGAGCAAGCTATCATTGATGTGCTCATTCATAACACATAACACAACTAGTTTATAGATAATTCACATCATTATACAAAGCACATCACTTAACAAATCATCATATAACATCAAATACCATTTTGTTCAGTTATTTCTCATTTCTCATTCATAACATTTCAAACAATTCATTTGGATCATTTAAAACATACATATTAAATGTTAAGCCTTCTGAGGAGCATTCAGCTCTGGGTGGGGAAATACTAGATATCACCATTGTAATGGTCTATAGTATTGCTATAATTAAATAATACCACATACCTTTAGTATTCAAAGACTAGAGTTCTAACATTGGTCTAACCTGCTGGATCCATAGGAAGGGAGGATCGTTAGGAATTCAATAATTGCAGAGGTCCACATTCATGGCACCAAAGATGCCTGATAGAGTAACTTGTTAGAATCTCGTATAGCTAACCTGGAGGCTGGGGTTGAAGTTATTCAATCATTTATGAGAATTGCCATAGGGAAATGTAGCAGGCATTGTTGATGGAAATGAGTAAGATGATGGGTAAGAGGCCAAAAGAGGGACAAGGGAGTGATACCTATGGGAGGGGGCAAACTATGGTGGGTGAAAAAAGTAGTTAGCATCCTCAACAACCCATTTAGCTGGAACAGTCCTCTGGCAATATAGAGGAGTACAGGATGTCTGTTTGTGAGGTGGAATTACCCGTGTTTGATGGGTCTGACCCTACGGTATGGATCACGAGGGCTAAAGTATATTTCGAGGTTTATAGTACTTCAGAAAAGGTATGGAGGGAGACGATTCGAAAACCCATTCGAAGAACTCTCTGAATTTCAGCAAATGGATTATGTAAAAGAGTACATTGAGATCTTCTAATTCATATCCTTACAAAGGGTCATTTACCTAAAGCACAATTTATGGTTTATTTCATGAGTGGGTTGCAATCTGATCTCAGGCAGAGGGTGCACACGTTCAGCCTAGCTAATAAGTACCAGATGATGAAAATCGCATGGGCTATGGAGAAATAGATGAACGGTGAGTAAATAAGCATTGAGAGCTTAGCTCCCGATATTGTGCTTGGAACCAAAGGCAAGATGTTTATTCTAGGAGCAATCTTTAGGTTAACCCAACCCAAAAGGAGTCGAGTCATTCACACTCAGTGGGTCAAGGGTTTTTAACGGGAGAAGTCGGATTGGGTATGTAATACACCCCCTCCATAAGACACCTACCTGAACATCATGTGGACATTCAAAAACATGCACCATGAAGGTGGCACACTAGAGCAATCACATTCACTAATTATGGCATCATTCATAAAAGACAATATGTCCAAAAGATCCATTCTTCATTCCATTAATAAAACATAATACACTGTAGCTTTTCATACACAAGCATTTATAGATACAACATCAAAAGCTTATAAGAGTCTATTGTTCTTTACAACATAGTCTACATGGAATGAGAATTATACAAAAGATTCTAACTAAATTCTCAGTCTCAGCCGATCGACCTTTGAGCCATTTCCTGTTGTCCAAATCTCAAGAACTATATTTCTCTTAGAACGTCTTAGAAGTTACGTCTCCTCTATCTCGTACCTGAAAAGCCACATTACAATTTTGATGAGTTTTGTGAACTCAGTGAGCAAGCCATCATCGATGCGCTCGCTCATAACAAATCACACAAGTAATTCATTTTTTTCATATTAACAGATAATTCATAACATCAGATAGTGAATCTTACTTCACTGATAGTTCATATAATCAAATATTCAACATCATTTCACATTTCGATTTCAGAGCAGTTCAAACAATTCATTTCAATTATGCATTGAACGCATAACAATTTATAGATACAATGCACATATGACTCACTTTCAATTGTTAAGTTATTTTGACCAAGTGCCTTTTTAACTGTCTTGTATCTGTTATGGGTACTAGGCTCATTGATAACTATCTCATATCCATTGGGGATACCGAGCTTATTTTACATATTGAGCTTGTGGCTCTTACTCACATTCTAAACTTTGAGCCTTTTTTAGTGGCTACTCTGGTCGCAACTGCCTTTATCTAATCATGCATATCATATAATGGAATGCATCAATTATCATGTCATATGTAATCATTCACTTTCATTTATCATGTACATTCACTTTCACATTTTCATTGAACCTAAGTCCAGCATTCGCCAATAATGTTGAGTACACTTATGTCTTTCTCATTCATATTCAATGAAGCACTTCTAATACATTCCCAATTATCAAACTCCTTAAACCATCAATATTCGACATTTTTCATATTCACATAATTATCAGTTTGATAAATTAAATCTAAAAAAATACAAACAATTTTTGTGAGAACATCTAGGTTACTCATAGTATGCTCCAGATAGCTATTGCCTCAATGCCTCGACAATGTCTGGATGCGATTTTTCTATTTGCATTTCTATATCATGCAATACATATTTACACACATTACTAATTTGGGCAATCATATAAACATTCATTCATACACATATGTATATGTGTAATGTATAATGCATGCTCAATTTGACTATTCCGAGTATATTTCCTTAATTCACTTCACATGATCATTTAACATCATCATTCAATCATTCTTTTATATATAATACCCCTTACTCACTTTCATCACTTAATCCTTCATTAACTAAGTTCATTTAGGGTCTTATTCAAGCCTAAATACATCATAAGAAAGCACCTTAGCATTAATTGTTGCAAACATCACTTAAAAGACAACATTTCGCTCCATATATTAGCCCACGACTGTGGTGGATCTTACCACGATTGAGACGAAAGCTCATGGAGCTAGCCACTATCATGGGGACTCTGCCACAATCATGAAAGAACTCAATTTTTACTAAGCCATGATTTTGACTTCCTTAATTCTTTACGAAATTCACCTTTTTAAAAACATCATCTACCCTTTAAGTTTTTTAGAATTCATATAAATTTATACAACTTCATTTCATACAAACCTAACCACCATATTGATTGTATTAAAACTTACAAAACTCTACTCAATTGGTTCTTTCTCATTTACTTAATCTAATCATACATGCAATCCTAACTCTTTCCATATTTCATCTCTTTCATAATACATCAAACAAATCATTTCTATAGTTCATCATTTAGGTTTTCTATAGTTCATCATTTAGGCTTCATAACTTCATCATTTTTACCTCAATTTCATATGAATACCATTTATAAGATAATTCATAACTTAAGGTTCATTAACCTTACAAAAACAAAACATATCATCATCATTCTTTATCATCTTAGTTCTTCTCAATTCAAGAACATTTTACTAATCTTTTCTTTCACCTCAATTAAACCATAACTCCCAATTTATTTTATCTACATAATATCCTAAAATTCATGGCTTTCATGCTCTTAAAACAGAACACAACATATATATTATCCATCAAATTTTCTGCATTCATTAATAACACAAAAACAGGACATTAACACATCTATTCATTCATTAACTTTTAACTCTCATTCAAGCACCATTTAACTGTCAATCCATCTCAAAAACATTCCTATAACAATTTATAGATTATTAATTATCATCAATGAAAAAACAAGACAAAATATGTTTATTTATTCATTCACGATTTAGCATAAAATCAACTTCATATACACCCTTAAACTATCATCACTTATGTTCATATTCAAACAACCTATGAATATCCCCATTCTTCATCCATGTTACACATATACTCAACACCATTATCATGACCATTTCACTTCTTAAACTATTATCAAAACATTTCTACCAAGCAAGCCAGGAAGAATAAGAATATACTTACTTGATTAAACTCCAAGCTTCTTCAAATCACCTAAAAACCCTAGCTCTCTATGCATATATGATCATCAACTTTCTAGGGGGGATTAGGTTAGGTCTTTAGCAGCAAAATGAAGAAGAAAAAGATCATGAAGTAGCTAGTGAAGAATATTGATAGCAAGGATTAACGTCAAGGTAAGAAGAGAGTGTTATAGATGAGGAAAATGAAGACGATGAAGTTAATGAAGAAGGCATATAGCAAGAGTGAAAAACAATTTTGCAAATGAGAGTGATGTGTGTGACAAATGGCTTGACACTTGTCAATTGCCACATGTCCTCTTCTTTTGGTTTCCAATGGGTCTTTTAGTAACTAGTCCATTTTTCTCCCAATTTCTAACCCAATTATCTCATAATTTTCTATGACTCTTGTTAATTAATTCTAGTGTTACTTATCAATAATTTCTACTGCCATAAGTCATTTACTACTACTACCATTTATAAATTCATCTTGCCATTTGGTATTTTTCTTAGTCAAAAAATACCCAATTTTCACCAAAAATTCTAAATCAATAATTATACTTATCAAATTAAAAATTGACATAAAACTCACTATTCACATCATAATCACTTTAAAAACCATTTATACTCAGAAAAATGTCAATTAAGTGCATGTATAGTCATTTTGATGTGCATAAAAATCAAATTCATGTGTTTTGTATGATAATGATATGCATAAGCATGAAATACATTTCCTAGATTCTCAATACTATTTCTTATTTATAGTAATCTAAGATTCTAACCCTTAATATGGGAAAATAGGATATCACAGGGTAGAACTTGAGACCTATTGGGCTACCATTCCCATGCCAACTCGCATAACAGAGCTTCCGTGTCTCACATAGTGATGCTAATAAGATGATCAGAAGGGGAAAGAAGGGGACCATCAGAGAAAAACAGAGGGTTGCGTCACATTTCTTACCAAAAATTGATGGATCAAAAAGTTAAAGGACTCTGCTTCAGGTGCAGAGAAAAATTCCATCCCTTAACTAGTGTTCCAAAAGACCGAACGACAATTAAGGTTGTTGATACTAGATGATAATGAGACACTAAATGATGATGGGACAATAAGGAGAAGTAACTCTAAAATGTCGGGCTATGGGTGTTTAGGGTAAATAAAGCATTGTTATCTGAAAGTAAAACTATGAGGACAGAAGGAAAAATACAAGGGGTTCCTATTGTGGTGTTGGTTGATAGTGGCACAAGCCACAATTTCATTTCTCCCAAACTAGCTAGCGGTCTGGGATTAACGGTAGAACTTAATAGGAAGTTGGGAATCATATTGGGTGACTGCCATAAGGTAACTACCAATAAGAGGTGTATAGGAATTCCCATTCGGTTGGGGGAGTTAGAACTGAAGGTAGATGCCTACATATTGGATTCAGGAGGAATGGATGCCATTTTAGCGGTGGTTTTGTTACAAACGTTGGGTAAGGTCATCGTTGATTGGAAAGCAATGACTATGCAATTCCAATATGTCAAATGAAGTGTAGAGTTATATGGCAATGTAGAAACTAGAGTGGTCCAGAAAAGAGGAATTCAGTGATAACAGCATGTTAGAGAGTTTGCTTGGCAACTTTCAATCAACAGAAGTTGTCGAGACAATAGGGAAGCATTAGTGACAACTCAAACAGGAAAGACCAGAAGGAGATGAATATGGTGCTAACATAATTTCCGGAAGTATTCCAAAAGATTTAAAGATTGCCTCCTAAAAGGAACCATGCTCATGCTATTTTTTTGCAAAAAGGGCAAGGTCCAATTAGTGTAAGGCCATACTAATACTCACATTATCACAAAGATGAAATTGAGAGACGAGTCTAACAAATATTGCAAATAGGCATCATATGACCTAGTTCAAGTGCTTATTCCAGCCCTGTCATTTCAGTTAGAAAGAAAGATAATTCATAGAGAATGTGGGTCAATTATAGAGCATTAAACAAAGTCACAATACCAGATAAGTATCCTATTCCAGTGGTGGATGAACTTTTAGATGAATTGCGTAATGCTCATGTTTTCTCTAAGCTAAATCTCAAGTTTAGATACCACCGAATTAAGGTCAAGGAAGAGGACATCCAAAAGACAGCTTTCTGGATTCATGATGGTCACTATGAGTTCCTAATGATTCCATTTAGATTGACCAATGCACTAGCTACTTTCCAATTGGCAATGAATGACATTTTCAAATCTTTTCTTAGAAGGTTTGTTCTGGTCTTTTTTATGACATTCTAGTCTATAGTGCAGATTGGGATACTAACATCTTGCATGTATCGAGAGTCTTGGAGATTTTGAAAAGAAATTAGTTTGTGGTTAACAAACAAAAGTGCAGTTTGGGCAGATGAATGGTAGAGTATTTGGGGCATATCATTCTTTAAAAAGGGGCAGTTGTGGATCTCGCAAAGATTAGTAGTGTTTTGACGTGGTCTACTCCTCGAAATGTTAAGGGAGTGAGGGGATTCCTTAGATTGACAAGGTATTAGTGTAAGTTCATTATGGATTATGGAAAAATAGCTAAGCCACTCACTGAATTGATGAAGAAAGAGGTGTTAAGTCAGAATTTTGACTTCACGTATAAAGTGATTTTGATGACAAACAAAGATAAGACAGAATGAAAAGCAG
>JAOSBN010000008.1:17525817-17540605 GCA_027563595.1 Erythroxylum suave | reverse complement strand
CATGATCAAATAAAGGAGTAATGACTGGAGTGGACAACCTGAAATAAACTCGGTATCCACAAGGGATACGGGTTAGTAACTGAAATAAGCTTGGTATTCACAAGGGATATCGGACCGAACTTGAAATAAACACGGTATCCATAAGGGATATGGGTCAGTACCTAAAATAAACCTATTATCCATGAGAGATATGGGTCAATTAATAGACACTTGGTCACAACAAAATTAAAATGAAAGTGGAGTCTCATGTGCATTGCATATATTTATCTTTACATATATCATATGAATAATTGTGAAAGTTATTAAAATGTGTTGACCCAATGTAGTGCAACTTTGTATGTACATTGATGAACTGAATGATTAGGTTATTCTGAAATGATTATACGAAATGTTTGTATTCATAATGTGTTTATTAAAATGTATACATATTGTGAGTTGGTATACCCAATTGGAAGATGTGTTAAATGAGATACGATTCTGAACAACATGATGTACAAGTGAATTTGGTTATTTCTTGTATTATTTGTGTCCTAATATGGGTGAGCACATCGATGATGGTTTACTTACTGAGTTTGCAATCTTATTAAAATTGTAACATTGTTTTTTAGGTTCAGAAGAAATCTAGCTAGTCTAGTTGAAGTAATTTTTGCGTTTGGATATAGGTCAGTGTCGAGACAGTTGTACTTGTAAATGTTTTAGTTATATTGTATTAAGGATTGTAACACTCAACTGTTGTATATTGTACATGTGAATTTTGGAAATGTAATGACATTTGAGACTGTATATGTTTATGAATAAAAAATGTGGAACAATATGATTATTGGAATGTTTTATGTTATATTTGATTGATTAAAAAGGAACAATGAATTGATTTAACTATCTTAACGTGCTAGAGTAAGTTCCTAAAATATGTCGGGTACATGCTCTATGGGAGTGGTATGTTACAATCATATTAATACTCAATCATACACATATGTATATCTGTTATGTATAATGCATGCTCAATTTGATTATTTCGAGTATATTTCCTTAACTCACCTCTCATAAACGTTTAATATTAACATTCAATCATTCATTTATACCTAATACACCTTACACACTTTAATCTCCCGATCCATCATCAAACTAGGTTTATTCGAGGCTAAAATACATTATAGGAAAGTACCTTAGTATTAATGGTTCCAAACATCGCTTAAAAGACAACCCTTCTCTCTTTGTACTTGCCACGATTATGGTGATCCTTCCCATGATTGTGACTGAACCAAAAATTTTGCTGGGGCACGATCGTAGGGACTATGCCACGTTTGTGCCTTACATTTTCTTCCTTATTTCTTCCATGAATTCAACATACATACTAACATCTTCTACGCTCCAAATTTTCCAATATTCACATTCATTTATGCAACTTCCTTACATACTAATTCAACTACCATATTAATTGCATTAAAATCCAAAAACTCATTCAATTGATCCCTTTTCATTCACTTTACCTCATTATACATAAAATTCTAACTCTTTCTATGTTTTATCTCTTTCATAATACATCAATAAATCATCACCATAGTTCATCATTTAGACTATAAAACCTAATCATTTTTACCACAATTTCATCTCAGTACCATTGATAAGACAATCATAAATCATTATTTATATTATATACAAAAGTAGGACATCAAAAGTATCCATAAATTAAGCAATGTTTCAACACACATTCAACTCATCACCTTCATTTTATCTCTAAACTATCATCCTGATTCTTCTCATTTTAAGACACTACACTAAACTTTTCTTTAGCATCAAAACTCAATCTATTTCCTCATATAACATCCTATAATCCATGGTTTTTAATACTCTTAAAACAAAACATAACACATGCATTTATTCATCAGTTTTCTGCACCCATCATTAACATAATAATATGACATAAACAATTCTCTTCTTTCATCAACTTTCTATTCTAACTCAAACACCATTTCCACAACCAATCCATTTCAAAAAACATCTTTAATACACTAAAAATAGAAAATATTTTACACTCACGTTACACCATATACTTAACACCATATCATGATCATTCAATCTCAAATTAGTCACCATATTTGTTTCATTTACAACAACTCATGAAGATTAATGTGCTACTTGATTTACCCAAGGCTTCTTCAAAATCTCCAAGAAACCCTAATTCCTCATGTCACACGAGTATCATCATGGAGAGTGGAGAAGGTTAGGTTTTTTTTTTCTAGTGGCTAGATGATGAATAAAACGAAAATGAAAGTAGCAAAGGATGGATGAGAGCAAGGTTCAATGTGTGATGCTTTTGAGAAGAGAATATTGTGAAAATGAATAAGAAGAGATGAAGAAGATAATGAAGAGGATGAGAGTGTTCTTGAAAAATGAAAGACAAATCAAAGCTAGTTTTTCAAATGAGTTAAGGAAAATTGTGGGTGAGATGTGGCAAGGAAAGGCAAGTGACACTTATCACTTTGTCACTTCCCCATGGTTCTACTTGGTCCTCTTTAATAACTAGTCTATTTGTCTCCAATTTCTAATCCAATTGTCTTCCAATTTTTTTTGACACTTTTCATTAAATCCTATGCCATATATCAATCATTTCTATTATCATTTATCAATTATCTTGCCACTTGGCATTTTTCCTAGTCCAAAAATACCCAAAATCTGAAAAATTTCTCAATTTTCACCAAAAATTCTAAATCAATAATTATAATCACCAAATCAATATTCAAGACACAATAAATCACTATTCCCATCATAATCATTTTAAAATCATTTATACCTAAAAAATGTCAAATAAGTGTCAGTCTTTGTAATAGGTGCAAACATCAATAGTCACATGTGTGTATACTTATATTATGCATGAGCATGAAATGCATTTTTTAATCTCTCATTGCTATTTCTCATTTACATAAATCTAGGGTTCTAACCCTTAGTAAGGGAAAATGGCATACTACAGTTAGTGTTCTGGAACATAAGGAGTTCCATTCTAGAAAGCTAAATCACATACGGCAAGATCTTGTCTTAAGTTTTAGTATTCTAGTATTTTAGATGACTGCTACCTTAAACTGAGTTATGAATTTTAGTATTATGAAATTTTGGGTCTTTTATCCTAACAACTAAATATATGAGGTGTGATCTCGCTTTATGAGTTTTACTATTTTGGAATTTAACACTTAATTCCCCCTTAAACTAATAAACTAACTACTTAAAGAAAAACAAATGAAAACTATATATAACTAAAACAAAACTAATAAAAATTATCATATTTTGTATTGCCTCCTAAAAAGACAATTGTTTAACATCATCATGTTTGATGGGACTTTTTCTATTCAAATTTTTATGTATTAGGGAATTACCAAATCAATATTCACCATACTTGAAACCATCATCTCCTCATAAATGGTTTCGATATATGTCCGTTCACCTTAAAAACCTTTTGATATCTAAAGTTTTGATTTCTATTGCACTGTAATGAAATATATTAGTGATAACAAAAGGTCTAAGTCATATAAAACATAATTTATTTAACATAAACATTGGTAAGGAATTATATAATAACACTTTCTAGCCCACCTCAAATTACTTCCTCAAGATCATATTATCATGGAACAGATTGGTTTTCTTTTTGTAAATTTTCAAATTCTCATAAGCATCTAATCTTAATTCCATATGTTCTTAAAATTGTAATTTCCTTTGCTTCCTAGGTTTTTATAAATCTATGGTATAATGCTACATGGCCCAATAAACTTTATGTTTAATCTCCATTGGTAAATAACATGATTTATAAAAATATTCCTACGATATACCCAAAGAGCATTATTTAGACATAAATTCCAATCCTTTTGTCTTGAGTTTACATTCTTTCTAAAAATATGTTTCACTTTTCTATTTAATACTTTTTCTTATCCATTCATTTGTAGATGTTATACGGTACCTACTTGATAATATACTCTACACTTTTTAAACAAGCTACCATTGCTTTGTTGTAAAACTGGCTTCTTTAATCACTAATAACGGCTCGTAGAACTCTAAATGTATTGAAAATATTAGAATTTATAGAACCTACAAGAGTTGCAAAATCATCAATCTTAGTGGCTTTTGCTACCACCAACTTCAAGACATAATCAATAACTAAAATTATATAAGAAAAACCAAAAAATTAAGAAAAAGGCCCCATAAAATTAATGCCTCATAAATCAAATATCTTAACTATAAGAAATGGGTTTTGAGGGACTTCATTTCTGTATGATAACGTACCTATATTTCGATATCTGTCACAACTTTTATAAAACATGTAAGCATCTCCAAACAGAGTCTCCCAATACGAACCAAAATCTAGAACTTTTCTAGTAATTCGTTTAGGACTAAAGTGATCATCATAAGTATGATTATGACAAAAAATAAGAAGAATGATGTTCATCCTTTTGCACATAATGCCTAACAATTTGATTAAAGAAAAACTTCCACAAATATGGTTTATCCCAAACCTAATATTTTTCCTCATTCCTTTTCTTTTCCTTCATAAGCTTACTAGTATAATTAGGTAAAGCTCCAGTAACTAAATAATTAATAAGTTCTACATACCATGGAACCATACCTTTCATTTTGAATAATTGTTCGTTAGGAAAAGCTTCCAAAATAAGTAAAATATTTTCATCCCTTATCAATCTATTTAGATGGTCTATTACTGAATTTTTTGCTCCTTTTCAATCCCTTATTGTCAAGTCAAACCCTTGAAGTAGCAAAATCCATCATATCAAACTCAATTTAGACTTCTTCTTTACCAAAAGGTATTTTAGTGTTACATGGTTAGAATACACAATAGCTTTAGAGTTAAGCAAATAAGATCTAAATTTATATAAAACAAAAACAACTATTTGAAACTTCTTTTTCATTTTAAAATAATTGCAATGTACAACATTCAATGTTTTTGGAGCATAATAGATGACATCACTTTGTTTGCCAATCTTTTGACCGAAAATAACTCTCACTGCTAGCCTCGCAAATGATCCCAAGTAGTAGAACTCAATTAGGTGGCTGAATAATAGGCACACTTGTCAACAATGTTGTGAGTTTGTCAAAAGAATCTTAGCATTCCTTTCCAATTCAAATGAAAAATCTTTTCGTAAGAACTTTGACATGGAGTCATAATCTTGGGAAAATCTTTAATAAACCTATGATAAAATCTTGCATGTCTTAGAAAAGATCAAACTTCCCTAACGTTTGTAAGGTACAATAAGCTTAAAATTCAATATACTTTTTCTTAATCAACTTCTATACCCTTGATGAATTGACATGTCCTAAAACGATGCCTTGATTAACTAGAAGATAAAAAATTTTTAATTCAACACCAGATTTGTTTCAATGCATCTTTTGAGAACCTTAGATAAATAATTAGGCAATCATCAAATGAATCTCCATTAATAGTGTAATCATTTATAAATATTTCAATGCAATTCTGAATATACTAAAAAATATACTCATAATACAAATTTAAAATGTATCTAAAGCGTTGCAAAGATCAAATGGCATTCTCCTAAAAGCATACTTTCTAGAAGGGTATGTAAAGCTAGTGTTTTCTTAATCTTCATGAGCAATTATTATTTGGTAATAACCAAAAAGACCATAAAAAAGTAAAAACATCATTTACCTATAAGTCATTTTAATATTTAATCTACAAAGGGTGATGGAAAATGGTCTTTTCTAGTGGCTAAGCTAAGCTTCAAAGTCTATACACATTCATCAACCATTATGTTCCCTTTTTGGCATGAACTAATCATTCTAATTTCCTATCATTGTCATCCTAATTTTCTTCAGCACAACATGCACTAGGCACACCTATTCACTATATAAGATTGGATAGATTATATATGCATCTAAAAGTTCTAAAATCTCTTTCATTGCCACATATTTCATTATTGCATTGAGTCTTCTATGGGTTTACCATATTAACTTAACGCTTTCTTCTATAAGAATCCCATGCATGAAAATTGTTAGGCTAATTCCTTTTATGTCAGCTAAAGTCTAAATGATTGTAGTTTTGTACTCCTTAAGTAGTGCTACTAGCCTTTTCTTATGCCTAGTAGTCAACCTTTTAGAGAGGATTGCAAGTAATGACATTCCTTCCCCTAAATAGATATACTTTAGGTGATCAGATAAAGCCTTCAATTCTATCTTCAGAGTCTAAAACATAGAAGGCAACATTTTCTTATAATTTATAGTAATTTTAGCATTTCAAAATTTTGAATCTATTAGTATTGCTGATAACGATTCAATATCTTTATAAGTTTCATCAACTTACTCAGTTACTTCCAATTTAGCACTAAGCTTTGATTCATCATCAACGCTTTCCTCTTTAAGAATATTCTGCGCAATCAAATCCACAATATCCATATGAAAAAAGGAGTCAAAATTATTAGGATACTTTATTGCTTAAAAAATATTATACTTCACTATTTATCATCAAACTTAATATAAAGAGTACCCTTGTCCACATCAATTTCCATCATGGTCATCTTTTTGAACAATCTTCCTAATAAAATCAAAGATGAACATTCTACATAATCTTTATATATTTTTAAGCTGTAAAAATCCATCGGAAATACTAAACTGTTAACTTAGAATAAAATATCCTCTATAGCATTAAGAACGATCAACTACCTAAATAATCACATTAATCAGTTGTAAAGAATTCAAATTTAAAACTTATTAAATTGAGTATGGCATTAAATTAATAGATGCACCTAAATCTAGCATGGCACAATCAATTTTGTTATCACCAATGACACATGCAAGTGTAAATATACCTTGACTTTATATTTTTCTGTAATTTCCTATTTATCACAACTAATACATTTTTATCCAAAATTATTCTCTCCTTATCCTGCAACCTCCTTTTATTTTTACATAGTTCTTTTAAGAACTTTGCATATTTTGGAATAAAAGTGATATATTTATTTATACCTTTCTGAAGGCCTCTAAAATCTCTCTTTCATATTCCTCTTCTTTTTATTTAGCCAATCTATAAGGGAAAGAAGATATATGAGCTTGAGTTGATATCGATAAAGATAAATTAGCTTTTTCCTTTATTTATTCTTGAGTTGGAGGTTCATCTTTCTTCACTCCTTATGCTTTTCGACATCCATTGACAAGGAAAAGATACATTTCCCAATGTCATGATGCTCACATTCTTGTTAGGATTCACCACTATTTTTAAAGGTAATTTTCCTTATATTTGTTTTTCTAATTTACTAATAGGGGTAACTAATTGAGTGATCTAATTTCCTAAGTTATGAAGGCTTGCTCTTGTTTCTTGTTTAAATTGTTGAGTATTAGTAGCAAGTGCCTTAAACAATTTCATCTAAAGACACCTAAATTTTAAGATTGAAATTGATCATATGTTGGCGCTTGAGGTTGTCAATTGAAATTGTGAGGTTGGTGTCTTTGTTTCCCTCTTTCATTTCCATAGCTAAAGTTTAGGTGATCTCTCCATCCTAAATTGTAATGATTAGAATAAAGGTTATAGTTTTATTGAGATTGATCAGGAAATCAACCTATTACATAAACTTCTTGAACAGAGTCTTGTTCTGATGTAGGGCATATATTTGTAGGATGACCAGGGAATATGCATATTCGCACACTTATGTCGATTGCAATTGAACAATAACCATTTGGCGAACTAAAGAAGTTAAATCAGAAATTGTATCCAAAAGGTTAGTATTACTTACCTCATTTACATGTTTAACAACTCTATCCATCCTTGTCACAAATTGTTGAGAATTTTCAGTCATGTTTGATATCAATTATTTGGCCACTTTAGGTGTTTTATTTACTAAACTTCTCAACTAACTACATCTGTCATACTCCTATCCATTGGTAATAGCATTTATAGAAGTATAGGATTAAAATTTGATCTGAGATTTAATGGAGTGGGCTGTTATCACATAACTCTTTAAACCTTTTCTAGTATTCATACATGTTTTTTCTAATGTACTGTCTTGTCTCACATATTTCCTTTATGATATTGGTTATTCTTGATAAAGAATTCATCTAGGAACAACCTTTTCTTTTGTTTCACTATTTTCACTAAGCCAAAGGGAAGATAGTATAACTAATCATTTTCCTCATCTTTAAATGAGAATGGAAAGGCTCTGAGATTAATTCATTCTTCTGTCACCCCTTATGGCTTAATTTTAGAGCAAATAACACGAAATGCCTTTAAATGTTACTGTTGATTTTCATGTACTAGACTACAAAAATAGGAATAAGTGAATCAAACCATAATTTAGATTAAAATCTAAACATTTGCAAATAATATTAACAAGGATTGTTGATTCTAAAATGCAGCCGCTAACTCCCTCAATGTTCTAGTGTTAGGATTTGTCATCTTTCCTTCAACTTTTTAAAAATTGGAATCTTCAATAATCGTTAAGTCTATCTCAACTTTCACTTCTAGAGGTGAACAACCTTTTCCTTGCTTAATCTCTTTACTTAAATGATGGGCTATCTTCTCATTTTTAGGATTATATTACAATTCACCTATCTGAGAAGAATGAGTCATACACGACAAATGATTAGCAATAAACTACAAAATATCACAAAGAAACTAGGAAACTAAAATAATTCCTAACAATGATACCAAAATTTTGATTAGGTTATTAAAGCCTTTAAAATCGTTTGTTTAAGAGGAACGAGTCTTACAAGACAAAAGATTAGCAATAAACTACAAAATATCACAAAGAAACTAAGAAACTAAAATAGTTCCCAACAATGATATCAAAATTTTGATTAGGTTATCGAAGCCCCTAAAATTAATTCCAACTCACTAAAAGCTTGTAGTAGTTGTGGAACTAGGTCGAATCCCAAGAGAATTAAAAACTAGTTTTTTGATTTTTAATTGATAAAGCAAAATTAGGGGTTTATGATTAATTAACAAATAAACTAAATTTAACAAGGAATTAAAATAAATCAATTAAGTATTAAAGTGAGAAATTCAATGGTACTTTACTTTGGTTCAAAGCAAAAATCTCATCCATCTACAATCTTAATCATTGGTGTAAAAAGAATAATTTTCACAATTTAAGTAGTTAGAATGAAACATATCATGATAAATTAATTGGGTATGATAACATTTCATATTAATTAAATGATAGCAATAATCTCAATGAAAAAGACCAAACCCTAAATTAAATAATTGAGATAGCCACAACTATTCAATTTAGTTTTCTTATTATATTTCTCATAAGTCAAGTATATAAGTTCATAAATAACCTATTTGCTACTTATACCAATCCTTCATGACAATTATAAGTCACTGAATTCATAGATAGCTATACAATAATCAACGTTAAATTAATTTATCACATTATTTAATATTGATTAACAACACCGTGGTTTGCTCAGCACCATCCATTGACAACAACAATCTTTTCTCCATCTATTGAATAGCCAAATAGGGAAGCTTCTTTTTACCTTTTATTGTTCTTTTATTTTCTTTTTGGTTCCTATTTCATATCTTCTTTGGTTCTACTTTATTTTATTTTTTATTAACTTATGTAATTATTATTAAGTATTTATTATTATTATTATCATTATTATTATTTTTATGTATTTATTTATTTTAGTTTTATTTAATTACTCTTTTAACCTGCATTACTTATTTGTATTTTTTGTATTATTACTATACTACATTTTTCTTCATGTCACAATCACATGTGGGTCTACTAGTATTGGACCCCGTTTACGGAGTCCTACATCGGACATGGGATTATGAAGTCTGAGCGCGGAGGAAAGCTTAGAATTTGAAAAGTTGAAAGAAAAATCCTTCGAAAGCAATGGCAGGCTTCCCCGCGGCAAACATATTGGAAAATTCCCCTAGAACCTTTAGGAATTTTACACCACGGCGAGTGATTGAACTTTGCCACGGCAAGACTGAAATTTTATCTTCGCTACGACGAACTCACTATGCCAACAAAAATAAAGAACTTTGGATTAATTGTGCCGCGGTGACTCTTGGTTTTGCCGCAGCAAAAACTCCTGTGACAGGACCCATAACCCAAACTACTTATCTTACTAAAATGCAATTTTAAAATCCTTCAACCTCATTCATCAGTTCAACCCAAAAACAAAATGGATAAGAACATAACCATTGACAATTTCTCAAAATCTGAATCTCATCTCTATAATTGAATACTTTGCAAAAACATGAAAAATCATAGACAAAACCAAACATATTTTTCATTAATATCAAAAGTAAGAGTTTTACAACGCTTTAGTGGGCATTTTGAGCCCCTGTTTGTCATAATACAAAATACAAAGTTTACAAAAACTAAAAATCGCTCAAAATGTGACCAAAGCATTGTTTTACATAATCTAATTCCAAAAACAAAACATGCAAACTGGAGTGATGCCTTGACTCTTGACTTACTCGTTTTCTTGCTCATCACCTAAATAGGGGGAGGAGAATGAGGATGAGCTTAAAGCTTGTGGTTAATAGTCTTATAATCGAGAAACAACCAAAAACCATTTTCAAAACTCATTACCATTATACATTTTGGAAACCATAATAATATTGCAGGAAAAATCACCAAACACTTATTTCTTAAAATTCTCACTTTATCAAATAGTTAATGAGCAATTATAAATCATGTATGCATCAAACTTGCTAACATTTCAAAAGCACATCATAATAGTTTGGGTAAATCCATGAACATGATGAATTACACATTTCCACTTAATGGTCCTGTGTAGTCATAAAACTTGACGTACTATCGCAATTCCACATGGTGGTCTTACGTAGACATAAACATGAGGGAGTCCATGAAGGAGCTCCATGCTACTTGCGGGTAGGCGGGAGAAGCGTTTTCTTAGTCAATGTGCATATAACATTCTTGAATGGATTAAACCAAACCCACATAACATGTAATTCATGAATCGAAAATAGTTAGCCCAAATGGCACCTTGTTGGAAACTTGTTTTTCATGCATATGAGATATTTAAAAAAAAACATTTCTGAAAACCTGATTTCATAAACTTGCATCTTTTCAAAAAGAATCATTTGTAAAATCTTTTCATAAATCATCAACACAATTCATGTAGCAAACATATAACAATTTCACAATCCAACCAAGACAAAATAAATGCAACATCTATGATGCAATTGAAATCATTTAGCTTCCTTGATTCAAAGAAAAACAATGAGTGGCTTATTTACTATATTATAAAAATGTACCCACCTTGAATTCTATGCTTACAAACTTGCTTGGGGATGTATTTACTCTTACTCCTCTTGTCTCTCTTGCCTCACTTGATTTCCTTAAACAATAACCAAAATTCCATTCAATTTGGTTTAGAAATTGGAAAGTCATACCTCGATAATTTAAACTATTTCTCATGTAGAAACAAAATTCTATGTTCAAATTCCATCCCGGAATTGAAATGCTTAAAGACTCAATTTAGACTCAATTCCTTGATACAATTTGTATCTCTATGTCTCTAGTTCACACCAAATCAAAAATCAGTTCGTTTGGATAACTACACCAAAAGTTATGCCCAAAACATTAAAGTATGTTCTGTGCTAGAAAGTTGAGTTCGTCGTGGCAAAACCCAAAAGTTCGTTGCGGCGAAATTATCCAGAAATCTATACCGAGAATGAGTTTTGCAACATTTTTCATCTTTAACTTCTCACCTTTCACATATAAGCCATCTAAATCTTAAACCATCTTTTCTACTTAATTATCAACTTCATTCCAATCCAATATCATTCACAACAAATCAAAAATCTACTTTTGATCATTAACCAAACACAAACATTCATCAACAACTTCCTACACATATTCGCTTTATTTCTACTTCTAACCAACCCTAAATATGTTTCATCTAACAACCAAGAAGAGTTAATGCTCATACTTACTTGTTTTAACCTCAAAATCTTCAAGCTCTTTAAGAATTTCCAAACCCTAGCTTATTTTTCTCTTCTTTCTCCACTTCTCTCTTTCTCTCTTCTTTCACTCAAAATTTTGCTTCTCTAAAATGCAAAACAAGTCTTCTTTCTCCCTTTTATACTCTTAATGATTGCACAATGTCCATTTTGCCCCTCCTTTAATGCTTTAAGGTTTTTAAGCTTAAGTGATCTTCCCAAAATACCCCTTATACAAACTTACCACCTAAAACTTTAATTCCCTTAACCTATATCATATTATCTTACTCACATTAACAAGCCAATTAATTCCAAGATAAAATAATCTAACAAGACCCCCCAAAATTTATTCAAATCATACTTAATAAAATAAATAATTAAAAAAATTCGGGGCCCAACAACTAGAAACAGCCTCTCTACCCTATAGGGGTAAGACTGAGTACTACCAAACCTTCCCACCCCACTTTGTTGCGAGATTTTGGACTAGGTGATGAAGATGATTATTTAATGTTGATTACTCATGAAATACAAGGACACAAAATAAGAAATACTTGAATTAAAATAAAATATAGGTTTAGAACAAAACCTCATAAGGTTACAACTAGAGTTTTAAATCTCCTTGAATTAGAATATTTAGAATTAGTCATTAGTAGCATAGTTATAACACCAGAAATAGAAGAAAAGATGAAAGATGAAGAAAAAACATTAAGAAAATTAGAGAATGATGTAAAATGTGTATGTCGCATTTTCCTCCCCTTTTCCTACTTTAAAACCTAGCCTCCCTCTATGTTGCAAAGATTCCTATCTAAAAAAATCCAAATTCCTAAATAGCAGGCTAGAAATAAGTTTCCTAATTAAATTAAAATTCTTGAGGTGAATATGGCATTAGACATGATCTCACCTTATTTATTGCAGTAATCTGTCCATTTTTTTCACATTCATGATTTTGAAAAATAATGTTTCAATTTCATCCAATCCAATCTTCACTTGTGATCTCCTAAAATAAAATAAATATAAAATTTCTATTTAAGCACTAAATATAGTCAAAATAAAAGAGATAGATCCATTTAATATAACTAAATAACATCTTATTAACGTAATTAGAAAATATTCTAATCTAATTAGAAATAAAATTTTCTTAATTAGAAAATTGTTTTCTAATATTTAAGGAAATTGTTTTCAAATTAAATAAAATATTTTAAATTTAATTAAGAAAATAATTTTTAAAAAAATTGAAGTAGTATTAGAGAAAGGGACCTGGAGTACAAGTTATATGAGAAATCCAAGACAAATACAAAATAGATTAAAAAAACTAGGCGCTAACTAAGTACAAACTGACAATAGATTGATATTAACGACAAAAGCTGATAATTGGAGAATAAAGATAGCTAGCTCTGACATTAGGTCGGTTATAACTTAATAAAGCAATATGCACTAGAAGACAGAACTATCAAAACCATGATGAATAAGTTACAGAAGGCCTCAAGTAATTAAGAGTTTAAGCAGGTTTAAGGTAGTTTTAAACCATCCATTGCATTTCAGATTTTCTTCCTTAGCAACAATGATCCCCCTTAAATAGTTGTAAATGAGTTTGCATAAAGCAACGGAGTCAAATTTCTGGTTTTGAAACACTTCATTGATCCTTTCCTTCTAAACCCCATATACGCAGCAGCTGAAGCACAATTAAAGATGGCCAAGTTAAATTTGTTGTAATATTTAACTCTTAACGCCTAATTAATCGCTTATTCCTATGAATTTTGATGGGATTGCAAATTCCACCATTGAAGTAAATGCCTCCACATAATATGAGTGTAGGGACATAAGAAAACCAGGTGAACAAAACTTTTAGGAGCAGATTAACAAAAGATACAAGAAGCATTAAGGTAGGGGTTCCACTTGATTCTATCAAAAGTTATAAGAAAATTTTTAATGGTCATCCAAAGAATAAATGATGCCTTTAAACCAAAACTTTTGCTCCAAGAATCATCTTCAAGAGGCGGTATAAATAGAGAAGTACTTATGAAAGTTAATTTCATAGGTTTGTGTCTCAACTACATCATAGTATCTTCTTTGGAGGAGTTATGCTTGTAGTTTGGAACAACATTGAGAATATTAATTAGCTCCCTGTGTTCACAATATCACATGTACTCCTTGAGTACAACCTTTATTTTGACATTTAAGGGATCACTTATTAAAATGACAAGGAAATTGGAAATAAGTAAATAGGGATGAAAAATGTGGCCCGGCATGGCTTTTATATTTCAAAAGTTGTTTCACTTTAAATATCCCTTGTGCATCCATTTCACTCACAAGGTTTTATGATTATTTAAAGATCTCCAAATTCTCACGAAGTATCTTGTTTGCGGTTCTATTGTATTTTATACCTAAACCAGCTTAGTCTTTAGGAAGATAAATGTTTTTTCAACTAATCTTAACTACTCCTTTTGAAAAGGTTGTACAACTCCAAATAAAATTCTTAGGAGTAGTTTCAACTATCTTGATGATTTTAAGAGGCAAAAATAAATGAGAGCTTTGCTCTTCAACATAAAATCAGGATTGTTTGTCTCTTCAACTAAGAGAGTCAAGAAAAAAATGTTACAAATTAACAAAATTATTTTACAAAATATTAAAAGAAAACTCAATTTTCTTAATTAATAAATAAAATATTTTCAAATTTAATCAAGAAATATATTTTTAATAAAATCAAGAAAACTATTATTTAAAATAGTAAATAAATAATTTCTAAATAAAATAGAATAATAACATTCTAAACAAATAATAAATTAAAATTTTCCCGTCAAATTGAAATAAATTATTTTAATTAAGAAACATTTTTCTCAATTAAATTGAGAAAAT
>JAOSBN010000008.1:17505498-17519686 GCA_027563595.1 Erythroxylum suave | reverse complement strand
TTCCTAACCAATTTAGTTGCATTTCATGACATTTAGGCTAGCTTAGATCCATTGCATTAGGTTACAATTAAGTGAGATGACTCGAGGTTGAATTCTATATTGCAATCCTTGGAATTCAGTCTTTGATTTAACCACCAAGGGTAAAACTGAAAGACGAAGCAGATCAGATAGTAATTGAATGCTCGTTTTATTGGTTGTTGTTTTAATTTCTTTTGTTTTTCATCTTTTTCCTTTATTTCGTTCTTTTGCCTCTTAGATCACCTTTTCATTTTCTTATCACATTAAAGGCAAAGTGATGTTCAAGTGCTGCATGAGTAATAGTTTAGAACAAAAGAAAAGAATGATTATTTGTGTCTTGTGTGTTTGTTTTCCCATTTAGTAGGTAGAGATGCATGATTATTAAATAAACTCAATCTGGATTAGAAATGCATAATATAAGTGAATAAATATACTTGCACGCTTAGACCAATTGACTTAGATTTTGATTAAAAGAACATTGACCATTGTGATAGATGAATGACACCTTTCATTTGGTAAGATTTTGAGCCTTTTTGAAATATTAAACACCAAATTCTATAATTCTTTGTCGAGAGTGTTCTTTCATGACTAAAGAACTCTAGAACTTGCTTGTAGATACTAGTTCAGTTCACATATTTTTATGCAAATATTGAAATGATGAAGGTTAGGATTTAGGCCTTTTACTTAAAAAGCCACCATGATTTTACCTCTAGTAAACCCCCTTTGAGCTCAACATGACACATTTTTTTCTTTAAACCCAAATATCAGCCTTGCCCTTAATTATTTATTGTATTTATTGTACCTACCATAAAGCAAGTTGAGTATTTGAATGAGTATAATCGGGTTTATGGAATAAGTGTGGGGAGTCATAATGTATAATTCAGTATTATATTAGGGATGGGTATGGTTGCGAAGATTTTCACTTCTCTTTTATATTTGTCTTCTTTTGATTTCATTGTTTCATAATCATGAATACAAAAAAAAAGACAAATTTAGTAAAAAAAGAAAAAAGAAAAAAGAAAAGAAAAGGAAGAAAGAGAAGATAAGCATAAAAAGATAAGAAGAGGAGAGAAAAGAAAAAAATGGAAAGTTTTAATTTTGTTAAATGAGAGGAAAGAATTTAGTATTTTATGGCCATTCTTTTGTCTATGATTAAATGCTCAATTTTTGTTATGGTTTTAACCTAAAATTTTTCTTTTTCTTACCCTTAGTTTGGCTCCATTACAACCTAAATAAAGACCTCAAATTGATACTTGTGTTTGATATGAGTGGTGTAGACTGGATTGGTAAGCAAGCTTATAGTAGATGTCTTACATGAAGTGAACGATGAGTGAATACACATCCTACATTTAAATGCTTGAGAGGATGAAAAGTTGAGTATCTGTCACACTTGTTTGATGGTTCTTATAATTGAAGTGTTTGTTGATTTTGACTAAATATGCAAATAATAACTGCTTTATAGAGTATTATGAATTTCAAATTCTTAAGTTATGTTTATTAAAATGATCGTTGATATCTTTTACTATTAGTTAGAAAAATTGTTATCTATTATCTAGTATTGTTTGTTTTGCTTCAATAAAATGGAGGAAAATGTTGGGAAATTTGTTGTTTACATTATTTATTTTCATTGTTATTTGACTACTATACATTACTAACATCAAAAAAGAGAATAATCGAGAATCTCGAGTAACCAACCAAGATGCTAAAGTAGCTAAAATGTTGATAAATCATGTCAGTAAAATAGTTCCTAGAGAAAGTCCATCTATTCCCAATCTCTAGTAAAAATGGAAAAAAATTGATCCATTTATAATCCTTTGTTAATTGAATTAATAGATTGTCCAATTGGAAATAATAAGAAAATGCATATGTCATTAAAAGAAGTTCTAATATAGAAATATATATAGTATACTGCCTAATTACCTTATTTCCTTTATGAGGGAAAAATAAAATTAAAGAACCCGTGGATATCAGTAAACTACAAATATTGCTAACCAACATAGAGAGTTCGTGGTAAAGACAACATAGACTTAGTGCAGAAAAACCCATACTTGAACACATAATATATATATATATAATAGAATAATTTCTTTTATTTTTGAGTATGGGTTTTTGTCGATAAACAAAAAATCAAATGGATTGAAATGAGGTTTTCTATAAAGTATCAATAAGGTAGACCCATGCTGCGAGTTATTTCATGACATAAATAGACTTGAATACTAAGGAAATCTGTTGGGCAAGTTGATTTGCACCTCTTACAACCGACACAATCCTCTGTTTTTGGAGCAATAGGTAAAAGAAATTTCCATCCAAGATTTAATAGTAGGTCCATTCATAGTCTAGGTAAAGTCCATCTTGTTGTGATACGAATGAACAAGAAAATATAGGTTTTAATCAACATAACAAAGATACCAATTGTTGTTTAAAAGACGTCACTTATTTTCTCTTAATTTATTTCAAAAAGCTTAATGTACGGAATAGAAATATTCTAACCACCTATTTGTAGAACTGTTACAAATAATAAAGAAACTAATAAGTTTAAATAAGAAGTAATATAAAATAAACCAAATTTGATACCTGAATGTTCAGTTTGATAACTTGTTATTAATTCTTTTTCTACTTCTGGTACATCAATGGGTAATCTCTCACATTCTAATAAAGAAGGAATTAAGAAAACATAAACCACATAGGTTGACGCTGCAAATTCCACCCACAAAACAATATTTTAATTATGCCTCAAATATATAAACTGTACTTGAAGAACTATAGATAATCATAGTCAGTAGTAACATCACTGCTTCCAATTCCAATACAAAACTGTACATGAGATTTTCACCTCATACGACTCCTTGAAGGTCACAAAAAATCTAAGGGCTAGATTGTATTATTTATCTTCATATTTTTGTATCATAGATAGGATTAAAATTTATTGTTTGTTCCTAAATTTGACTAATGGAATTCTATCAGTTATAATATTAACATTACAGAAAAAGTACTTTTGAATTGATCTCATCTTTTAAGAATTGCCATTTTTCTTTATTGAGCAATAACTTAAATCCCTCAATAAAATACATCTTGTAGAAATACCAATACATATTTCATTCCATAGTTTTCGATTACGAGAAATAATTAGACAATCCCTTACCCTAGTTCATGAATTTTGATACAAATTCGATCTCCATAACTACGGATATAGGAAATAAGACAATGAAAAAGAGAAAGTGAATGTATAATAAATAAAGGGAAAGGGTTCGTTCCTCATAGTTATTTCTTTATCAGTGGATGACAACATACTTTGCATCAAAATTGGTAGGAGTATTGCCTAATTATTTGCACCAACTTTTTTCCCCAATTTATATTCTTTTTATAATTAAAAATTCTAATTAAAAAAATAACATTCTTTTTTATATTTTATATATTAAAATTCAAAAATTATTTATATATTAAAATTCAATATTATGCAGAAAATTTCTTTTAAATAAATTAAAGAACCTATATTACTAATCCGTTGCGTATCTTGGTCTTCCTATATGTTAAACTTAGAGTAATTCTATTTGTTCTCAATTGTTCGTTAAACTTAAAATAATTCATATACGTTAAACTTAGAGTAATTGATATAAATAAATGATAGTAAAAGCTCAATAAGGCTATAGAACCTACTTTTGAACCCACTTCAGGTTAGGATGATTAATCAACCAATCTTGGGGTACTTAGTCTAGTTTTCTTATTTTATTTCTATTTTACTCTTGTACATAAGAAATGAGCCTCCATTTTTTAACTACACATTTATAAGTTGTTTTCTTTCACTCATATAGCCATCTAAAATTCATCAACCCAAATGGTGAAAAAAATGAAGATATCCTATATAACTCATTTCGACTTCTTTTATTTTATCATTTTAATTCAAAAAAATTAGGTCCAAACATGTTTTAATGACTCATACATAGAGGTATGGATAATACACAGAGAGTTATGGGTATTTCAAAACTAATAGATTAAGCAATAGCTTTTAGACTACCTAAAAAGGAATATTTATTATTTGATACATATCTTGACATAAGAAGTCCAATAGAAGCAATAGTTGAAATGGCAATCCATAAAAAAGCACTGATATTTACATCGATTAAAACAAGGCGATAGTCAAAAGAAGTTACTGAATAGCTTAACAAAGTTGATATGATTGCTATAGATAGTCTAATACTGAAAAACAATTATCGCCTCTTTGAAAATTAATTTTGTTCCATCTGTTAGAGCTTGAAGAACTCCCAAAAAACTGATATATTTTGCTCCAATACGTTCTTATATCCTTACAGATATTTCTCTTTCTAACCATAGAATTACAAATATACCTATTGCAACTCCCAATATAAGAGTAAAAATAGGTACAAGCATCCCTAGAATTCCATAGATCCCATTTAAGTTTAAGGATTCCAATTTGGAAAAACAATGCAAACCATGTACTTCTCTTATATCAATTGCTTTTGTTGTATCAAGTATCATTTTAACGATCAACTTCTCCCATAATGACATCTATGCTATCTAGTATTATCATAATATAAACCAATTTCATTCTTTAATTAATTGACAAATAATTTGCAAATTGATAAAACCCAAAGGACAAATTTTTCAACGCCAAAGAAACCTACCCTGATCCCCTATCAGAAAAACTCCCAAGTCCCCTTTTAGGGCTTCAACTCTCACATAAAGTTCTTGTTTCAGTAATTTAAAATTAGGAGAATTTTTCTACTAATGAACCAATATTCAAAATCATGCCACTCTCTATCCCTTTGTGGATTAAAATGCTTATTTTCTAAATTCTCATAACCGCCTGCAGCCCCCCGCCCCCTGCCGAATTCTTTCTAAAGCCTGTTGAATAATTTTAATTAATTCTGTCATTTCACAAATTTGGAATAAATAACAAGCTAATGAATCACCTTTCTTTTGCCACTAGATTTCCCAATCAAATTCATCTAAACACTTATAATGATCAAATTTATGAAGATGCTAGCTACTGCCCCCTAAAAGCTCGTAGCATTAGTCCAGATAACCCCTAATTTATTGCTTCCTTTACACCAACAATACCTATTCCTTCAACTTGTTCTAAAAAAAATAGGATTTTATCTAATAAGTTTTTGATATTCCGCAATGCCTATTAAAAAATAATTGCAGAAATCGAAACACTTATCTATCTATGAGGTAAATCAGTAGCTACTCCTTCAATACGAAAATAATTATGCATCATTCTCATACTAGTGGCAGCTTCAAATAAATCATATACTAACTGTCTTTCTAGAAAAATATAGGAGAAAGGTGTTTGTCCACTAATATCTGCCATAAAAGGTGAAGTCATAATAGATGAGAAGCTATATCAAAACCTACCTGCACGGTCATACAATTCACCGGTTAATTCATGCACGACAGTGCAAGTTAACTTGTATAGAGCCATGGCAGAGCAATTTAAGTCACGGCTATGATTTAACACATTTAACATCCAAATCCCATAATTGCTTGTTGTTTTCTTAACATTTTTGTAGTAAATGAATTCCATTGCAATAACATATAAGAACATATTGTTTTCCTAACATTTTGCAGTAAATGTAAGGCCATGTCATTTTCTTAACATTTAATAGTAAATGAATTACATTGTAGTAAATGAATGAACTTCAGTTTGCTAACAACAACATTCGGGTTTGATTGAAATTTGCATCAACCTCCTCTTTTACAAATATAAATCTTTTCAATATGGAGACAATAACCACAGTTCTCATTGGAAATACCAACTCCTAAAATTTTTTGCTTCCCCCAAATTTTCAATACCAAATGTTTGTTATGCCTATCAATCAATATGCATTTAATTAGTTAATACAATTATAAACATGAAATGTAATTATTAACAAAAATTGAAATAAAGAAAAAAAACTTTCTTCAACTTACCATAAGTAAATCAGTCATGTGGATTAAAGGTCGGATAATAGCACTAATACTTTGTTTACTTGTTTATGCATTAGTGACCTAACATGATAAACCATTCGAAGATTAGTAACATATTACAAAAAGAAAATATTACAAATAATACTTGAGAATCTGTTCAAGAATGATGATGAGTGTAAAGCATAGTTGTGTTATCCATACAAACACCAATTGGTTGCATTTTGTATTTATCATAACCAAGTGGTTCATAAATACACAATTGAAATTACTAAATAGGTATGTTGGGAATTATCTTAAAAATCCTTAATAGAGTCTTTAAAGAAAAAATACTTAAAATTATCATATTATAAATTATACACATTAAAGGTTTGAAAAAATAAAATTAGTAAAATATAACCTGAGAATTTGAAAGGCAAATGGGTGTCAAATATGTCATATTTGTTGAGCACTTACATTTTTTTTACATTCTTTCTTTTCCTTGAAATTTTCTCTAATCCACCCTTCAATCCCTTACTTGTTGTAGGTTTTGTCTTTATTTTGACACCTCTTATGTTATTCCTTTGACCAACATTAATGTCAGGTTGATTGATCATATTCATTTCACTATTTGACCATTGAGTCAACTCTTCATCTTGTGATATTAAGTTCTCTTCATCAACTATTTCTTTAGCTTGCGATATCTAATCAACCATCTTTAACATGTTGAGAAGCCGATCTTTCACAATTTTACAAGTATCTCTCTTCTCTACTGCTCTTGTAACCAATCACATGCTTAATGCAAATAATTCTTTATACCTTATATTTGACAACATTTTGGGATCCATTTCACTTTCATTGATAGTGGAGTTTTTCCTATCAAGGTATCACGATTTTGCTTTCCATGTCCATCTTTTCAAAATATGCTTACTCGGTATTTTCAAAATATTTGTCAAGTTTAAAACTTTCAACATATGAGAACGTAAAATGCCAGCAAACTTAAACTTCCAATAACTACAATGAACTTCATCATTTGATGAATCCTAAGTGATTATATTATAGTAGCTCTTCCTATAAAAGTGATCTCATATTTTGCAACTGTACCATCTTCACCGCAAAGATGAAAACTAGAGTCTTGAAAATGATTCCATTGATCTTGAAAACAATTAAACACTTCTGGCATGTAGATAGTAGCTGTATGCTTTAAAATTTGAATAGGTACTGAAAATGTTGGAGTGCTTACATTACTTCTAAAATCAGCTTTTAACTCATCAAATTGACGATCATTAATAAGCCTCAAGAAGTGATTAAAACAGTGTAAAAATTTATGCTAATGACTCACATACCTTTTTACAATGCTATTCGTGCTCTCACTCCGTTGGGTGGTGGTCATATATGCAGAAAATATTTAGCGTCCATAAACTAAAGCCCATTTTTCCTTTATGAAAGATACATTTCAACCAATTATTATCTTTAAGTTCATATTTTTACAGCATCTTATTCTATGCATTGGAAAAATCTTCTTCTTCTTCGTAGTCATATATACATGAGCTGAAATCCCGTAAAAAATCTTTAAATTGAGAAAAACCACCACTCAAATGGATTGTAGCATTTTGACAAATATGTTAGATATATAATCGATGATAAGTTTTATGCCATCTTAAAGCTAATGCCTATGCGATCGCCACATCCTGATTAGTAAGAATAGTTGTAGGCTTTTTCTCAGACTTGACTCTACCAAATGTGTCGAACAATCACTCAAATGTAAGAGTTGTCTCATTATATAAGAGTGCAACATCAAAAATTGTTGTTTGCTTGTGACGGTTCACACTGGCAAACAAAGCAAGTGGATGACCCTCACCATTCTTCAAACGACATCACCAAAGTCTAAGTAGTCATTCCTCATCTTTGTGTCTGACCAAAATATATTAGTTATCAAATTATCTTCATCCACTTGAATGTCATAAAAAAATAAGGCTCTTCAACCTGCATTTTATACAAATATTGTAACTTGCCACCTGTATCTCCTTGTTTCATTTCTTTTGTTCTTTTAGATCTTAAATAATTATTGTAATCCTCCTGAATAAAGCCAACATTATTTCTCACACCTGTTTATCTCACCATAAGATCATGGGATGATTTTGGTAGAATTCCTACCTCATTAGCTATTCCAATTTGCACTGCTACAGGTGAAGATATCTTTCTGTGATTTCTATACAATTGTGTTTTGTTAGGACTTTAAAGTTAGTGATTGTGATCCTATACAAATTGAATCACCTAAAATTTTTTAGCTTTCTCACTATTAACTTTCATTCTTACCTGACAACTAACTCTTGTTTCTAAACGTGGAGCTCTTACATATAAATATCTTTTATCTGGCATCCTTTTACCTTCAGCACTATAATAAAAAGCTTGCAAATCAATTTACTAGATTTATCTTTATGTCTTTTGTTTCTTTTTATTCCAAATCCCACATGTTTGGTAAATTAAATAAAATTGATAGGTTTCTTCTTCTGTCTCAAACTCTATGCTAAATTTTGGTATTACCTCTCTTGTAATAGATGAGTGAACTTAGTTCAAATTCTCCTTAAAATTTGAATTCACTAAATTAGTTGAATTCATATCATGAGTCTCATTGGCAGCTTTAAATTTTCAAGTCTCATTGTCAAACAAATAAGTTCAATTCATATTACTACTCTCATTGCCAATGCCAATATCATTCTTATGTTGTTCTTTCTCAATTTCATAATCTAATTAATGGTATCGAGTAGATCTACCTTCCATTTCTACACTTCTCAAATTCACAAACAAAGTACCATTATTGTATTGTTTTTAGATAAAATTATTAACACAACGAAAAAGAAGTGTTCAGAAAATACTGGGAGGTATTTTAATTTGCCATGCATACTTTATTTAATTCCTATAACAGAAAAAGTAATAGGAGAATTAAAAATTTCAAGGTAAATTCTTCCCATAAAATGAATAATATGTTTTAGAAGATCTTAGCCACAAGTCAATATTAAGCCAATCAACCTTTACAATATAAATTAATTATCACTCACGTATATGCATAATAAAAACTATAAACAGAAACAAAAAGGTTAGATACTAATGAATTCCAAATACTTCAACACTTAATTGTTAGGAAAACATAAATAACGAATTTAGTTTAACAACCACCACAGGCAATGACTAAAGTACCTTATATCTCTCCACATTAAATTTAATAATAAAAGTAAATAAACAAAATTGGCAATAGAGTCAATTGGGTATGCTGAGCCATTCCTCAACAATTGCTTAGAGATAGAGATATAGAGAGAGGAATGGTAATAAAAATAAGTAAGCTCAAGAATTGCTTAAAGACAAAGATACAGAGAGATACAGAGAGAGGAAATGATAATAAAAACAACTAACAAAAAAACAAACAAAACTTACTTGATAAGATACTTAAAATTCGTCAAAATATTACCTTTCTTCCCCTACTATGATCTTCTACTTCTTTACCAACAAATTACATTCGTCAAAATATTATCTTATTATCTTTTTTCGCTTGCTATGATCTTCTACTTCTTTACCAACAAAGTTATTTTGCTTTGTGAGAAGGGGAAAAACGGTTTCAAAGATGTGAAATTTGGATAACAAACAAGTGCATAAACAAACAAGTTAAATGGCAAGAAATCTTAGTTAAACATTGTTTTCGAAATGATAAACAATTATCGATTACAATAATCATCATTATGGTAATCTTATTTGTAATTAATATATTAATATTGTATTTTTGTAATTTGTTAATTTTTTTAATTTGTTAATGTACAAATAAATAAATATAAAAAGGTTTATAGATAATATCCACTCTTTTTTACATTTATTTCTTAATTTCAAGCATTATATTTTATGTTAACGTTACATTAGTAGTATAATTGTATTAATTAATTCAAAATAATGGTTTTCCTTCCATATAAATTGAAAACTCATAGCACTACACAGTCGTGAGTTAAACTGCATGACCGTGTAGCATATAAATTTACCAATGATTCCTACTCCATCTTCGTCTCAGAAACAAATCACTATGGTAACAGGGCGACTTCTGTATTGTTACAAAGAAAATGACAGAGGGCGTTGGCACTGCCAATGTTTCATCGTTATTCATGCCCATCCTTCTCCCTAATTCTTTAATAAATTTACAAGGATAAGAAGGAGGCATAGAGAAGAGAGTCTAATTTTTGTAGTGATACAAAAAAGATGACAGAGGGCATCGGCTGAGTTGGCTTAGCTCATAAGTTACACATTTTGGGAAGAATAACAAAGTGTTTAAAATTTAAGAATAATGACTACGTTTTTAAGTTAGACCTAATAAGATAAGGTTATATTAGATAGAGGATCTGAACTCGTTAATTCCATATAACAACAACATTCACTTTTGCTTCGTACCTCCAAAGACAAAGTAATAAAAATCTCACGTCAACCACACAAACCAACATAAAAAAAAGGATGTTGAATGTAAATCATTTATGATACAATTAATAAGATGTAGTATTTAGTTCAAAACATCTAAAGTTTGGATTGAATAGAAATATGAATATAAGTACATTTTTTAGCGATCAATACAAGTATCCCACTCAAAACCCTATCTACCTATCGCTATCCTCAATCCAACCAGGGGAGCAGACATTAAGCTTTTTTTCAATAAAAAACTGTTAATTAATTAGATTAAGAATAAAAGGTAATAATAATTATTGCAAACATAAATCATCCTATCAAATGAATGGGTTTACAAACTATTATAATGGAATTAAAGGATCAAACACAACACAAGTGTACATACTAATCATTAATCCCATGCTGTCATCAATCCTTGCTCAATTCTATTGGATGTATTAGCAATAAGCTGCATGGAGCCAAGTGGGAAAGATAATTACAAGAAGTGTGACAAAATTGCCCTTGATTTGCATATGCTTGTCATTTTCGAATTATCTGTCTATTCTTCGACATAAACTAATTAGCCTCCACCTTCCCTACCTAGGTAATGAAATTATGGCATAGAAATATTGTCGTGGGTTACAAGTAGTGACGTGAAAGTATTGGCTATAGATGTATAAGTCTCAATAATATGCCTATAAATAAACCCCTGATGAAAGTATGAAACCTTCACAGAAACTTTGAAAAGAAAAACTAAAGGCAATCCCACTATGGCCCTTCTCCGTACCTCCTCCATTTTTCCTATCAAGTACTTTATTCTGCCGTGTCTCTGCCTCCTCTTTGCTTCAAAGAAGAGCTATGGCTTTGAAGGAAGGAAAGTAGCAGAAAGCCAGCATCTTCAGGACAGTCATGTAATCGAAGTGAGCTCCCTATTTGCTGCAACTTCTTGCACGCCTGCATCTCAAGGTTAAGTTTTTGTTACTCAGTAGGTGTTGTTAATCTCTAGCCTTTTATTTCCATTTCCACCTACTGAAAATTTACAATCCACCACCGTGACCAAGCTATTACTCGTAGGTATATTAACTTTTTGATTTGCTATTTATGAATTCATACTTACTGTGTCAAAATTTATATTTCGGTAGTACCAAGAATATTATGTACTATTTCATCTTCATAAAGTTCAAACAGTTAAAAAGGAAAACTTTATAATGTATGTGCCAGGCTTTCCTGATGTGAAAACGAATTCAATGATCTGCGCAGTTTCAGTTCTTTTCTTTACCCTTCATTAATCTCCAATTAATTAAGTTGGAGAAAGCAAACTGCAGTTAGCTCCTGGCTGGTGGAGTGGTAAAAAGGGCATAAACTTTTTGTTAGGAGCAGTAGCAAGGGCAAGCCCAAAGTCTCCATTCAATTATGTAAAGTCGAAGTATTGTGATCAATCATGAAAGTTAGGTGGCGGAGAGGTCCCTCTATTTTGGGCTATGATAGTTTGTTGAAGCAGAGAAAGGCAAACACGTCTTTGCTCATTGTGACATGGCAAGACTACTTGGTCATACTGTCGTGTGATTATTGCATATGAAGGTCCTAACAAATTAATAATGACACAATTTTTTTTCACTTTGATTAAAACTAATTCTCGGTTTCAGAATTAAAGGGCGAGTCATCTCTGAGGGTAGTGCACAAATACGGAGCATGCAATCATCGTCAAGACACTACTACCACCACAATTCCCGATCACGCGGAGATCCTCCAGCAGGACCAGTCCCGAGTAAACTCCATACAATCCAAGCTCTCCAAAAGCTCCGCCCGCAACGATCAGAAGGTGACGGATGCGGCCACCTTGCCGACGTTCGACGGCAGGAAAATTGGTTCAGGTAATTACATAGTCACAGTTGGACTGGGAACGCCAAAAAAGGACCTCTCTCTTGTCTTCGACACAGGAAGCGACATTACATGGACTCAATGCCAGCCATGTGCGGCATCTTGCTATCAGCAACAAGACCCCATTTTCAATCCTTCTAAGTCTACTTCTTACGTCAACATCTCGTGTACCGACTCACTCTGTAATTCTCTCACCTCCGCGACAGGTATTTATCTGGGTATATAGTTGAGGTTTTAACTACAAATAGCATAATACAATTTGAAGGTTGTATCATTTGTTGGGTTCACTTGTGTTTGCAGGCAGGACCCCACGTTGTTCTTCTTCAACATGCCTCTATGCCATTCAATACGGCGATTCCTCATTCTCCATTGGATTCTTTGGCAAAGAAAGGATGACTTTAACATCCACCGACTCATTTGACTTCTACTTTGGTTGCGGCCAAAACAACCAAGGTCTCTTCGGCGGATCCGCTGGTTTACTCGGTTTAGGGCGAGACAAACTCTCTTTCGTCTCACAAACCGCTCAAAAGTACAACAAACTCTTCTCTTATTGCCTTCCTTCAACATCTAGCTCTACTGGGTTCCTCAACTTTGGTGGATCGCCGTCATCGTCTGTTAAATTCACGCCGTTATCCACCATCTCCGCTGGGTCCTCCTTCTATGGCTTAGACTTCACCGGGATCAACGTCGCTGGCCGCAAATTGGCAATTTCCTCATCGGTTTTCTCAACATCTGGGGCAATTATCGACTCTGGCACTGTGATCAGCCGCTTGCCTCCAGCTGCTTACTCTGCTCTCCGATTTGCGTTCCGACAGGCGATGTCCACATACCCCACAGCGCCGGCTCTGTCAATACTTGATACCTGCTATGACTTTAGCAGCTACAAGACAGTGACAGTTCCTAAGATTGCATTGTTATTCAATGGCGGAGTTGTTGTGGATATTCACTTGTCGGGCATTTTCTACGTTAATAAAGCAACGCAGGTGTGTTTGGCTTTTGCCGGAAATACTGATGCCACAGATGTGACTATTTTGGGGAATGTTCAACAGAAGACGCTGGAGGTGGTTTACGATGACGCCGGAGGAAGGATTGGGTTTGCTCCGGGTGGCTGTAGCTAATTTTCAGATAAAGTTAAAAGGGTGTTGAAAAAGATGAAAACTTTGGAATTGATGTGTGGTGGTACATCGATAGTACTAGTAGTAAGTGGAATTGAGGGCAGGAAGCAAAGCAAGGAATGTTAAAGTTGCAGAAATGCATAGATAGTGATAAATAAGATTGTTATATGCAATTGCAGGTTGAAAAGGCAAGCTGTGAATAAATACAATTTGAATTTATATACCTTTATATATTTGTACACTTATATTTCGGTGATTTTGTTACAAAGATACCGAGTTGTGCCTGCATCTTTAGACGATAATCTCGTTTCTGTCCGATTAAACAAGACTCAACCTTCTATACCAACAATTGGGGATCCCTATATTCCTCAATTGAATCTCAATCTAATAGGTACCTATAGAAATTAATCCCTATTTCGGATGCACTCCGAAGACAGCTTCAGTTTTCCCATCTTCATGATTCTGGTCCGGATCAAGCTTTTGTAGGTGCTCTTCTTATTTTTTCATTATAAGGAAATAATGAGCTTAAGTGCTTGTTTGATTGAGCTTATATTAATAGAGATTTTATCAGTAGAGCTTTTCTCATAAGAGCTTTTCTAAAAAGTTAGTTGACTGTTTGACTATTATTTAAAAAAGAACTTTTTTTAAAGAGCTTCATGTAATAGACTATTTGACAACATAAAAAAATGTTTTATTTTAACTATATTTTATTTTGTAATAAAATTATTTATGCATATAAATATTATTTAAAATATATTAAACAATTTGCAAAACACAATATATTAATTATTATATAATTTTAAACCATATGAAACATAAATGAAAATATATCTAACCAAATCTTTTGTATG
>JAOSBN010000008.1:17485237-17496707 GCA_027563595.1 Erythroxylum suave | reverse complement strand
TAATTTAGGGATCATTAGTTAGGGTTAAGGATTATAACTCGAGAGAGAGTAATCTACCCTAGGACAGTCTAGACCCATTAATTTGATAATTGCATAATTGGTTAGATTTTCATTAGTTTTGGATTGACTTGTGTGATTTGCTATTTTGTTTACATTTCTACACTTTAATTCTTGAAATTAATTGTTTGATTTATTTATTTCTGCATTAGTTTATTTATTTAGAATTATTGTAGTTTAGTGTGACTTTAGAATTTAAGACTAGATTACTATTCCTCATGGGATCGACACCTTAGATACTACACGAATGACCCGTGCGCTTGTAGGCTTACCAAGGTTAACAATTATTAAAACTTAGTATATGTAAACTTGCAATCAGAAGCTATGTGGGAGATTGAGGAAAGCATGAAAAAAGTAGTACCCCTATCTATTTGATCAATCCGCTAAGAATTTCAAGGACAAAATTTCTTAAGGAGGGGAGAATTGTAATAGCTGATTTTTAAACCTACTGAGGGATTAGAGTGCTAGATTACTTAGTCACATGAATTATATTATATTAAAATAAATTTGGTGCATTTAGGATATGATTTTATGATTTCATTCACATGTATAATATGAGCATATACACATGAATTTTGATTTAGAAAAAATTGCACTCAATTAACATATTATGGGGTATGAAAGTTTCTAAATAATTGTGACATGATTGTGCATTTCTAATGTATTGTATTTTGATTTACCAATAAAAAGAATTGATGCATCACAATTAGCAATTTGGAGTTTATTATTATAATTGGAAGATTGATGGATTAAAATGTACATTTAGACTAGGAAAAATTTCAAGTAACAAGACAAGTTGACATGTGGAAGATTAGGATTATTGGGCTTATAAATTGAATGACATATGGCAATAGAATTAAGTAACAAATGGACTAGGAACTAAGTGACATTTGGCAGCCTAAAGAGAGGACATGTAGTTGGCCTAGACACTTGACAAGTGTCCTTAAACTCATCCTCCACTCACACCACATGACACACATATGGCAAAGTCTCTTTATTTGTTGTTTTCTGCTGGACCTCTCTCCTTCTTCTTCCTCTCATTGCTAAAACTTACTTCTCCCTCACATCTTTGTGTTTCTTCCTAAATTCTATTCAATTGCCACACTAAATTCTATGCAAAAATCCTTCATAAAGATAGTTATAGAAGTAGAACAATGTTGTCATCTTCTTGTATTTTTGGAAACCATCCTACACCTACCTTGTTCCTGAGATGATCTCAGATGCATGTGAGGCAATGTAGGCTTGAAACATTAAAGTGGCGTTTAAGCTGAACAAGTAAGTTAAGTATTGATCTATTGTAGCATATGTTAGTAGAATTTTAAGATGACTGATTAGGATGGATTGAATGTAGTGTTGATGTTGGAGTTATACTAGAAAATGATGGATTAATTATTTACATATTTGTTTTGTTTTTAGATGCATGAAAACAATAGTTTATAGGTTGTTATATGAATGATTTAAGTTGGAATTTGAAATATAATTGATGACGAATTCATGCAAAAGATAAGTGTTATTGAAGTGTTTTCAAATCTAGAAAAGTTAGGACTACATGTAAGATGGTATAATGTGAATGGTAATGAAACAAATGAGTAGATTTTTTAGGGATTTAAGTAACAAATATGGAAGCTAGACTAGCATAAAATGAAGTAGCTTTAAGGGACAAAAATTCTAGAAAATTCAAGTAGTGGTGATGTCTTTAAGTCTATGAAATTCGTGGAAAATTAAGGAAGAAAGATTGTGCACAATCATGGCCCTCAATGAACGATCGTGGCATATTGCACAAGTTTCTATCACGATCGTGGCAAGGTCCCCAACAATCGTAGGCCTAGTTTTAGATTAATAATTTTTGTTTTGTGTACATGATGAACCAGTTGAGGAAAAGTCACTCTAAATTGGTGTATTTGGTTTTGATTAAGGCTTGGAATGAACTTAAATTGTTGCTTGATTTATTGGTTAAGAGCATGAAAAGTTTAGGTTAATTGATGTCATAACTTCAAGAATGTATTTTTTTTTGTATCTTTGTAACCAAATATGGAAATTATGATGTGATAAAGGACTAAAGGTATCCATATGAATGCAAACATGATTTTAAGAATATGAGTAATGTGTATTAGGAATGAATGAATGAGCATTGAAGAACATGAGGTAATTGTGAATGATAATTGGGTAATTGTATGAATATATATATTGCTAGAAAAGTTTAGTGATTGCATGATTAATGAATTTGGAGTAAATCAAGCTTACTTAAGGTATAAACTGGTTCTATAGAAGCTATAATGTTTTAATGGTCAAGAAATTTATATAAGAATACATATCCAGAAAGTCAATTGATCGTGCATTGAAACATGACACATATACATATGCATGATTGTATATTCATATAATTAAAAAAATAAGTTATTTGTGAACTATGTGTGTATTGCAAGATGATAGACGCGCTAGGTGATCATCAACATCCAGACATTGCTGGAACATCGAGGCAATAACTTTTTTAAAGCGTACTGTGAGTTAACTTAGATGTGTAAACTTAATTATATGTGCTTCTGTATGAATTGTATGTTAATATGGAATGTGCATACAACTGATTAATAAATGTTGGACTTAGATCCGAGGAGTTTGATAAATGTGGCATGAGTACACAGAAATGAAAGGAAATGAAAACATAATATATGAAATAATGCATCTCATCATACTGAAATGCATGATCAGATAAAGGAGTTGTGACCAGAGTGAATGATGTGGGAAAAGAGCTTTAAGCTTAGGATTGTGCAAAAACAGGCTCAGGCTCAAGCTCAGGCTCAGATGATATGGACTCAATATCTACAATGGATACAAGCCAGAAATGATCTCGGTGTCCACAATGGATACGAGATAGTAAATTGGGTTAATAGGCACTTAGACACCACAAAAACAAAAATTAAAATGGAAACACATGTGCATTTGCATATACATCACTATATGTATCAAATGAGTAAATTGAAACGCATTTTTTAATTGATTTGAAATAATGAATTACAGTTAAAGTTAATGAAAATTCTGTTATGATATGCTTATGAAAGTATGATAAACTTGATGTACCTATTGAAGTATGATGAAAAGTGATGTGGTATTCAATACTAGATGATATGATATACTTGTTTTTGTGATCAGACTTGAGTGAATACATTGATGATAGTTCACTCACTGAGTCAAACTCATCAAAATTGCAATGTTTTTTTCAGGTTCAGGGGAGTTCTAGCTACTGAGGTTATATAGTAAAAGTCTAGTACTTGCATTTTGGGGATAAGAATGGCTCAAAGGTCTTATCAGTTGAATATGAGGAGTCTAGATAGATGTCTTGTGTATTAGCATCCCATTTCACATTATATTTTTGGTGCTGAGATTTAACTCATAAGAATGTTGTGTAATGTATATATAGATTCTAAAATCTAATGATACCTGTGACTTTTATGTTTGTGAATGAAATGCGAAGAATTGAACACTTCGAATGCTTATGATATGTTTGATGCCTTTAATGAGTTATTCGATCGTCCTAATGTACCATTTTTACAAAGTATAATCTTGAATATCCTCTAGAATGTTTAGGCTTATGCTTTATGGGAGTGGTATGTTACACGTTATCTGTAAGTTGTGTTTAAAAGGCTTAAAATTTGAAATTGAATATCCTATTAAAATGTGTGACCCTTAATTCTTTACAACATATGTATGAATTAGCTAAAAAGAAAGTATGTTATAATGACCTTGCATTATTATAGAAGGGGAAAATAACTAGAGAAATTCTTACACAGCGGAAACTCAAAATACAACTTCAAGAAATTTATTGACAAACTAATAACAGTGGGAAACCAAAAAGGTGGTGGTGAAGCAAGATGTATGAAGACAACTTCTAGTTAAGAAATACATGACAAAAAGGCTAAATGCTAGTCCTTTTCATGACAAAAAGGCTAAAGGCTAGTTCTTTTCATATGAGAAAAATAATTTCCAAAATATAGGTTCAAAAAGAATATGTTTCAGATGTATGGTGGAAGAGAGAAGAACGAAAAGGAGTTGATCATGAAGGAGAAAGAAAAGAAGCGGTTCATTAAAGAAAAGAAGTGGTCCATTATACTCTTTTAAGCAATATGAAGGAGAAATGAGGAAAAATATCAAGTGAAAGTGATCACTAATGAAGGATAGGAGGACAATTGGAGAAGATTAAGTTGATCAAAATTATGGTGGGATAAGGAATACATCATTCATAAGATCAAATTTGTAGAAACTTCAAGTGGAAAATGAATGGGAACGATTTTAGTATTGATATACTGGTGATTAACATTAAAGAAAATAAAGGTATTACAGTTATCCAATTTAAATTATATCTTACGTAACTATCAAAAGGAAACTATGAAATTCCTATAAAAAGAACAAGAGGTATAATTAAGCAATGATGGAAAAAATAAATAATTATGGTTCCAAAAAAGAAAGTAGCTAGAAAGGTGTTAGTGGTGGAGGATGTAGTGTGTCAGTTCTTAGTTAAAAGAAATGATGGAAGATACTTGATTATTACTCTAAGTTAATGATGGTCAATCTTTTAGAACTAAAATACTATTGATTATAAGATGAATTCAAACAAAGGTTGACTATTCTTTTAGAGAAGTATGTAGATGTATTTGAGCAGCCCACAGCACTACCTTCAAATAAATTCTATGACCATAAAATCTCTCTTAAGGAAGGAACGAAGGCCATTAACTTCAAGGCTTATAAATATATGGGCATTCAAAAAGGAATTGTAAAAGAACTAATAGAGTAAATGTTGAATCAAGGCATAATAAGGCAAAGTATGAGTCCATTCTCTTTACTAATGATCTTAATTAAATGGAAAGATGGATCATGGAACTTTTGTGCAGATTATAGATAAATGAATCAACGTATCATTAAAGCATGTTTGATGAGAAAAATGGTGTTGCACTCTCCAAATTAGATCTTAAGGTTAGGTATCATCATATAAGGGTTTATGTAGATTATGTGTACAAAATGAATTTCAAAACTTATGGAGGACACTAGGAGTTGTTAGTAATTCCATTCAACCTTATAAACACTCTAGCAACTTTTAGAAGTTTGATAAACTTTATATTCAAACCTTATTTGCATAAATTTATTCTTCTCTTTTTTGATCATATATTGATTTATAATGGATCGTTTAAGCAATATCTTATACGTTTACAAAAGTTAATACAAATTGTAAGACTTTAGAGATTGGATGTCAAGCTTTTCAAATATTCTTTTAGGACATTACAAGTGCAATATTTAAGGTATATATTAAGGTCTAAATGAGAAGTGACAAATCCCTTATGATTCAAATACTACAATATTGGAATCCAAAACTCCCAACCAACTTTGCGATTTATTGGGCCTTTGTGACAATGCCATTATGTGGAATCAAAAGGCCACAATTGCCCTTTTGGCATTGAAGGAAGCTACACCATCTACTTTAATCTTAGCTCTACCTGATTTTCTAAATCATTTGTGTTGGAAATGTATGTTTATTTTGAGGGCACAGGAGAAGTACTTACGTAAGAGGGGCATCCAATCACCTATATTACAAAAATGTTTTTAGTTAGATATAAAGAGTTACCAATATATAACCAAAAATTCTTGACTTTGGTGATTGCCATCAAACAATGGTCATATTATCTAATGGGAAGACATTTTCTAGTTTAAACTGACCATCAAAATCTAAGATACTAGATGGATTTGAAAATCACAACTCTATTTCAAAAGCATTGGTTGTCAAAGTTAATTGGATTTCATTTTTCAATTTGTTACAAAAGGGGAATCAATAATTCAATTACTAATTCATTATTTTATGTGTTCAATTCAAAATTGTTCTTCTTGAGTATCTCACAACTACAAGCAAATTTTCTATCAGAGGTAAAAGAATAGTTAGAGTAACAATGAGGCAATATGATGGTTAGTTGCTTATATTCAAAAAGGGAAAATAAATCCATATAGTATTCTTAAATGAATGATATCTTACAATGGAAAAGACAATTGGTGATAAGCAATTTACTAAAATTGTGGACAAAGCGTATAGTTTTATTTCATGCAATAGTGCAAGGTAAGCATTCAAGGTGGCTAGGGGCATATAAGAAGCTGATGTGCATTTTCTTTATATGTGATGTATGTAATTATATGTGGAAGTGTGAGATTTGTCAGTTAAATAAATATAAAATGGTAATTTTATCAAGATTACTTCAACTACTACTTATCCCATATCATTTTTTTGTATAATATTTGAATCAATTTTATTGATGGTATTCTCAAATTTGATGGTTATTCAATAATATTTTCAATTGTAGACCATTTAAGTAAATATGCTCATTTTATTTCTTCAAGCCACCTTTATTCTACTTTTAAAGTCGCTAGTGCTTTCATGGATGGAGTCTCTAAATTGTAGGAAATGCCTAAGACCATCACAATTGATTTGAGATATTATTTTTACAAGTTCTTTTGGAAAAAGTTGTTTTGTTTGCAAAGCATGATATTACAATTGGATACTAATTATTATCTTTAGATAGATTGGCAAACGAAGATTCTAAATTTCACAATGGTAAAAAAAAAAACTCAAGTGAAAGACATTTAAATATCTAAACTAGTAGAGCAAATGGCTCCCATTAATGGAATCATTATACAATACCACCTTTTGCTCCACCATATCCATATTGCCATTTGATGCACTGGTTAGCCACCACCCTTATACATACCGTACCTGCCTAGAAATTCTAATGTTTTACTTATTAATCAGGTATTAAAGATCACAAATCTATAATTCAAATATTGAAGTTTCATCTACAGTATGCTCAACATCTTATGAAACATTAACTAATAGACACAAAACTGAATGAGAATTTCAAGTTAAATTGTGGGTTTATATTGAACTCCATCCTTATTGCCAACATAGTGTGCAATATAGATCTTCACCAAAGCTCTCTTCATTATCTTTTTAACCATTTCAAGTTCTACAATTGGTGGGGCAAATTGTGTGTCATTTGGATTTAATATACAACAGTTATATTCATCATTTTTTCATACTTTCTAATTCAAGAGAATGATTTTAAACCATTCTATGGAGAATCATATCGTGCAAGCCTCAATTACTTTACTTCGCAATCTCCAAATACTATTTTGGATCATTGTCTGGTCAATTACTATAATAAATTAGTTATGTAAATTTTAGTGCAATGATCATTATTAACTAATGACACTTTCGAAGAATATCCTTATGGTAGTCATCAATGGTTATCCAATATTAACCTTATAGACAAGGTTATTGATAAGGTCAGTACTGTTACAAGAGAAAAAGGATAAGAAACAAAGCAACAATAAGGAGAAAAATGTTGTCACATAGCAAGGGAATGAGATAGTGCCATATATTGTTGTTGTATAACAAAGGAATATAGTACACAAATTACAACTTCGGTACATTCTTCAATTATTAAGATAGTTAATGGTTAAATTGAAAGAAGTGTATATCAAAAATAATGAAATTCTCTCACTTCTTCTTTTGTGTATTTCTGCTATAAGGAAAATGTCGTTTTGCGACGAAAATTACCGATGGAAAACATCAACATTCCATCAGTAAATAAGTTTAGCGACAAACTTTATAGACAGACAAACACATCGTAGAAACAGTCATAGCTAATAATTACCAACGAAAAGTAAAACATATGTCTATAAATTTACTGTGTATCAAAGCAACAATGTCTCGATAACGTGTACGTGCTTGTTTCTCCCATACTCTATAGATGATCACATCAAATTGAAAATCCTAAAAAAATTCTTTCTGAAACACTAAGAAAAACATTCAATAAACACTTATGATGTAATAATATTTATCTAATTAATGTATAAAACTGTTAATTAAAAAAGAAAATAGTGATTCTTTTTGTATCTCTAACTCGTAATAGTAAAATTTCTTTGTCGCCTGGGAGATATTCTTCCATACATAACCCTTATGATCAATCTTCTCCTTGAATTTTGATATCATATTTTTTAAGCACAGTCCAGATGGAAATATCCTATTAGAAAAACAAATAAATTTATGTCGTTTTTAAAATTTAAAACTATAACTTAATTATAAACATATAATGTTTCAAGTATTTTCACTTAAATATCATTGACAATTGTAATGTAAGTTCTTCCATCATGTCCCTCAACTCTAGGCTGGCTTCTTTATCTGCATTGTTTACCCCTGATATCTCTGTTGGTATAGGGGTAGTGAATGATGTAGGGATGGTGGATGGTGTAGCCTCATCTACAAGTATAGTAGGTGGAGGGGGAGGAGGTGATTTAGCTCCAGCTGCTACACCATGAGAAGCTTCACCTATACAGTAAGTACCTCCGAATTGTGGTTTGAATCTTGGTCGCATCATATCATGTCTTCTCTTTGGTGGCATATTTCAACCTGAATTAATATTTGTTTGAATTTTTTAACTAATTTCTTTAAACATTGACTAAAAGTATGATTTTCACGTTGACGTTTCATGAAAGGTCTAAATAAGCCCCTACCGTTATCTTTATTACCATTTTGTACTATTTTAGAAACATTAAAATGTAAAATGGTACTAGAGATTACGGTAGGAGCTTACTTAGACCTTTTGAAGATGGTTGAGGTGCAAATCACACTTGGCCTTACCATGTCTAATACTTTTGAGACATTAATCAAGTTTTAAGTAATACTTGAACTTCTCCATGATAACCAACTTTGTCAACATGTCAACTGCATTTTTGGTATTATAAACCTTTTCTAACAAGATTTGTATAGATGTAATCAACTCCCTAATCTTGTAAAATCTCATATCTATGTGGTTATTCCTTATATAATATAGCTGATTCTTTTTCAAGTAAATAACACTTTGACTATCATAGTGAATTTGAACTTTACTTTAATCCATGCCACTTCCATCACTAATTCTATAAGCAATAATGATTTTTTAGATCTTCAACCATTTTCTTGTACTCTAGTTTAATTGTTGATAATGTAATCATAAACTATATCGTTAATTTTCAATAAACAGGTGCTCTTGTAAGAATAAAGTCGTGCTTTGTAATAAACTTTTAGTTATCCAAATCTTTTGCATAGTCTAAATCCATATATCCCACAATCGAATGATCACCTTGATGTTTACTAAGCACAATTGAATGGTTTGGTATAAAGTACTTGAATATCCATTTAGTTTCTTCCTAATAATGTATTCTAAGTTTTGACATGCACTTACTAATATAAGTAATAATATGAATTAAATTTAGCTTATTACAAGTTATTGAATATGTTAAACATCTAATAACGCTAGCATATGGTACCTTAGATATATCATTGACCTTTAAATTATCTTAGCATTATTATAGAAAACAATCTAAGGTGACTTGCTAATAGAGTACTAATGAATTTAGCCTTACTCAGTTTAAATTTGTCCAATACCTTCTTAACGTAGTTATTTTGAGATAGGCACAAATTTTTATATCTCAATCTTTTTAATTCTCCATTCATATTATTTTCTTAATAACACTCAAATTCTTCATCTCAAATTCCTTTCTCAATAAGGTCTTTAACTTGTTCGCATCATTTGTACTCTTTGCTAAAATCCAAATATCATATATATGCATATACACAATAATCATACTCACATTTCCTATAGTCGATTTGGATCATATAAAAGTCAAACCTTTTATATTATACAAAGTGACTTCTGAATTTATGCATTAGATGCACTTTTCAGTATTAAATAAATCCTTCAATCTGCTTTTTGTAAATTTTGCTCCTTTAAGTCCCAGAAAAAGAATCTTCACTTCCATCTTCTCTAAATGTATATCTAAACTAGCTATTAACATCATCAAAATCCTGATAGAAATACGTTTAACTATGAAGAAAAACATGATATCATAATCAATCCCCTCTTATTAGGCATATCCTTTTAGTACTAGTCAAGCCTTAAACGTTTTCCTTTCTTTTTTTCTTTTTATTGTTGCCTTCCTCATGTATACTCACTTGTACCTTATAGGCCTCTTCCTTTCAAAAATTTATACCAACTTCCATATCAGTTTTATGCAAAAACTATACCTCATCAACTCTTGCTCTCATCCATTTATCTTCCTTCTAACTATTCAAAGCCTCTTCAAAATACCTGTTTCTTATGATGAGTGTAAAAGATATCAAGTATTTCAACCGTAATCTGTTTGGTGACCTAATAGCACATCTAACTCTATGTATGATTATATCATGTTGATACTTTACTTATGATATCATTCTTTAATTTGAATTATCTACCTCTTTCAAGTCTACTCCAAACTAATCTAGTTCCACTTATATTACCTTCGTTGGTCCTGATGGATCCTCTCTATATATTTATTTCAAAATGTGCTACTTATTAAACATTATATGCTACTAATGACCATTTCTATGATGATGAGTCCCAAAACTTAAATACTTTCATATTTTTAAGGTAACCTATAAAGATGCACTTCTTTGAGTTTAAATTAAGATTGGACCTGTCATCATTAGAAATACAAATGTGAAATATCTAAAGATTTTCGAATTTGAAAGATCGACCTTATTTCTCACCCACACTTTCTTTGCCGCTCTATCATTCAATGATGTCCATATTGACATACCATATGCATTACTTTTGCTTAAAAATTATTAGGAAACTTGCTTGCTTTTAACTTCAAACACTTGGCCTTTTTAGTTATGGATATGCTAATCCTCTATGAAACATTATTTTGCTATGGTATTTCTTGAATTGTATTGTATCTTTGAAGCTTATTTTCCTCATAAAATTTCTAGAATTATGAGTATATGTACTCAATGCCATTTTCTAATATCAAGTACTTGATTTTTTTCTACCTATTTGATTTTTTTACCTTAGCTTTCCATACCTTAAACTCTACAAAGACTTGTGACTTAATGCATCATGAAGTATACATAGAATTTTCTTAACAAGTCATCAATGAATGTCATACACTACAAAGATCCACCCAACAACAACTCTCATATAAGGAATTTTCTTGAAAAGTCATCAATGAATGTCATACACTACAAAGATCCACCCAACAACAACTCTCTAGTAAGACCTTATATGTTGGTACGCATAAAGTCTAGAATTTTCTTAGTTTTATACTTGCCTATCTTGAATATCACCTTAAACTTATTCTTATATGCGTAAAGTTTACAAAAATCTAATATATAGTATTCAATACACTTTAATACCATATTCTGAAATCTCAGATAATTCAGTCACATGTTTCATAATTTAGTACTTCATCATTAGACTCTATTGTATCAATCTCTCCCATACTCTATAGAATCTTATAACTAATAGGTTTGTTGTCCTAAATAAAAACTCTAACATCAAATTAGGTTAAAGAACACAAATTC
>JAOSBN010000008.1:17463403-17485137 GCA_027563595.1 Erythroxylum suave | reverse complement strand
ATAGAATCTTATAACTAATAGGTTTGTTGTCCTAAATAAAAACTCTAACATCAAATTAGGTTAAAGAACACAAATTCATCTTTATAGACTTAGGTCCAATTTGACCGTTTTAACACTTAGACAAGACTTGGAGCTTCTAAAGGATTATGAAATTACTAAATGAAGGGCTTTGATTTAATCATTAGATCTAAAGGATGATTCATTGCCATCAGTTTTCATTTTCTACTATTTTTCCAACTAAATTCCATTTATTATCATTTTTTATTTTCTGCTAATTAATTATTTAAGGAATTTTTCTAAATGTTTTAGTGAGAAAAATTAGGGAATCCTAAATATTTGAAAAATACTCAGTTTTCCTTGTAAATTTCTTTTCTTTTTTATTCAATTATTCAAATTTTAATGATAATGTCCAAAATAAATTTAATTGGAAAATTAAAATTAAAAAAGCTCAATAATTTAATTTTATTATGATTAAATATGTGAAATTAGAATTTATTTAAGACTAATTAAGACTTAATATTATAAACAATGAAAATACTACAAAACTAGACTCAAATTTGAAACAAAACACCATTCATTATACAATTTTAGTAAATAAGAATGTGAAGAAATCTCCAATAAATGAGAACTGTTTATAATGAAAAAGGAATTATAAGTAAACATCTAATTCATTCATTACATTTCTAAAATCGCATATTTAAAATCACATAAGAAAATAATCCAACATTCCTAATTTTAATATCAAAATATAAACAAAATTGTACTCAAATTTACCTATATCCCAATGTCAAATAAGCACTAGGTTAAACTTAAAAATATGTAGACGTGCTTGAAACCTTAGTCAAAATCCCCAAATTGAAACTATAATCAAAAAGGCTCTTCTTCAAACCCTAATCAATTCAACAAATAAGTTGAAACCCCAATGCTATGCAACTTGAATTCAAGATGGAAGCAATTGAATTCCAATTGACTGCAAATCAAAAGCTAGTAACAAAAGAACTCTAAAGTCATTATCATTAGGATGGATAATGATCAAAATTGAACCAAAAAATACACACTTCAATCTCAAATCCCTTATCTTCAATCTCAAATACGCACTTCAATCTCAAATCCCTTCTCTTTGAAATATTACAACAAATAATTATTTACAGAACCTTATAGCCATAGACAATATTCTAGCTTTCACTAAAAACTGCCCTTTAAAGAAGATGAAAACCATGTCAAATTCAACTCAGACAACAAAAAGCATAAGTCAGCAAGCCATGCAAAACTCAACAAATGGATAAACATAATCGTTAAATTACAAAAATGGAGAAACATAATCGTTAACTTACGATGGACGGCGAAGGCGAGGAGAGGAGAAGCTGCAGACGTGCAACTGATGGCAACGGCGAGGAGAGGAGAAGCTACAGACAGGCAAGGAAGAAGGACGGTGACAGCGAGGAGAGAAGAAGGTCAGCGACGCAAGGAAAGAGAAAAACTGGAGAAGAACAAAAGAAAAACGAGGGGGAAGGATTCTGGGTGCGTCTAACCCCGAACTGAAATGACATCGTTTGGTATAATACCAAACGACGTCATTTTCAATTTTTTAAATCAACTAATCTGAAGTTAATGACGGAGACCGAAGACTATCGGAACACATTACCATCGGTAAAAAACCGACGTTGACTATAAAAAAACCATTTCCGCGTAAATTTCACCAACGGAACTATATCCGTCGGTAAAATTCCAACGCCATTTAATTGCAAGAAACATTCCCGCCTAATTTACCGACGGATATGGCATTTCTGTCTCTATATTCCATCGGTAAATTTGTACGAATATTTTCCCTCCACCTTTATCGACAACAATTTTGTCCATCGCAAAATGAAATTTTTCACATCAATTTTACCAGCAGGTGTTGATTTTCCGTCGGTAATTTTCCATTGCTAATGTATGGTTTTCTTGTAGTGCTCTTCTCTCTCTCTATTTCTTGATTCTATTATGCACTACAAGTTACCCTAATACCTAAATGATCAACCATAAATCAAACTAATCAAAATTAGTTGTATCAGAATCACCTAACTTTGCTATAAATATCTTCCTACTGGAGGTAACAATGTCTTCAAGACAACTGAATTTCTTTATTAGTTTAATTAGGAAGATAATTTTTCTTATCAAATGGGGTTTATGTTATAGCTGAAGGACAAAATAAAGAAAGCAAGTCTGGTGTGTCAAGATTGAGACGTGAATCCCAGTTGATTATATAAAGTCAATCCCTCTGACACCAATCTATGTTGCAAAGGTGTAGGAGAGTGAACCAAATCAGCTAGGTGTTAGAATAATTTTTATAAAAAAAATATGATTATGGTTTCAATATTAGAATCACAGAGTACACAAGTTGAATAGATAAATTATAAGTATTGAAGTTTGACTATTGTTTATAATTTACCTTTAATGGTAAAGTAGAGAAAGAAGTTGGCATTGATTAGGTTGCTCCTATTCTAAGTTAGTTTAGCTCAAGGTTGAGAAATAAAGGATTTTGTTTGAAATTTTATCGAAATGGTTGGATGCCCTACACATCTCATCCTCATTTTAACTATTACGTTTATAGGTACCCAAGTTGTGCCTAACTTAAAGGGAGGAATCTCGAGTTAAAGTTTAACTAGACCCAACTAGTACCATTAACCAAGACCTTTATTTTTGGTATATTTAGGGGTACAGTCAGTAATGGTTCTAATAGATAGGAGTCTTTCCAAAGGCTTTAAAAGGTGTCAATTATCAAATCAAAGAGATTGGAAAGACCGTTGTCGATTTTGCATTTGATAAGAGTTCCTGATACTTTCTCTAAGTTTTTAAAGCTCTTTTTCTGATATCCAAGATGAGTTGGGAGAAGGAAGAGTATGTTAGAACTTTTCTCTTGTAAGTACTTCATATAGTGTAGGTCGGGCCTAGAGAGTCTAAGCCCGAGCTCCGGATTCAATTGTCATCTCTAGGGAAACTCTTCCGATATGAGAAAGGTATATAACAGTCTACCCATTTATTTTACTTATAATCTGCTAAATGAGAGGGACATAATCTTGAATAGACAGCACGGAGAAAATCAGGAGAATTCAAAATTATGTAGTAAGCAAAACACAACCAGACAAATTGGTGACCATAGAAATTATATTTGCATACTTTTTAAAAATGAGAATGCATGATTTGTTGTGATTGATTGAAAGACCTTATATGGATTCAAAATCCTTACAACCACTAAGGAGAATGCTTATAGAGTTAAAATAATGAGAGACCGTGAGCAAAATATAAGTCAAATAGCTTTCGTAGTTTATAGCACCCGCAACGATGTTTGGAAGCATTAATATTATAAATGGATTTTTTAAGCAGACAAAAGAAACTTTATTCCTAGAACAAAAGGATAAGAAGAGAGGAGATCCCCTTCTCTTCTTATTACCATCTTTGATGCATTGTATTGCATCGAATACTAGTATAAACTCATCTCAGCAGATCCGTGTGCGAGATGCAATAAAGCGATATACAAGTGATCATATCACGTACCTTTCCAGAGTCATGAATGACTCTTGACCCTGTGTCTCCACAAGCAGCCTGACAACGTTGTGAAATGGATTCCACGTCCTCATGGATGCCTTTTAACCAAGTCGACTAATCATTCCTGAATCTTTGGAAATCGAATTATGAGATTTTTTTTATCAAATAATTGGGCATAAAACTACCGTGGCATTAACGCAGTCGCTTGAAACATGATATGAGAAAGTTTATAAAGCTTTTCCGGAAATGAGACCACCTATTTAAGACTCGAAAAGAAATGTTGAGAAGAAATCAAACAAATTCTGGCAAGTAAACTGAGACCCTGAAACGCCACAATTTTTTAGAAAGATTAGAAGGTATACATTATTATGTACAAACAGGGCATATTTGCACATCTCTACTGGGAACATCATCCCAATATCATATAAACACACGGCAAAAATAACAATACAACAAATGATGCTACAATAATCTTCAGAGCTCAGAGAGGATGGCAGGAATATAATGTGATAACTCTGCAGTTAGCGATTGAAATCCATTTACAAGCTGTGTGTGAAAGTCCTGGTCTTCCTCTCCTATCATTCTGGAGTGTACACGGATAGCACGCTTACAAACAGCCATGAACTCAAGGAGGGCAGCAATGAGTTGCTGAAGTTCCTGAGATCGTAATCTTGTAGCCGGTTCACCAGAAAGGAAGGCTGTGCAGACACTTAATACGCCACTGTTTACCTGTGTAAGAAAATGTCAGATTGGTAATAGAGAATGATATACAAACATATCCTGTAACAACTACCATGAAACAGTATATAGAAATGATCGGAATTGCAAGCACAAGACAATTGGAAAAGCAGCATACTTGAACTGCGACACTGCCTTGAAGAATTCTCTGTAAACTCTGGAGACGAGGCAGTTGATCCCCTTCGCCACGAGGCTCCTCCAGCTCATTTCTTAAGGCAGCTGTCCGAGTTTCAATCATTCCAATTGCATTCTCCACAGGAGAGAACTCAAGGGATTCGGATTTTATTACCAAAAGCCTGTTCACCAGTGCGGGAAAAGAACCTTCAGTCTGAAGAACTGTCCGTCTCTTCCACTGGTCTTCTAGTCCACCTTGGGTCTTCCCATTTTTTGTAAAAGGGGTATCAAACAAAAAGCGGTCAAATACTCTTGCGCGAACACTGCCAGTGGAGAGAGAGAAGATTCGTTCCCTTCTACTCCCTAAATCTTCATCTTCCATTACTGGATCAACTGCAGTTATCTGCAGATAGCAGACACCCGGCTTCAACTCGTCTGCCTTCACTTGCCTGGAATCAGGTATAACGAGCAAAGTATGATTGCTGTCCATCCTAGACTCGTAAATATGGCTAAGTTTCTCCATTATGTCACCCAGACGTACATCACGAGGTTCTCGGTATACATATTCCTTTCGATCCAGCTTCCCAAATCTTTCACCATAAAATCCTACCCGGTAGTATGTTGCATCAGTGAAAGGAATTGGACTTGATTCCTGCTCCAGAATTGATTCGTAAATGTTTGTTAGCAATGTGTGACATTTAGCAAGTTGTCCATATGCCCTCCTGCTTTTGTAAACTGGGATTACAAGTTCCAAGATGCTTGCACAAAAGTGAAAAAGCTCAGCTTGTGAGAAAAGTTTATTAGCAAGCTGTAGATACTTTACGGCAGAGTCAACTGTGAGCTTTGAAGCACCATAACCCTCAACCTCAGCAGCAGATGCCTCTGATGAAATCTCACTGCTCACCATTGGACAAATTTTCCGTAAAGCAGTCACATGATCTTTGTTCCAAACACCATCATTTCTAGCAACAAGGGCCTACATGAATTTAGTTACATAAGTTATTAGCTCGAAGCCAACAAATGTACGTCCCCACAACTTCGTGAGTAGTGAGATCCAGCAACCTATTGCAGATAAACCATTTTGTGTAGTAGTGTTCAGACATTATAAAAGAATGCTTTGACATAGACCCAAATTAAGAACAAGAGAGGTGCAAAGACATTAATCGCAAGCATTTGCTGCTAAGGCTTAAGAGATAAATAACAGTTTCTGACAGAGCAGTTTATCACAGTATATGTTACAACTTAAAACAGATGCATAAGACAACAAATAGTAGAAGTTGCAGGTAAACAGACAAATAATAACCTGCATTACAACACCAGCAACAGCAACAGCACATTCTGCAGCTTCAGCCCAAGACTGCATTTCCTGATGTGCATCACATAAATGCAATAACCACATTATGTGAAGATCGGGAACAGGTGCAAAAGCCATTGCCAGTTTATAAAAGCTCTCTGCAGCCGCATATCTATCAGTGGACATCACAGAAGCCTGTCACAATCCAATTTTGGGGTCATACAACCAGAATATAAATAACCGTATCTCCTACAAAATGGTTAAAGGAAGGGTGTTGAGAAGCAGACTCAGGTTTTCAAATAGGTTACAAAACCAACTTGTGTATTCCGCAGTCCCAGGATACAATACTATTACTAGTTAACACAATTAAGACAATGTTTGCAAGGAAATCGATCCTCCCAGCTCCTGGCTGTAACAGTTCTACAATTACAGATTGTTACATGAATAATAATCCAAGTTAAAATATTACTGTTTGGAACTTACCAAAAGTGCATGCTCAATGCTCGCGTCCAGAGCAAGAATCAGGCTGTCAGAAAGATATTTGACCTCTGCCCAAGACCACCGACTCTCTGCTAGTCTCTCAGGAATTGCCACAAGAGCTTTGTCAGGAAGGCCACATTCCCTCAACAAATTCGAGCTCTTTGATTCATCTGCCATTTCCACCAACGACTTGCGAAGACGTCGGGCTTCACCACTCTCTTCCAAACTACCATCAGACTTCATTTGAGTCACTTGAACATCAGACATTAACTCCGACAATGTAATAGTCAGCATAACTCTCAATCTTGCTGTCTGCATAAAGTAATAGAAAGAGCTCTGCAAGAATGGATAAAAAGAATTAATTGTAGAAAAGAAGAGCTTTAAAGAAAATCTGACAAGAAGATTGTTTACCTTCACAAGTATCTGGAGTCCAACAACAGCTCTTCTCCTGATGTTTTGGTTTCTGAAAACCGCAAGCCGAAGAAGATGGAAAGCAGCCTGTTTTAAGAAGCGATCATTCTCCCTTGCCATCAACGTTGCCCCATGCAGATCAAAAACATTGGTAAATGCCGGGAATAGAGCCTTCCAGAAAGCCAGTGGTTGATTGCGTGAGAAGAAGCTCATAAATATTACTGTGATGCAATCAAGTTTCCCATAATCAGTAGCAATGCTATGGGATGCTGCCATGATAGAAAATTTTTCAGTTATTTCCAGAACTTGAAGACTCACAGCAGCACTCAAGTTTTCTTCCCAGAGCTCCTGAATTCAAAATGTAAAAGTTATCAGCTGCCTAACATAGTTTCCCAACTTAACAACAACAGTTAAAGATACATATATGGCTGCTTCTCCAGGTAAAAGTTAAGAAAAAGTTTAAAACATGGCATTTCAATTGCACCATACCAGTTTTTGTCTCAGTATTGGATGCAAAGATTCTCTAAGTGCTTGAGCTGAAGCTCCAATTCTTGACGATTGTGCCTGAGCAAGAGCTTCTCGCAAGGAATATGGCTGGCTAGGGGAACTTAACTGGGAATTCACTCTTTGCCACAAGTATCCATTATCAGGTGTTCCCTGAGGCAGCTTTAAAGAGATTCAACATTAAGAAGGATTAATCGGATGAGAAGAAAATGATCAATCTGAAAGATTATACAATGCAATAGGTGAAACTATTTGGCAGAGAGAAGTGCTATTCAATGCATGCAAGGATATGACCATGGCCAACCATGCCTAAGCAATGAACTTACCCTGACTTCTTGCCGAGATGCCTCAGACAGATAGTTATTTATAGCTGGAGAGAGCCTATCAGTGTACTTGGGAGAAACAGGACCATCCCCAACAGGGCTACGAGAACTAGAGCCCATAAGCAACCCATCAGCGGGTTTTCGGTGCTGTATGAATATGCCTTGACAAGGTTTAGCATTACAAAGAAAACAGAAGAAAAGTAGCAGCACCATCTAACATATGTTTACTCTTTCACATATGATTTATAGATATAAACACCAATGTTTGATTGCAGATGAAGAATGAATTATCACTCTCTTGATGGTTTGACAAAATGGCATCAAAGCAAAAATGCAAGGTCATACTGAACTTTATGCTTCAAAGAAGACAATTGTTTCCTTCCATACAGAGGAACAAAATGTTGAACCCCTCTTCCCGTTCTCTAGCTACAGTTCCATGATCAATAATGCAACCAGCAATGTGAATCCAATTTCTCAATTAGACAAATTGTCAAATCAGTAGTTTCTTCACATAGTGTACTGAATACACAGAAATAACATTCGGTAAATTTTCACCAATGGATATGTTCATCTGCTAGGGAATAACCAAAAAGGGACAAATTAAGGAGTGCACTCACAGTCATGAACTATAGCATAAAGTATGCACTATCCCAACCACAGACTAAGATACAGACCAGTCATTGTGAAAAAAAAATGTAAGTGGGTGGAGTATGAAAAGCAACCTCAAAAAGAACCAAGCATTCTTCCATCAGTTTGAAAAATAATCTGGTACGTGCAATGCTTTGCTGCCAGATCTTAACAAGAGATGCATCATCCAGATTGCAAACAATTTGCAAGATAACAACTAGAACTTCACGCTTTTCAACAGCATTCAGGTTGTAGAAGACAGGCATCTCATCTAGGATCTGCACACATCCAAGCTATAAACTCAGAACTTACAGGAAATAGGAAGAAACTATTGCAAAACAGAAAATAGGAAGCAATACAAAATGACTGTATCCAGTTACTTTTCTCTGACATGTAAATAGCATTTATGTTGAAGATAGTGGTTCGAAGAGAAATGTTGAGTATCAACTCAGAATTTGATGGAAAAGTTTTTAGAACATTCCATTAGTGTAGTTGTACTCGTGTTTGGGGATGATTTTCAAGGAATAAAGGTCCTTGTCAGCAACTCATCCGTAACAACAGAGTACCTAAATACGCTATACTTCATCCATCACTCATGCTAAAGTGTCAGCTTCTTATCTTATACCATCAGGAATGTGGCTCAAAAAAAGAACACTAAAAAACATTTCCCAGATTTTAAAGATATCAGATTACCAAAACCATGCCTCCTAGGCTAAAATTGGAAACAATTTTCAACCTACCTCATGGGTCTCTCCTACACTCATTCTCTGATGACCTTAGGGTATCTCTCATCACCTTTCAATCAAAATACAAGTACAGAAATGGAAACTAAACAACAAATATTGGACTTAAAAAGATGCATAATCACACATCTAACAGTCCCCAATGTGTAAAAAATTGAGCAAGGAAAATAGTATATATAAGAAGGAACATTAATGAGAGAACTGGTAATTGTCAAAGAAGGAATTGGGACTTTGAGATAATGCACAAGTAAACAAAGTATAATTAAGAAAGCCCATGAAGAAGATTAAGTGCAAAGCCAGCAGTAATACAAACCTGACCGATAAGGGGAAAATATAACTGAGCAATATACAGTTTATCTTCAGGTTTTTGGTATCGGGCATCAAACTCGTGTTTGCATAAGAGCACCACCAAGATTCTAGCTGCCTACAGCCACCAAAAAGGTAAGGCATAAGCATATATATCTAGTCATGCGAATCCCAAGTGCATAAGCGGCTCAATTAGAAGGAAGAAAAGTTTGAACTGTGCATTGTGGGAAGCAGAAAAGGTACTTCTGTCACCTAACCTGGAAGATAGTAAAATTGCTCAACATATAAAATTATGCATGCAAGATACTCACCTTGGACCGCTGAGTTAAATCATCATGATCCCAAGTCAGGAAAATCTCTTGTATCAAAACTGAAGAAAGATAATTTCTACAATGTGTAGATGAACATAATTAGGCAAAATATCCTTGAAATGTGCGACTTAAGATCCTTAAATTATATGGAGAAAAAAGAATAAACACATCACTTCATGCATCTGGTCCAAATGGACTTAGCCACCAGCTGATCTTCGACCACAAAAATATACTTCTTTTGGTCAAAGTAAATACAACACAATAACTGTGTTATGAGTCAAAAAGCCAGTCGATCACCATGAAAGATAACAACAGCAAACAGAGAGAAGTAGGCAGTGACATCAATTTTTCATTAGAAGCCTTAACCTATAACTGACAGAATGTAAAATGACTAGAAATTTTACAAGAGAACAAAGTGACATTGATGTGCTGCAACCCTAACTTTGTAAAAGAGACAAAGTTCATTTCCTCTAAGAAAATTATATGTGACTATATAAGAATTGCATCCAAACCCTTTATCTTGATCTATAGGCCCACTAGGAACCAAAACCTATCTTATGGTTTTCCAGAAAGAATCAACTAATACCAAGAGAAGACAAGAAGGCAAAAAAGAAGTTCCCAGTCACATTAATAGTACTCTTCCTTCATCAACAAGGAAATTAGTCCAACCAACCAAAGCTCATTTGAATAATGAAAAACCTGTCCGAAGGGTCTCTCCCAGGCATTTCGACAAAAAGATCATGGTCACATAAAATTTGTAAGAAGGTAAGCTTGCAGTCGTGCAGAACAGATTGGCACACCCCAGAAAACTTATCTAGGTACAATGACACCTGCAAGGAAAAACCAATAGTAGCAGTCACAGAATAGCCCATGCTTCTAGTTCAAAAAAAAATGGGACCATCATTCAGACTATGCTAATGTTACCACAAATATGCAAGTGCAATTCTTTTTGTCTCCTAAAACTCTAACCCCACCAGCTTTGGATAATCAGAGAACTTTAATGTTTTTACAGTTTCAAATACATCATGCAGATCTGTCAGCTTGCTAATAGACATCATTCCTGTGGATGTACAATGAAACATAGCTACAGAAATAACCATTTCAAGGGCAATTTTTACTCGAAGCAAAATTTTCCTCAGAATCTTATGACTGTAGAACTTTAAACAAAATTAAAATTAAAATTAAAATGCAAAAGGCAGCATACCAGTTCAAAAACCTGACAAGGTTCAATGACTGATAAAAGATCATAACAGAAGAATGCCAAACTACTATTCAAACGTTTTGCCAGGCTTAGGCCCTTCTTACAACGCTCATGCACTTCTGTCAATAGGCAGTCATATAACTGCATTATACATCTGAAGACACCTTCTTTTAGTTGCATTGGTGGGACATCTTCACCTGTGACAGCACCATAAACTCCCAAAAGTAAAGCCATAAGACAATTTTGTACAAAGTAATCAGTAAATTGGTACTTTTCCTCCTTTCTATACCTAATGGAAGACTTTGATAGAAAAGACGACTTTGCTCCAGTGCCATCGACTTAACGACTAGCTCAAGAAAGAACCATGCCATTGCCAAGACATCATCATATACAGGTCCAACACGGTAGCCTTTAGCCTGTAAACAGTCAAATGAATTTAAAATTAACGAAAGAACAGAAAAGGGGAAGAGGAATGAAGTAAAATAAGAAACAAAAGGAAAGAAAAGAAAAGAAATGTATGCCTTCATAAAATGAATCAGTTAAACTCCCAATATCAAGTTTCCTTCAACCCCTTTCATATAACCACTTATGGATAGCAGGTTTCAAATAATCAAGGCTGACATTATGCACATCAATGTAACATTTGATTTAGATGTTTAATTCATTTCTACAAATTTAATAAGAGCAGTCCCCTGATCATCATAATTTGCTAGTGAAATGACACCTTCAATCCCTGCAATCACATTCTCAAAGAATGCACAGGATAGGAGTTTCCCTATCATTTTGTCATTCCTTCCACTCTCTAAAATATCAGTTGTAATGACAATGACTTTCATCCAAGAATAAAGCAACTCACAAATTCAAAGATAAAATGCAGTAAACAAAAATAGTATGAGCAACACACAGATGTTGGGACAACATACCTTACTACGAGCCAAGCTTCCCCACACGGTTGATAAACCAGGATAAACAGGTGGTTGACGACCACCAAAGTCATCAAACACAAAATCAACATAGTTTACAAGAAAACGGTTTCTTTCAGCATCATCAACTGATTCCTGCTGTACCCTACAAAAAAGCATATCCATAAGCTATTCACTAAACACAGAGCACCCTATAGATGGCTCCTGTGTGCTAGTAACTAAATACAAAGCAGAGCCTGATGCCAAAGCAAGTTCATCGAAAGGAGAACTAAAGTTTGAGTATAAAATATTTCTGAAGATTTTTTGAGATTTTTTTCATCAGTATTATTATCATAGCAACAAGGGGATGGACCCTAGAGGAACCAACCATACTTCAGCATATAGGTGTGAAAAGAAAAATAGAGAAAAGAAATGAATAAAGCAATGATCATCTTAAATTGAGAATATTTGAATTATTCAGTTCTTGCTGCTACTTTTTCTAACATGTAGGCAGTTGAGCACTCCGATATTTCTTGTTGGTCAAATATTTTTTCAGATACATATAGCAAAATAAATTACAGCCTGTCCAGGTGAAACTGATGCACTGAATTCAAAGGCATACCTAGTTAAGATATTAACCATAGCTCTGAAGGCTGCCACCTAGAGAAAAAGGAATACAGAAACAATGAGATGATAATGACCATCTGAGAACAAACATAAACAATGAATTCGGAATTATTTCCAGTAAAACATCAATTTAAATTGTTACAGAACCTGAAGAGTTTCCCCACCACTGCCTATAAGATGTAGAAGCATGTTTAATATTGGGTGAAGGAACTGAAGCAACGCAGTAGAATCAACATTCTTCAAGCTGTTAATAGCCTGCGTCAGATTAAAAAAAACAATCATGTCAATCCTTGATGAAGACAGCAATACAAATCTACTTATTCAGGATTCTTGTGGGTAACTACACTAATATCCCTGTGGTTTTGCTGTTTTTCAAAGAAAGTCCCTATGATTTGAAATTAGCTTCAAAGATCCCTCTTGTCTCAAAACCAGTAATTAAATTTCATTTTACCTGTTTTTTATGAACACTAACAACATGAAAGTACTTTGAATTATGATGTACTAACAATTTTTAGATATCATACAGTAAAATATTTTTAGAGAACGATATCAAAACACAAGCTGCACTAGGGCTAAATTAAACCACAGGGGGTTCCAGGAAACACCAAATCCTTAAGGGTCTTGAAATAATTCAGCCACATTCTTTCCAGAAGAGGTAATAACTGTTGCAAAATTTTACCAATTGTGTATATCCAAAATGTAACTTCAGCAAGTCAACTGAAACTATTGGCTAACAAACAGAGAGTGTGTAATGCACAGCACTCCAAAGAGGAACTCATACATGTTCTGCAAATAAATCAAAAGGCGAAATAATATTAAACTATAAATAGATGGAAATAAATACCTCCAAAAGTTCAGAACCCCAAGGGGGGCTTGTTCGAAGGGTGTGCCTATCATATTCCAGAAAAAAGTCTCTAATGCGTTCATTTAGGGGATACAAAGATGAGCATAGTTTCAAACGCAATCTGAAGACATTTTTTCCATCTTCTATATAATCCAGCCTTTCCTATGAAAGGGCAAAAAGTGGGAAATACGAATTGACATCAGACTAATCACAGAACATAGAAACAAAGATGTAACAACTTAATACATGTCATCCAGAACAGAGAAATTCTGCCAACCACGAGATCAGAATCACAGAAAAAACTGATTATGAGAGGAGAAAAACCATCAACCCGCACGATACAGATTAATAACCTCTGAAAAGAAGGATCATAAGAGATGAAAGGGTTTAACACATTAATGAACCAGTGAAAAGAAAAACAGAAGTGGTTTAAACAAACTTATTGTTGAAAACAAATTAGACCTTAAACTCTCTTAAGCAAAAGCCCAAATGAACTGTGATACCTCATATCCAGCCCCCCGTGCTCATGTTTAATGATTTTGAGCCAAACTCCACTATTTATTTTAGTGTTCCTCTAATGAAGCACTGGTTTAAACTACCACTGCTTAGAGTGGAAAGCCTGATGTGCTTGAATGAGAAAATTTGAAAGCAAGTGAAATAAGCAGTAAATTTGGACCTATAATCCACAACAAATTTGAACTCAAAACAGAAGGAAAGAATAGTATCAGAGGTTAAACCGCTGCATAACAACAAATTTGAAAGATATAAATGAAGATATCATACACCACTACAAACTTACCTTGCCAGTATCCTGGAGATAATGTGGAACAAGCTCTCTCATGATTGGTAAAGAGATTTCAGATTTCAACCTGAGTAAAATATTTAAAAACTCTTATATGTGATATCATACAACATTAGTGATAAAAACTAACAGAAACCTCTGAACATTTTAAGACAACTGAAAAGTAAACATTTTACATAAATCCTACATGGCTGCACATTATGTAACAGGTCAAAAGGCGCAAAACTTAAAGGTTAAACATAAAAAGAGCACAAATGACATCAGTGGTGACAACTCAAACATTGAGCGAAGTTTCCCATGCATTAGTTTACATATCTCGCCTTTTATTCATATATGGATTGCATAAAAGAGAAACACAAAACATAAGAGAAGTCCACAAAAGACATTTGGTATAACTGCAGCTATAAAAACAATAACAACAACAACAGCGAGGACATCATGACAATTTTAAACTTGAATGTCATACCTTTAAACTCTTAAAGGTAAAAACATTTTTAGCAACTGTCATGAATTTCTCCAGACACAGACAAGTAGTATTAAATAGAATCAAATACAAAGCAAGCACCAAAAATCAGCTTTAAAATGTAAGAATAGCCTTCCAGGAAAACAGGGAAAAAGAAAAGACCAATTTTAAGCTATTTACATACTGGTTGTAAGTAGACAGTGGAAGTGCTGCATATCCGATCACCACCTATAAAGAGGGGAAATGGCAGCTCAGCTGAAAAGGATTCATAATGGAAACAAAAGCCTGAATACTAATGCTGGACAGTAAAATAGAATGAATTTCACAAAGACAAGTTCATCTCCACAAAACCTGACAAGAGATCAAAAATGATTATCTTTGAAGAGTTTGACCAATTTTAATTTCCAAATAACAGTAGAGTTTCCAGATCAATTTCTGCACTTCTAATCCATAGTTAGTTTTTCCTGCCTATCAAAGTTCAATATCTCTCAGCATTTTTGTTTTAATGCTGTTCCCCACCTATACAAGTCCAGAGAGGAAGGCAATTCAGATAATATACTTTAAAGCCAAACTGCCTTTAAGTTTAAAGGAGGATTCAAAAGCTCATTTATCGATTAATTCACAAAGAATAATTATGCAAGAGCCATATTTTATTTAACTGGAATCTCTAACACCATAACCAGCCAATGCAGTGTCAACCAATGAGAATACAAGCTACATACAAAAGATATACATGTGTGTGTGTGCACGCACGCACGTGTGCATATGTGCAATAACTTACTGGCTTTGGAGCTTCCAGTTTTGTCTGAAGATCAACATGGAAGAAAGTGAACAAAAGGTGATGTGATGGTGTCCAAGTGGCAGGCAGAGAAAGTTTAATCTCATCATGGTAACTTGCCACTCTAGTACCAACAGCAACCTGGGTGTGGGCCCACTTTTGAAGTGAAGCCCCTGGCTCTCTTGGATATATTGCCTAGTAATTAAGGAAACATGCATTATATATGACTGAAATTTAAAGGCAAAAGCTTTCCTAAAATACATATTGCAGAGTTACCTCTAAAGGCTGCCTGCGAATATCCATATCATCCTTTCTCAGTTCCACTCTCACAAACAAATTCCTCTTCCGACTCAGGTTAACAGTTAAAGGATAAACATACAGAGAATGAAAAAGCTGCGAGAAAGGCTCATTTCGCACTGTTGTTCGGAAGTCGAATGCATGAAACTGTGTCAATCAACATGGTGATCAATCAATTACATATGAACTTGAAACTTTCAAACTCCATATTTTTCACAATCAAATGTCCAAGGTGAAGAGATTAACTGCCTATATGCTACACCCATTACATTATTCTCATAATTAGAAATGTTTTTCATGCTTTGCAGTGAATAATTAATTAAGAAAAATAAGCATGTCATGAGGCTTTTCATCCTGTATTTCTCAACAAGGATCCACAGTTCCATCTAAATTTCTTCTTTTATCAGAACACATCCACACACTTCTTATTCTTCATCTCTATCTCTCTTCTTTTTGAAAAAAGACAGATACCAAAATTAGCATTAGTAATTAAACAATAATGTAAAGAATTCTCAATAAGAAGAAATTTTTATTCAAACAAAAATATACCGAGGGGAGCATTTTACTGGTGCAATGACAGAAGCCTCGGATTAAACATCTAACCATGGGCAAGCATCTCTGTTTTGAGTTTCCATTTCATAGGCATTAAACCTAATGTTGACCACCATGACACTCATCCACTAATTTCCAAATGCATTACGCCATTTGTGTTTTAATGGGTTGTATTGGCAACAGAAAGTCTTAAGAAATAGGTGGCACATAGACAATATGAACCTAAATTTTCCAGTACTGAGAAGAAGGCACGTACATGTTCATGTGACAGTAACATCCAAGAAGCAACATGAGGTTAAAACATGTCATACTTACATCAGCAGGACTGGGATCAAGATTTCCATGAGTACTTGATCTATCTCGAGAAGTATCCTTGCCATCATGGGCGTTCCATTTGGAGCTGCTAGTTTGAGGTGCTTCAAAACCATTGATGGGGCTTTTTGATCTAGAATCAACAATATGGTCCCCTAGATCTATGGAGTCATTGGTCACCCCACTTTCAGATAAGTTTTCCAACTCAGCTTGACCAGACTGTTGCCTCTCAATTTCTAATCTGAGAACGCCTTTCACAGGTTTATGAACCTTCCGTTTAGGATCCTGTTAATTGGAGTAGGGAAAAAACTCAAGTAAGATAGGTCCAAAGAAGAGATTTTATTACTTAAATAGCACGTACAAACATCATTTCCTAAGATTATGTTAGTGGATATGAATGCATCAAGCAGTCATGGGATTAAATGAAATACTCAGGGTAAACACACACTAATTAAATCAAGAGCAAGATACATAGAACATGAAATTCTAAGCGGAACCAAAGTAGGAATTGAAAGAATAACAGAAAATATGAACATCAAACATGAAACATGAAACATAAAATGATTATAACATCAGCTAGATAAAAACACAATCATTTAACACATACACATATGCATATATTGCCATGCTTACATGAAGCAACACGATAGGAACATTTATAAGCAGAAGATAACCTATAATTCATAATATCAAGTCAACAAGGGGTTCAAAACCATAACCCATTCATGTATTGTTCTCTCTTGAGTATAAACTTCTTAAGCACCAACTAGCCAGGATTTTGCAGGTTACTTTTTTCTTTGAATAACCAGACATTCTACTGAAGATCAACAAGGTTTGGCATCAAAACAATCAAAAAGGGTAGGCCCCATCATATCATTTCTTCACATCGAAGGCGCAATCTTCAATTTGGGATTATCCTTCTTCACATAAATTCCGCCTCATTGAAATGTTATAATAACTTGATTTAGGGAATATTTCATTTTACCCTTTAAAGACATTGGAGATCACAAACAAGTACATTCTCCCAAAATGCAAGTGCTAAATTGGCCCCCTTGAGATCATCACTGAACCAGACATTCTCCCAAATTGAGGGACAAAGTAACTTGTTCAAACTACTGAAACCAATGCCAGAAGAAGGTGCATTCAAAGGGCAAGAACACAAAGTTGAAGTCCAGGACAAAGTACATTGCTCAATTTGAGTAAGATAACAAAGCCTATAAGGCTATCCTGGAGCCTATAAGGCTCTACTAGCTGAAATGAAATTATGAATGATGACTACTATCTACCAAGATGGAGAAAAGGTATAATTTTCACAATAATCAAAAGCAAAAGAACCATCTGACATTGCAAGCTATCTGAAAAACAGATATGCAACAAATACGAGATAGTGACAAGACTAGCACTAATCAGGACTATTAGACTCTTATATAAGCAGTTGATAAAATATGGAAAATGAATCCATCAAGCCCCTATTGAAGGAGTAAGAAACACAACAAACTGTCAATAAGCTTCTAATGAGTCTGCCCATGATTATAAACAATCATAAAACAGTTGATCGTTCACATAAAAACTGGAGTGCCTAGAAACACAGTCCAAGAGGGACAAAAAAGACTACCAAAAACATCAACCAAGTTCATATTTTCCTCACCTGAAGATGGTCCTCAGTATAGCTCTCTTTAACTTTGTTTAAATTTGAAATTTCAACCACAACTGAGCTTCCACTTAAATAACCCAACTTGCCATCCAGTGTAATCTTTGCAGTGGGTTCATAAACACCGTCATGAGAACTTGAGCCCGATATACTTGGTGCAAGCGGGCTGCTTGGGGAAACTGGTTCACCAGAAGTAGCACCAATGCTATTGTCAAATAGTGGAACAATTGCCCATGCAAAGGACTCTCTATGAGGCATAATTCGGGACCACACTTGAAGCTTTTGCTTCTCTCTCTCACTCAAGTGAACCTGTGGAAAAGAAGGAACATAATCGTCAAACATGATGTGAATTGGAAGCTTGATTCAATCAATGACTAATTTCAGCCCGCCTGCATTCACAAGTACAATCCCACTCATTGAACATGTATTCTGGAACTAGTATTACTTAAAGGAATCTGGTATACATAAATGTTGAACATGTCATTTCCTTCTTACGTTAATCACAAAAACTGCGGTTACACCAAACTCGTGCATTTTTTTCTCCTACATTAACTATTACCTATTGCCCTCGAATGAGGAAATGGAAGGGGACAGGTTGGAAAGGGAGAAGACTACTCTCTACCTCTCCCCACCACTATTGTCCACCCAAGCAAATGCAGAAGAGAATTGCGAACAGGCAACAAACTTTAGTTTTACATCATTAAACAATCCAAGATAACACAATCAAATGTTAATTGGACATACTGGTTCTTTTCGTGAATAAACAGATGGACTAACACCTCCTTCTTCAGCGGCAGGCTTCTCAAGTTGGATTAGCAGACATACTGATGCGGATGGGGCATCTAAATAGAAAATCCCACGACTTCCATCAGATACTTTTGGCTGGATTGATAGTAAACATAACAGATATGAATAAGTAACACAATAACGAATGAAATTACAGAAAATTGATATAACTAGGAGAAGTGTATTTAATTTTTGTTTCTTACATCTTGTGTGTCTGTAGGCACCACAGAAAAGTAAACATCCTCAGACAACTTCTCTCTTCTCTCCTTGTTGTACAAGCAAATTGTACCATAAAACGGCTCTGGGAAAGAGAATGAGAAAGCTATGTCAGAAACCTTAAACCAAGCCATGCAATGAAAAGTTGGACACTCCTGGTTCCTCCACGAAGCGTTTGATCAAGAGAAATAGTTTACAAATGCTTAAACTTGCAACTTTCAAAATTTAATGGCTATAAATAAAAGGTTCCAGTATCTATAACCCGAGCAACCAATGGGCCAGATATTCATCACAAGCATAAAAGCAGGACCAACTAATAGCTATTCAGAAAAAAGCATAAAACAATGGAATCAACAGTTGACACTTCCTACACATCATCAAATGGAAACGACATTTAGCAAATAAGCATGGCATTTTAATTTCAGTCAAAACCTTTATCATATGTCAATTGCACAAGCAACTGCTCGTATTTATTTAGTTTGGAGGGAGTTAAGAACCTTCCAGACTAAAAAACCATCTGTTCCAACACAAGTTATCATCACCTCAAGTAGAATCAATAAAAAAGTAGCAATGTGATCTAACAGCTGAGCAAATAGGCTCAAAGTATCGAAAGCAAGCATAATGAAAATGTGATTGTAACTCAAAATTTCAATGTTTTATAAAAGAAAACCCACCTACGAGTCCTGCCTGAAACAATAGGGACAAAACTTTCACAGAAATCCTCAATCCACTGCATCCATCCCATGGAAAAACAAAGCAATAAGACTAGCATTTTTAATAGGGACGCAAAATGAGAACACTGAAACTGCTTTTACTAGGAATTTAAATTTAGAAAACCTGGCATACTGTGTGGTTGGATAATCTGAAACCCTTTGGCCAAAAATCATTGATCTTTCATTTTCCCAGTCGAATGCTGGCTCATAAGCAGGGAGAGGAGACTGAACAAAATGCTGTAGGAACACAATCATGACAGAAAGAAGGCAAAATGATCATGCAAATCATGGAAGGCAAATTTATTAAACAAATTGCATAGTTAGAACTAAAAAAATAGACAAATCATATTATGAGTTCATAACCAAATCAGCCCGACACTCCAGCAGTACAACCTTTGAGATGTGTGAGTTAGAACTTGAGAGGATGCCATCCGCTAATTGTCTTCCTGAAGTGCTTGGGATATCATCTTCAGTAGTGTCTTCAGCTTTTGTTTGTCTAGAATTAGCAAGATTCATTTCTGCAGAAAGTTTAAAGAAATGGCGTCTCAATCAAGCATATCAATTGAGGAATAAGATATTACAATTACGGGCATTAGGACAACATTAAACAACACAGAAAATTGTATGCTTCCAATAATTTCATTAGCAAGAAGATTCTAAGATTCCACTAATTTCATTAGCCACTAGGAACAGTAAAACAGATACACTAGTGTAAGATTCCCCTAATTTCATTAGCCACTAGGAACAGTACAACAGATAGATTAGCCTTAGAAACTGACAATCTAAAAATAGTATAATAGTTTAATTAGGGCAGACTCATAATTCCTTTCCTCGACCATACCCGTCTCAATATCAGTATCAGGCCCTTCAAAGACCTGGTTTTGAAAAGTTGGTGGAGAGATGCTTTCATAATGGCCATACTTGTTTTCATCCTTCACCCAATCAGTTCTGTAACATTGAACAAGCTCATGCAGGTGAGGCCACTGCTCCAAACTGTCATCAAGCTAAAACAAGAAAAAGCATTTACCAGAAAAGACATTAGCATGGAAAAGGCATGATTTACAGAAAACATAAACGTAGACCCACTTTAAGTTGAAGTTAGCAATCTAAGTAAGTAAAGAGCAGATGGAAACACCAAAAGCTCTGTTGATGTCATAAACTAGAAAGTAGTAACTAAGAAAAAAAGAACTCACCAAGGGATCCATCTTGAAATGAGCAAGTGACTGACGAGGTATTCTATGAAAGCGTTGACCGCCACTGTTACTACTAGAATCCATCTACATTATTAATAACCAGACCAAGTTCAAAGATTCAAAGTCAGAACAACAACAGAAACAAAGTCACCCACATAATCTAATTCTCGGAACTAAGAAATTAATAAATGCGCAACTTTAAGGAGAAAAGAAAAGCAATAAGTTACTGTACAATGTCGTACGCTCTAGATCTGAAACGAAAAACGATAGACAGAGAGAGAGGTATGCAGGTACCTTAAAGAGAGCAAGTAGAGGAACCAAAATACTGTGGAAATGGCGACTGAACTAGAACCAAACATTAAGGAAGGGAACTTTCATTGTCGTGATCTTGAGAGAGACAAGATGGCATGGAAAATTTTGGCATTTTAGGGATCAAAGGGGAGAAGTAGTAGGAAAGAAGGCACAAATCAAACCGTACAAGCCAACCAACCCTAGCCAGTAGTAAGTGAAAGGGAGCGGTTAGTTAATTAAATTTTGTAAATTAAAACAAAAGAAAGAGGAGAAGAAGAAGAAGAATATAAAGAACGAGGAGAGAGAGTGAAATGAAGGAAGCGACAAAGTCAAGAATGAGTCCAAAGTGAAGCCTGAAGCGCTTAGCTGGTCAACAACTCACGAATACAAAAATGCGCTAAATGATTAAGGCGTGTTTGGTTACTTCAATTAATAGATTTTATATAGTGTTTGTAAAGTCAATGATTATATGGTTATATTTGGATTCTTTGCGACAATATTTGACGAACTAGGCATGAAAAATTAAAAAACTCAACCATTCCGATCATTTTAATTTTATACATTTTGAACTGTTTAACTTTTTTGTTCGGTTTTCAATTTCAAATTGTTTTAGTAACTTTTATTATTAAAAACTGATCACCTCATTAATTAATTGGTCAATTTTAGTAAATTAATAATTTCTTATCATTCAATTAATTTTTGTTAAGAATATTTTTTAATTAAATTT
>JAOSBN010000008.1:17439108-17454342 GCA_027563595.1 Erythroxylum suave | reverse complement strand
CAACTCACAACAACACAAGCAATTAACAAAACCATTCAAAAATTGGAAAAAAAACACACCAATATACAATGGGTTTTTGGATCAAATCGGGTCGGTGACGGGTCAGGTCCAGATCTGGGTATTAATCCCAGATTTGTCGTTGGATGGCGGTGATAGGCGGTGACTCGAGGCCGGCCGACGCGGGGACAGGCAGAGGATGACGCGGCGACAGGCAGAGGAGTGGATGCGGCGACAGGCGGCGCGGTGGAGGCGACCCGCGACAGGAGATGACCGACTCGAGACAGGAGGTGACAACCGAAGGAGCAACGCATGCCAGAGACGAGAGGACAGAGGCGACGCGAGGAGGAGACGGTGAGAGAGAGAGAGAAAGCAAATAAAATTCAAGAGGTGAGTGACAGAGAAGAAAACAGTGCTAGAGTCGGGGGGGTCGGGTTAGGTAAAAAATTTTATGAAATTTGCAAATCAGTCCCTAAGTTATAAGACTTTTCCGGTACCGACCGGTATTGTCCAATACCACCGATACCGGCCCGGTACAGTACGGTACGGTATTCGTACCAGTGCTTTTATTTTTTCAAAATTTTAAATAAATTGAAAAGCACGTTAAACCTTTTAAAGTCAACATTTATTTACTGTTAATTCTTTAGGTTATAAGAAAGAATAATGAATCGAATTGAAATGAGATTACTATCGCCTCAAATAGGCATCATAATTTTGTCTTAAATCCTAATTGAATTCGACTTAACTTGAATTGTTCTAAAATAATATTATTTTCATATATTTTTAAGTAATATTATTTTAATTTTGAAAATTTTAAATTCATAGACCAAAATCATTTTATTTTGAAAAAAAGAATTAATGTCATCAAAATAGTTCAGGCTGAAATTGCAAAATTTAATACAGTCTAAAATTTAATCAATCTAAATTTGAAATATTAATTTTGAGTTGAATCAAATCAATTAAGACTGAACTAAATTTACCAAACCAAACTCATTGATACTTCGGAGATCCCAAAAAGCAATGATAAAAATTTAATCATTTCATCCAGTTCAGCTGTAAAAATCTTTAACTGACTAACTTTCCTGTTTAGTTTTTAATTTTTTAGTTTGATTTACTTTAATTCATAATTAGTCGATAATTTTTCCAACTAATTACTTTTATAAACCTAATCAAGTAAATTAATGTTCATTTAACAGTCCTATTTTTAATTAAACTTTATATTCTTCTATAGGTAAAGACAATGTCTTTCAATCATATTTCAAATTCTTTAATTTTATTCCATCTTTAATCGATTTTATGACAATTTAATACTAATTGAAATAGCTCCTTATAATTTTCAGTTTTCCCAATTCCTAGAATTCAATTAAAAAAAACGAAATGTACGTAATATGAACATTAAACGTAAACTAATTAAATGATACTAATATAATAACTTAATTCAACTTTTAAACCTGAATTGAACGAATTAAATTTGACATAAATTAATATCTAAAAATAATTATAATAAATTAATTATTTGTGTCATATTTAAATATTTTAGTTTAAGTTTTAGAGTTGTGTCGAATGGTCAAATTATTTTTTATCCAAAGTTTAAAAGAATTTTTTTTTTTGAAAAACTGAAGAAATAGAATAAGTTTTTTTAAAAAAATTTTAAAAATGATGGAGTTTGAGTTTAAGAATTCTTAGAAAAACCAAAGCATCAGTTCTCTTCTCTCGCCGACTTGCGTACAATCCTTTGCAACTGCACTCTTGCTCTCTTTTACTCTGAAGTTTTATCATCTTCTTGTTGAAAAGCTTTAAAAATTTTTAAACAATTTAGAAGAAGAAGAACCCATTATCTGTGATGGTTGACTAATGCAAATAGAAATATCTCAAATTTTGGTCAAAAAATTGATTTTAATAAATATAATTTATCAATGAGATTAAATAAATTTAGTTTTTTTAAAATAAAAATATTAGTTCATTTTTAAAAAATAATAATTTAAAAAAATTTTAAGGGCAAAAGATTTGATTATTTGACTTATCTAAGAAAAAAGACACCACCTATACACAATTGCACTTCGGCATTGGTACTAATAATGTAGATAGTCTACTCTCACATTTGCAACCTCCAAAAATCAAACCGACCTTATTAAGGTTACCTATAACTTAGAAGGTGGATCTAAAATATCATTTTTTTTTACAAATTATTTTTTAATTTTAAAATAGTTTGTTATTCATAATCCAATCAAAACAATAAAAAAAATGTATCTTTTACTTGAATCAGCCGTTGATAATACAATATTCATTTATTAAAGGCGAGCCTTACTGCTCGTGCAACTTGCGGGCTCTGCCTCTATTAGCTTTAGAAAGTAAAGGGGACAAAGTGTAAATGGTTGACTCTGCGTGAGTGTTCTGTGGTTTGAGAGTAAGGAAAATTCTTTCTCACAAAGTAACGTCATCTTTTCTTTTCATCCCTATATCCGACCCCCAGAGCATTTTTTATTTTAATAATAGGGAGGCTAAAGAGTTATTGAAGTTACAACGTTGCCCTCACTTAAGGAGGGTCATAATCGCGAGGAAGAGCAAATGATCCCAAAGAGTAGCCATGACCAAGCATAACTGTTGACATCTGTCCTGAGCTAAGAGTTGCCGGAGGCCAGAGCATTTAAGTTTTCCAGAACTCTTCTAGGTAACTTATATTATTTGGGCGCAAGTGATACGCTTTTATAGAGAGACAGTTTAGGAGACAGGAAAGTATAGCCCTATAGTAGTCAAATCTCTGGCCCAACCCGGGCCACAGCATTTAGGTTGTTTAGAGATTTTGACTTTCCTGTTAAGTTGTTACTTTCCTGTTAAGGGTCTAAATCTCTAAACAACTTAAATGCTCTGGCCCGGGTTGGGCCAGAGATTTGACTACTATAGGGCTATTCTTTCCTGTCTCCTAAACTGTCTCTCTATAAAAGCGTATCACTTGCGCCCAAATAATATAAAAATATCAAAAGCTTTGTATTGATCAACACAGCCCTTGGAAGCATGGCAGAAACACGCGTCTGTTTTCAATACATGAGCTGCCATTTTGTGTTCCCTCGTATTGCTTCAGATGTTTCCTTCCATAACATCTTTGCCTTCATTGTTACTGTGCTCCTTGCCTTGCTTCAACTCATCGATCAGGGAAATGCTTCTGATTCTCTATTTGAAGAACACCCCATTACAGTTCGGTTCGCTACTGGCTGTTTGCTGGTTTACTTCCTGCTATATGCCGTCGAAAAGGTGGAACCCTCAGGTAATGCTGGAACGCACAGAAGTTTTGTTCTTCATTTTCAGTTCTTGTTCGGGTCTCTATCTATAGCTTCCCTTGCATCAATAATTTTTCCAAGCTCATTCCGACCATTTTTGTATGGAATCTGCATCATTGTTTTCGTGGATCGTCGTCAGCTTCTCTTCAAGACAATAGCGATGTTCATCAATTTGGTTTATGTCTCCATTAAGAGTAGAATTATCACTTTGACGGATCAGGGAAGCATACTTCCTGTTTAAACATAGCCAAGACTATATACTGTGCTTTTTTTGTCTTTTGTTTTGGTTGATGTTAAACGTGTACACGACAATTACAAGAAATGTGTACTTTTTTTCCGGAACTAAGATCTTGTGTGGGTGTTATACAGAAAAGGAAACAAAAAAAAAAACAAAATAGTAATGCAGTTGCAATTTCCAAGTTCCATCAAATACATGGTAAATCAAACATAATTAACTGATTGTTTACCGCGGAATGAACTTGGGCATTTTGTATGTTTCGTATCATAAAAGTATTGGATCTAGGGATGTCAAAATTTGACTTATGAACTTAAATTTAGTTATTTTCAACAGAACATTCTAAGAGTTTGGTATTCTAAATTGTAAAAAACAAAGAGTTATTTTAATATGGACCGTCCATATTAAAGACAAAGAGTTTGGTATTCTACATGTTTTTTGCTTTCCACATTTTGAGAATAAAGTGTGGAGTATTTTGCACACTTTTTGTCAAAAACTTTTTATTTAGAAGTATATAATTGCACTTTTCCTAACAAAAAGTTTTTAAAGTAAATCAAAACAATGAGAAAAAATAAGAAAGAAAGATAAATCAACATATCATTTTATTACGTAGTTTTCAAATTAATTTGTAATTCATTAAACATCACTACTCAAAAACTTCTTAATTTAAAGCAACTTTAAATAATGATGTAATTATAACTTAATTGAAATATAAATTAATTTTTATTAAACTTTAACTAAAAATATAATTAATCATCAGTTAATTTTCAATAAGATCCAATATAAAAATACATGCCCTTACTTATTAAATATCTTATATGTAACCCTAACTTTTTCCGAACTTTACAATTAAGTCCAACATGATTAAATCACATTCACTCTTTTCAATCCACCTAATTCCTAAATATGTTAGCAATGGATACATTATATTCTTAAATTATATTTATCATTATACAAATTAAATTTCTTTTAATTCTTTAATAAAATAGTTTATATCTATATATCAAAATTGACTTCTAGGAATGAATCATAATAAACCAAATATTATCAAGGCAATTTTAATTAATTTTTTTGTGCAGAATTTTTTGTATAATTAATGTTTTGAATAGACAAAGTATATAATTAATGTCTAATATATTTGAATCTAATTATATTATATCTCCATTTTAGTAATTGGTTCTTATAATGATATTTGAAAACTCTTTTCATATTATCAATACACCTCAGACAAAGATTTTGTAAGTTAATATTAATAGAGAATAATAAAAAAACTCTTCCTAATTACTTTAAGGAGTCAAATCCTATATTGATCACTTATGTATTTCATTATATTTCATACCATATGTAATGATTATTAAGTGAAATACTATGGACTAAAATACATCCTAAGTAGTGTCAACAAATAACAATCTTTATATGTGATATTTTGGAGATATAAAGTCAAATCATCATTTATACAATCATCATGATGAGTATTTTCACGCATACGTCGTAAGTAATGTTCCATAGAGAGTTCTCATGACGGATCGGATCAATTTAATGAACACATTATTTGACAAGCACTTACATATTTGTTTAATAATCTTTATACTTTAATTTATGAGACCTACAACTTTTCATAAAAAAATAATATATGCTAGTTTTGACATTATATTAATGTCCAATCTTATTAGAGTAACGATTAAGAATAATTTATAAATAATACATAAATACAATACAAATTTTATAATTATAATATTATCATAATTTCATTTATGAAACTTAAAATTTATCTTATAAGTTAAACATACATAAATTAAAATTTTCTTTAATTAATTATGTTTATGCAACCAAAACCAAGGCCATTCTCACGGATGTCCATTCTTTCTAATTCATTTCTAAGGATGCACTCAATTAGTCGCTATTTTATTTGACGGTGAACCGGATTTGCAATTTAATGGCGTTGGATAAAGGGTTTAGTTTTCCTTTCCCTATTTGTCTGTTTAAGAACACAATGTGACGAAACAAACAAGTGTATGAATGTCCGCTTTTGCAGTTAATAGGTGAAATTCAGCGATTCACGGTCCTGGAAGGGCTTATGTTGATGGGGGATGTCATTTGGCTACCTTGTTACTCATCCTGACTGCTACTTTCTTTCCCTTCGAAATGTCTACGCCCCACATCCTGATCTTACTGTTGTTGATCTACGTTAATCCCTTCTGCTTTCAGGTTCATGCCTTCAACGGCCATGACTACGGCGATGATAATGGCTCATGTGGACCAGATGGTGCGATTAAGTTTGAATTGATTCACAGGCATGCACCTGAGCTGGCTGATTCAGGCTTTTCCACTCTGGGACCACCCAAAAGCAAGTTAGACCGCATGAAGCAGCTTATCCACAGCGACCATTACAGGCAACAAACAATTGGGCATCGCCTGGGACAAAGAAGGAAGGCTTTTGAGATCAACGGGACAATTCCTGCCCAGATACCAATCCGTTCGGCCGCAGACGTTGGAATTGGTCAATACTTTGTATCTTTCAGAGTTGGAAGCCCACGGCCTCGTAAGTTTGTGTTGATAGCTGACACAGGGAGCGACCTCACTTGGATGCATTGTGAATACAGATGCGAACATTGTCTCAAACTCAAACCATATCCTGGGATAATTAGGATCTTCGATGCCGATACATCACCGTCCTTTAGGACAATTCCATGTTCATCTACAACCTGCAGAGATGATCTCTCTTCATCCTTCTCTTTGACTGATTGTCCTGCGCCAGAAGCACCCTGCCTCTACGACTATAGGTAACGGAAGAAACAGCATTTTGGCTCTGTATTACAATTATATAGGATGGATTCAAATAGCGTGCAATTATCCATCGGCAGGCCAATGCTTATTCTAATGTCGTTATGACAGATATGCAGATGGCAGAAATGTTATCGGATTATTTGCAAACGAGACTGTAACTGTTGGGCTTCATAATCACCGCAAGATAAAGCTGCATGATGTCTTAATAGGGTGTAGTCAAGTGTTCAACGGTTCCTTTAGCAACACTGATGGTATAATGGGTTTAGGCTACAGTCCGCATTCATTTGCAACGAGGATTGCCAAACTTTTCGGCTACAAGTTCTCCTATTGTTTGGTTGATCACCTTAGCCCCAGCAACCTTCGAAACTTCCTCACCTTCGGAGACGTTAACACCACACCAACACTGAAAATGCAATACACCGAGTTGGTGCTTGATGTTATCAATCCGTACTATGCAGTCAATGTCTCGGGCATCTCAGTAGGCAATACACGCCTGAATATTCCGTCCCCTGTGTGGAATGTCTATGACAATGGCGGAGCCATTCTTGACTCTGGTTCCAGCCTGACATATTTGACAGAGCCTGCATATAACGCTGTCATGGAAGCTTACGAGCAACCCTTGGCAAACTACACGAAGGTACAAATGCCGGAACTGGGGCCAATGGAACATTGCTTTGAAGCGAAATGGTTCAACGAAACGTCAGTGCCCAAATTGAAAATTCATTTCATGGACGGGGTTAACTTTGAGCCACCAGTAAAGAGCTACTTGATAGATGCTGCTGATGGGGTGAAGTGCCTGGGAATTGTACCGACCGCTTGGCCTGGTGTTTCGGTGATCGGCAATATAATGCAGCAAAATTACATGTGGGAGTTTGATGTTGGCGCTGCCAAGTTGGGTTTTGCTCCTTCATCCTGTATTTCTGATGAATAATTGTAACTGTATAAGCTTCTTTCCTTCACTCTGTTGTACCTTAAACCAAATTATTAAAACTGGTTTGCTGCTGTAAACAAAATAGCCATTACACATTTGCTTGGCTACGTTTCTAATACTTATCCCAGATACATTGCGTGTCTTTCCTTTTCTTTTGAATCTTTATTGTATTCTCGAGGAATCTATAAAGAAAATAAGAATACAACTCTATTAATTACTACTTAGCAAAAATAGAAGAAATCAACTGTACTGCTACTAGGTTGGCCTAATACAAAAAGCAGTTAGAAGAACCTCAAATACTCATTGAATGTTGGAGCCAATACAAACTAGAAAGCAAAGAGCTGCTAACCAGCAGTAGCAAAAGTCTCAATCATCTGCCACAGCAACATTAGACACTGGGCAGTAAGGCCAACCACGCTAGCAAGCAACAGGCTGGTTAAAGGCGGATGACCTACACCTTGCCTGAATTCGGCCATCGTATTACGCCCGCTTCCAGATTACGGTTTTTACATTAGGAAGTTCTGCTAACATTTGATGTTAAAAACACTGCAAGTGATTGCATACTTAAATATCCCCACTTTACTGAAGTCTTTAGACACCATTGGACTACCACACTCCAACTCTCCAATGTAATACAACAGAGAAAGTGGAGTAAGCATAACTGCCAGCCCAAGCCTTCCGAGATTCTCCAAGTAATACAACCAATAAAAAAAAGTGGTAGGGTAAGGACAATTGCCCAAGTCCTTCGGACTCGGGACCAAAACCACTCAGTCAACCGATACCTACAAGAAGCTTGATGGCGAAACCTCTCATAACTTGAAAAACTTCTAGAATCACAATGGCAATCTTCTGTGTGATGAAGCTTTGAAGGATAACCAACATGACCCCTGGCTTCAAAGTTGGTCAAAAAGTACTGTAAAAGACCACCTGTATGCACATAAATTCATAACCATAGTTAGATAAGGTAGAACGTAGCGTAGCCCCAGAAAATTAGATCGGAGTAATTGTATAACTTGCTTGAATGTTAGGATTCTCACCAAAAACAAAATGGAGATTGATTACACTAGCTGTATTTATCAGGGTTTTCCCTACTCCGGATAATAGGGACACCATCATCCCTCCAATGTATTCGTTCTTCACATAGCGCAGCTGCCACCTCTACATATAATTGATGCTCCTACAGAAATGATGAAGGAAAATAAGATTAAATTAATATCACTTTTAGCCAAAATCAGAACGTACCCTTTGTTCAATGTATTATAATACCATTTATAGCTTAATTCTGCAAAGCTATCTCGAGATTAACATGTTTGGCATGACTCGATACTTCCCTAAGCATACAAAGACATTTAACAAGATGGTAAAACTCTAGCATAAGATAAAATGAGCTGGAAACGCGAACAATATCAATCCCACAAACACAAGTATTTTTTGGTTAAACTTTGCAAGAACATCATAATACAATGCAACTAATAGCTAAGTACAATATTGCACAAAATATGGCCAAACAATAGACAAATCCGATTACCACTTCAAGAACCCTGGAAGCTAACTCCTCTGCTGTGTCATTGGCTTGCACAGGCAAAACTCTCTGAGCAAGGATTCGTCCCTCATCATAATGCTCATCAACGAAATGTATAGTTGGTCCTGAGTATCTAATCATGCAAATATACATGTGAGGAAACGTAAATTAAGAAGAAAAGCAGTTATGGAAACTTTTCTTTTTTTAACCCTTTTTCTTCTACTTAGATAACTTGAGCGTCCAATAAAAGAATTGAAATGGAACAGCACTTAAGACAAAAGAGCTTAGAGTATATAAAAGAATAAAAGAGGAGAATTTAGTCAAACATAACTTTTAATTTAGTGGGATGAAAAGTGGGGGTTGAATTGACAACAAAGATAACATAAGGCTGAAATTTAGCTTATGATAGGTCTTCTTATTAGATAGGAAATAGTAGTAAATTAGATATGTTATCCTAACTGTTTACGACTTACATTTATTTAAAAATGTAGAATTCTTATTAATATAGGATTTAATTTTATTTTGGATATTTGAATTAGGAACCCATTTATTACTAGAATAAGAGATTTAAATTTTTTCTATATATATGTGTACTCAACACTAAATTCTAGCTATATCAAACCTAAATTTCAGTAAAATCAAATAAAAATTCTAGCTTAAATTTCCACCAATCAAATCCTAAAAACTTTAGCTATACCCAAATCTAAAATTCTGTCCCAAGTTTAAATCCAGACTTGAAATCTGAATTTTTAGCAACCTAATAACATTCAAAAACTATATTTCTTAGTTTTCCTGAGTTTTAGCTACCAGTTGATAATTCTTCTATTTGTTCTACGTTAGCACTTCTGATTCAACAACTTTAAAGACTCACAATAGAGTAATGTGTATCATCATATGATGCTACATACCTTGCTCCAGAAGTGATAACAGCTTTATGCACTTTCATTCCATAGTAGCCTTTGCCTCCGAAAGCTGGAAGGAGTGATGGATGAATATTGACTATAGATCGTGGATAAGCACGAATCAACTCAACTGGTATAAGTTTTAAATAGCCAGCTAAAAGAATGAAGTCAACACCAAACCTCCTGATTAAGAAAACGGACAAAATCATAATCCTGTCGAAGTGTGTGAATAATCTCCACACAGTTTTCCTTATTGCTTTGATACTACTAAACAAAAAAGGAAGAAAATACAAGTATTTTATTCCCATTAAAAGAAGAAAAAGAGGCAGACAACATTTACCATACTCTATATGTGCTGCCTTTCTAGGATAGCAAGAACTAGTAATTTGTTGTTTTCAGCTTTCATCGTTTCAGTCATATCTAAGAGGGGAAGGGGTAAACGTAACTGCAGGTTGCACAATGTTATCATTTTGCAATCAAAGATATTAGGATTTGTTGCTTTCTTTCTGTTTCTATAAATTGAAAGACAATAAGAAACAAACTAAAATGTGTGCAAATGGAGTATGTGGCAATGAATCAATTAATTTAGAGTTACAATTTGAAATAACGAATGGCCAGCATATCAAACATTAAATCCATGAACCTGTCTACTGAGAGGGAAAAACATAATTGCAATATCATGAATTTTAATGCTTCATGAAGATGGAGGTTGAATAGATAGGATCTTAGATAGCAAAACATGTAACATGAACAAGTGAAAAATATACGCAGAACAATAACACACATTGGGTAATTTCAAAATGTCTAATGATCTTGTGACAATAAAAGTCAGGCACAGGTCGTTTATTTTATCTATTCAGGATAGCTCATGCAGATAGCAATGCTAATGACAGGCTTAAGAGAAGGAATCAGAAGTAAAAACCACGCCAGCTCAAATTAGAACATTTAGATTCCCTAATCAGAATCTGTAACAATCCACTTGACTTTGCATATCGAGGAAACAACAGCTTCATTCCCTCTTAGGCAAAAACAGAAGATGGCAAACATCGGATAATTGAAACTATAAGAAGGGCCTTTAATTCATTAAATGATTGTCAGTCTGAAGCAGTGACAGCATCTGAGCTGCACCATCTTACTCTCATCCTATTGACAAATTAAAACAAGAAAAGTGAAGAAAAGACAAAATATAGCAATTAGAAGACTGTATGTGAGCCTACCCAAAAGTGGAGACAAGGTCACTTGTTGATTGGCCATTAGGCTCGTGCTTTGTTCTAGGGAACAAAATGACAGGGATCCCCATCTTTTTTGCATATTCTGCACCTCCGCAACCTGCAATAGACGAGAGGAACACGAATACCTGAAGGGTCTAAGTAGGTCATAAAAACAAATTTCATGTATTGTTTCTCAAAAATTATCAAGAAACTTGCGTGAAACACCATAACTCTCACCCAAAAGCTTCGTCCTATTAGGATATAGGTGTTCACGAAATCCCAGTAAACAGAATTTAAAACGCTTTGTAAGAAAAACAGGCAAAGCCTAAACTTTTATTGATTAATTAAAGTAAACAGGATGAGCCAGAACATTCATCAATGAATTAGAGGAAAGCCTGTGCTAACCAAAAAAAAAAAAAGGTGTACTGTACCAGCTTTATTTGTGACCAAAACAACAATATCTCCATGAACTGATCCCTGGAGACAAGCTTCATGAATAGACATAAAGTTAGAACCTCCACCAGAGACGAAGACAGCCAGCCTCTTCCTCCTTAATTGGGGTTTCTCCCAGTCTGTGGTAACCTCCAAAGCAGTACAATCATTCAATTTCCCAATAGCATTACAATACTGCAAGCGGTTAAGAGACCCTTTCCAGGGCGTTCTTGGTAGAGCAACCAAAGCTCTGATTTTTAAGGGGTTACCATAATTTCGTTGAAGAAAAGAAGAGAATGACATTGGTAAGATTAGGCTGGTTTGTAATGTGGAGTTTGAGGAACACCCTGAGAGCAAGTCCATACTCAAGAAGGAGAACCCCTAAGGGGGTGAATTTTGGTGAGCGTATAAGCTTTGCTGTTTGGGAACCGTACAGGACGAGGGATGGACGTAAACTGGCAAGGTAGCTAGGCACTATCTAATACAGACAAAAAAAAGGAAAAGTAATGATTTATTGGTTACGAGCCGAGACGACAAAGGACTCTGGAATGTCGCTGATCTTCCAACCCTAATTCGGAAAGAATTGAAGCATATGGGACCCCTTTAACGAAACGTCGACGGATGGATAACTGCAATGTCGTTTCAAACTTCATATTAGTCTCCAGTCTCAGGAGTATTGTGTAAATGGTTTTTTTGTTGGAAATGCCGCGGTTGTTCCAAGATAACATACTGTAATTCATAGATAAAAATTGGTTGTTTAGAGACTTATCTAATAGAATCAGGTGGCTCGTCGACCCCCACTTCCTATGAATGGTCCATACTATCTGGGGGTTCATCATCAAAAGCACTCTCCATCTGGTCATTTTGTAACATCCCACTACTATAGAGTACATACTCAAACTTTTAGGAACATTTAAGTACATATCCTATGATAATGGTATGTTAGAGCAAAACAAATCAAACTTACACATGGCATCATCTAACATAATTAGAAGTCATCAAATTTTAAAACTATTCACTTCATTTATTCATAAAGCTTATACTGTTTCCATCAAACAAATATTTACAAAACCTTATACAGGTGCTAGCAACACTACAAAAATAACAAAAACTGTATCACTTCTGGTATCAGCTGACAGACCTTTGAGATATTTCTCTATCCAAAAAATTCCTTAAGTCCTGACTAAGGAACTAGGTCTCCTGTCTCGTACCTGAAAAGTCACATCGCAATTTTTGATGAGTTTTGCAAACTCAATGAGTGAACCATCATTGATGAATTCATCGGATTACACACACACACCACATATTTCACATATATATTCATTCTGATCATATATACACTCCAGATATTTGCACAACTTGGTATATCATATAATCTCACAATCCACATAGCTAAGTATAACAAATAGATCATATCAATTTATCATTCGCTTCAGTTTTGCAGATCATTAAAAGAAATTCAACCTTATAATGTTATGTGCATGAGTCTCTACATTCTTTCTTATTATTGTGACCAAGTGCCTATCACAAACTTGTATAAATACCGGCCCATAAGGCTCAGTCAAACAGAATTCACGAAGTATAGCTCTACATGCAAAATCTGCAATCACAGAGTAAAGTTCTACGTGGAAGCGCTTCATACTGGCAACTCGGGTGACAACTCCTTTATCTGAGCATGTAATTTATGAAATGCAACAATTTTAGAAAATCTCATATATCACAATCTTATACAAATACTCATAAAAGACATCACAGTCATCAGACCTAAGCCCGACATTCATCTTTCATTGAGAATCAAAAGTCAAATTCATATCAAGTCAAAACACTCCCAATACATGCCCAACTATTAACTCCTCGGACCTCAGGTCCGGAATCCAGAAACAACTCACAAACAATTCAATAATTGGAAGCTTAACAAATCAAATTAAATCAATCCTAGGAAATTCATCTAGGATGACTCACAGTACGCTCCACGAAGCTATTGCCTGGATGGTCCGGCAATATCGGACTGGCGTCCAATGTGCTCCTCTAAAACATATACATCAAATTCACAAATATCACATTTTTGTACAAATGTATAAGTATTCTTTTATACATATCAACTTTGGTGAAGACACCTCAGCCTAATTCTGCCCACATCAATACAGTTTATTCAACAACCACAAAACATGATTTCTGTCCCTGGTAATGTTACAGTCTAAGCTAAAACTTAGTTTCATGCCAATTTTGAAAATCATAGAGACAGAATTAAAATTCAACTTCTTCACAAAAGTTCTAGACATATGTCTCTAGTTTAATAAGAATCAAAAATCAACTCATTAAGATATATACAGCTCAAGTAATAATTAGAAAACCGAAGCATGAACATGAAAATTTTCCAATTCATAATATTCCAACAGACTTCTACACTTTCATCCAGTAAATCATTTTCAAATCAATTCATATAACTCTAAATTTTTATGGAGAGAAAGAAAAATGTCTTAGAAATCCATTGGTTCAAGTTTCAAGTTATTTGGAAATCGGATGACAAAGTTACAGTAAAAAGAGTCAAAACTGTTCAATATGAGAAAGCTTGATTATGCATTACCACCTTCTACAGTACAATCGTGATTTTTACACGTTAATCTTCCAAATTTTCTTTGCAGAAATGCTTGTCCGCCTTCTTCCTCTCTTCTACTAAATCCCTCATCACAAACTTATACCCTTACATTTACTCCTTCATTTGTACACCCATGCAACTTATCTTATGCTAAAACAACTCAAAGTGCAAGATTAGTTACAAATACCAAAACCGGAAATTTTTCACCACCATTCATCATCTTCAACCTTTGTTTATAACATTTTCTGCACTTTCTCTCTTTCCACTTACCCCATCATCTCTAATGTATACTCTTTGCATTTCTACTCCTATTCCACTTCAACTTACTCCAAAACATCAAAAACAAAACTCATATATGACAACGCTATTTTTCTGCTCCCTGTCTCTCTCTCTAGCACACAAACTTCATCTTCCCCACTGAAAGCTCCTTATTTTTTTTTCCATTTTTACACTTCATATCTACTACATTCATTACATAAACCAACTTCCTGGTCTTCCTTCGGCTCAACAACTCACAACAAATAAAAAAAATGCAAGGTTTATACTTAATCATCAAAAATCAGAAATCTCACTTTCACTTTCTCCGTCTACAGTGTTTCCATTCTTACTGCACTTGTTTAGTTTTTTTCTTTTAGACACCCCAAAACAAGCAAAACCTCATTCAGTGTTCTACTCTTGTTTAAATCTCCTTAAGCTTCAATTCTCACAATCGTAGAAACAATTTCTGCACAATGTTCATTTCACATCATTTTCATATCATTCATTTTTCTCATCACCGAAACTACTCTTCATGCATGTATTCACTTCCAACACTACAACATCATCAAAATCAGCCACATAATATCCAGAAAACTAAAACCCAACTTACTATAAACTAACTCATAACTCAAGATTCACTACAAGAAAATGAACAAATAGCGGCGAAACTTTTCCGACGGAACCATTTCTGTCGAAAAATAGCGACAGACCTTCTAATTTCGTCGCTAAAATGGGAATATTTTCAACGAAAAAAAGGTCCGTCGGCATAGAATTTTGTTACAAATTTTACCGACGGAATATAGCGACGCCTACATTGATCCGTCGAGAAAAAATGCGCGAAATTTTTGCGCATTTTATCACCTACGGCAACACACCGACGGTACCGATACGGTCGGTATTTATACCAACGGAATACAATTTACCGTCGAAAAATTGAACAACAAAAAATTTTCACCGACAGACCAGACCAATCCGTCGGGGAGTTGATTGAAATATCACCGACGAAATAATTTAGAACGTCAGAAAATTTTAAAAAATGATTGATTGCCGACGGTTTTTTATTATTCCGTCGGTGATGGTGA
>JAOSBN010000008.1:17417315-17439008 GCA_027563595.1 Erythroxylum suave | reverse complement strand
TATTATCAATTATTTAATGAACTAAATATAATTTATATGTTACGATCATTAACAAATTAAATGTAATTAAATATAATGAATATTAAAAAAATAACAACAATTACCGACGGAACAGTCTGTTCCGTCGGTATACAAGTAAGATATATTACCGACGGAATAGATCTATTCTGTCGGTAATTGTCATGTATTTTACAGACGGAATAGATTTGTTCCGTATGTAATTGTCATGTATTTACCGACGGAACAGATCTATTCCGTTGGTACTTAGCTTCGAAATTTACCGACGGTGTTATTTTTTCCGTCGGTATTTTTGCAGACAGAAAATTTTTTTCCGTCTGCAAACATTAGCGACGGTAATTCTTTGTCCGTCGCTAAATTTGGCGACGCACAGTAAATTTTCGTCGGTAAAACTAGCTACGACCATATCACCGACTTTTTCGTGCTGTCGTTATATTCCGTCGGCAACATTATTACCGACGAAATTTTTGGTTATTCCGTTGGTAATTTCCGTCGCTAAACGTCTTTTTTCTTGTAGTGATTAAAGTGAAACATCTACAAATAACAACAATGCAGCACTTACTTGATTCTTCAGAAAAATTTCCAAAAATTAGGAAGAACAATGAGGGATTTCAGTGGTGGAAGGACAATAATACAAACACATGCAGATGGTGGTTTCGGTAAAACAATGCAGAGACTTCCTTTGAATCTTGCCATCTGTTTTTTTTTTTGACATTGCATGTGTGACACTTGTCACTATTCCCATGTATCACTTGTCACATAACTATGTTGCCATATGTCACTCTCCCATTTATTTCTTTTTCTATTTATTTTTTGTCCAAAAATACCCCAATTTTCAGAAATTTTCTAAATTCACTAAAAATTCCGAAATAATACTAATAGTTCCCAAATAAAAATTTTAGCTCAAAATAATTTACCAAAATATCAAAATTTTCAAAATATACCAAAATTTTCAAATCACAATTAATACACTCCAATTTAATCCACAATTTCCACTTATAACTCAAATTTACCCAGAAATGTCAATGAATGCATGTACAATCATATGAATGTACAAAATAAATGTATGTCACAATTAACTTATGCATGACGTGCATTTTCCTAATTTCATAATACTTTCTCCTAAATTACTACTCTAGCCTTAACATGGGTATCGAGATGTTACAACTTTGGTCTAGCAGGTCCACCTCATCCAATAGAATGGGGTTTTTGGACTTGTGCTTGTTCTTAACATAAAAACCATGTGGGCATGCTGGTTGTGTGAGCATGGGGTTCTGGAGAGGTTCAGTTTCTTTGCCTTTGTTTCCTCTTAGTTTTTTAGGGGCTGGGTGTGGAATAATAGAGACAGTGTGATTGACTTCGTTGTTCTGGCTTTTTTCTTATGCAGGTTTAGCTTGGATGGATGAAATAAAGGTGTTGTTGGATCAATGATGGATTTGGGTGTTGGATGGGCCTCCTGAGCCTGTTTTTGTTGTACTGTGTTGTGTCGGTCTGAGATGGGCCTTGCTAAGTTGGGCTCTTTTCGTGGCTCCTTGGTTGGGCCGTCTGATTTGGAACTCTTTTTAACCCATGTTGTTTCTTTGGATTGGGTCACAAATTTTCTCTTAGTGGTTTTTGTGTTGGACTTCGATGCACCTTGGTTGAAAGAAAGGTTGATGTGAGCCAACGGTTGGATATTATTTGTAAAGACATAAGGTTGATTAAGTGTGTCAACCTTCCCCCCTTGATTTGACCTTAACACATCGAACCTTCCAGAGGTACTTCCCTAGAATTTCCCTTTTCTGTGTTGGGTTTTTGTCTTGTCTGTCCTATTTGGAATACTAGGTTGACGGCGTTCCCTCTTTTTTGCTATCATCCATGGGCTCGGTTTCGTATAATCCAACCGTTGCTGGACGGTAGACGATCCTCTTAATGACGATTGCTGATATGACCTCTGGATTGTGATGGAATTCAGGATTATGGATGGTGAGACACTGTAACCACCGGAACCTGCCGACGATGAAGGGTTTTGAGGCGTATGGATGCCAGAAGTTGGATGGCAAGTCTTCTCCGTTGTTAAATCTGGCTGGTAAGTTCGGATGGTTGAGGATGATGCTATATTCTAAGACCCTGCTGCCCCTTCTTCTCACTGCTCTTCTTCTTCGCTGAACTTGGGACATTATTCCTGAGAGTGCCCATACCTGGCACATTCAAAGCAAATGTTGTGCAGTGACTCATATTCAATCTTGTACATTTTTCCATCTATTGTTATGTTGGTGGTGAGAGGGTTTCTCAAATCTAGATTAATTGCCAGTCTAGAAAAGAGTCCCCTCTGTGCCCCAATTGTATGTTCATCCGCTTTGATAAAAGTTCCTAGAGACTTGATTATCTCAATGAATATATCTTCATGAAAATATCGAGGTGGTAGCCTTGGAATTCTGATCCAAGTGGCTATCACCTCGATGTTCTTTGATTTTGTATCAAAGTCTCTTACTCAAGGATATACAGTAAGGTAATGACCTTTCACAATCCATGGCCCTTGGAGGAGGGCTTTATAGTAATCTTCCAGGCAAGAAAGTTGGCCTAGGAAAAAACCATCTTCAATGTCCATAATTTCCAAGAATCCCTTTGGACGCCACAGACTTTTGAGTCTTTGGTTGAGAATTCTGAGAGTTACTGCAGTTGGCTTGATAATGACTGTGTTTTGATAGTTGAGGTCCGTTGTGTCTTGGACTCTCTTTGAGAAGTCTACTTTGGGGCCGGTGGCAATCCTGCCACGGACAACATCGCCTGGACTGATCTTTACTGTGTATTTCTTGAATGGATTGGAGTTTAGTTTATCCTTGAATGAGGCTTGATTAGCTTTGGCGTATGTTTGAGGCATGTCAGAGGTGGAGTTGATAAAGGGCTGGTCAGGTATGTTGATTTCAGGTATTTGCTGCTTCCCATTCCCATTGCTTACCTGCATGTGTTCTTGTGCAGGTGCTGATTCATTCATCAGTGGTGCCTATGGGATGGGGGGGGGTAGAAGAATCCTGCATGCTGGAATCTTCAGGAGGAACTGTGACTTTCAGAGGCTGATTTTCTTTTCCAGAGGAGGCTTCATCAGCCATTTGAACATCCTTATAGTAGATAGATGGTGTATCAATATTGGGTTGTATTTCATTCTTCAATCTGTTTTTGACTTTAAGTGTCACAGGATTCATTTCCATGGGAATCCCGATTTGGATGCCGGGATCAATGTCCATGATCCTTAAGTTTGTACGTAAATGTGTATGATGAATGTAGAGAGAAAGTTGAGAGAATTTGAAGAAGATCTATAAAAAAATCGTTTTTGTTTCAAGCTTTTCAGGAACTGTCTTGTAGAAATGGTCACAATCACATCATATATCAATTAGAATTTCCAAACTCGCATAGAATTGAAGCAGTGGGGTTCACTGGGGGGATATGGGTCCTCTGGAAAAACAATGTCACCCTTTACACAATTTCTTGTGATTGACAAATGATGCACGTGAACATAATACTGCTTTGCAACTCCTCTTTATTATTATCCACAACATATGGAAGCCCTCACTTCGATTTTGAGGAGGACTTTGTGGGACAAGCTAACTTCACTTGCAGGTATTATCACTACCCCATTGATAGTGGTAGGCGATTTCAACGAAATTACAAACCAACAAGATAAAATGGGAGGCAGAGCAGCCAAGGGCTGCCCAAGATTCATCAACTAGATCACAATGGCAACATGTTTGATTTAGGCTACTTAGGATCCAAATACACATGGACCAACAAGTGTGTTTTCGTAAGATTGGATAGGGCTTTTGCTAATGAACGCTTTACACAATGGGCCTTAGCCACATCAATAAACCACATTCCCAGGATTAACTCAGACCATACACCTTTGTACATCAAAATTACAATTGGAAACCAAGCTTCTGCAGCACGCAAAAGATTTACATACTGGGTAGCTTGGGAGTTTCATCAACAATGGAAAGGATGGTTAAAGGACAATTGGGATGATGGAACTACATTTAGTGAAATAATACAAAAATTCCAGGAAGCTTCAGAACAGTGGAGGACTGAAATTTTTGGGACATAAACAGGAAGATCAGGCTTGGTATGGCAAGATTGTAGGGCATTCAAAAGAAATTGCCTTTCAGATCACACAAAGGACTTTAGACTCTTGAAGAGAAATTGACCTTAGAACTGGAAACATTACTGACACAACAGGAAGAGCTCAGAGTTCAAAATGGAAGAGCTATATGGTTATCACAAGGAGATAGAAACACCTCCTACTTTCATGGGAAACACAAAATGAGGGAGCCACTCAAACCAATCAAAATACTCCAGCTACAGGATGGTTCATGGACTTCGGACAGAAATGAAATCAGTCAGGAAATGACCTCTTTTTACAAGAACCTCTTTCAGAACAAAGATACAAGCACAGACACAGCCCATTTTCAGAGCTATAGCATCAGAAGTAACTGGCCACAAATAAACATTTCACAATTACATTTCTTATCAAGAACAGTAACCATGCAGGAAATACACCAGGCACTGTTTCAAATGCATCCCAACAAGGCCCCTGGTCTAAATGGGATTATAGCTGCTTTTTACCAAAACAATTGGGATCAGGTGAAAGCAGCATTGTTCAAGATGATATCAGAGGTCTTCATAATAAGGGAAATTGACCCCAACTTAAACAAGGGGATCATAACCCTCATCCCAAAGATAAAGGAGCCAACAACAGCCAGCCATCTCAGGCCAATCTCACTGATTAACACATGTGCCAAATTGATCACAAAGTTGGTGACCAATAGGTTACAAGGGTTAATGCATTCCATTATACTACCAAACCAATCTGCTTTCATAAAAGGTAGGATTGTCACTGAGAACATAATAACAGCACAAGAGGCCTTCCATCATATGGACACCAATCAAGAGAAACATAATTATATGGCCATAAAGATAGATCTAGTCAAAGCATTTGACAAGATCAACTGGGAGTTCATCAGAGACACCATGGAAGATGTAGGTATACCCCAAACCCTAAGAGAGATTATAATGAATTCCCTAACCACAAGCACAACCCAGATTCCTTGGGATGGGGTACCTGGACCCCTCTTCTCACCCTAACAAGGGGTCAGACAAGGGGATCCAATTTTCCCATATTTGTTTATCATTTGTATTAACAGGTTGTCACAAGCCATATCAAAAAGTGTGCAACAAGGAGAATGGAGCCCAATCAGTTTTGGAAATCAAGGAGTTGTCCTTTCGCTCCTAATGTTTGCAAACGATTTAATCATCTTTGCTAAAGCCACAAGTCAACAAGCAAGGGTCATCAACCAGGTAATATCTACCTTTTGCTCACACTCCGGGCAAAGAATCAACAGAGATAAGTCCATCATTTATGTTTCCATGAGAACACCACAGTGCATAGCATTGGAAATACAACAGATACTACAGATCAGTGTGGTAAGTAGCATAGGAAACTATTTAGGCACACCAATCATACATGGTAGAGTCACTACTGCACATTATGATCACATGCTGTCAAAAGTCAAAGCCAGAGCACAAACTTGGAATGCACACAAGATTTCAATGGCTGGTAGGTTGACAATCTTTCAATTAGTATTGAGTGCCATCCCCTCTTATCTCATGCAAACAACATGCTTTTTCAAAACTACTTGCAATAAACTGGAACAAATTTTCAAATCTTTTCTTTGGGGTGCTCACAGCTCTGAGAAAAAGAGCCACTTAGTAAAATGGGAACAAGCGTGTCAGCCTAAGAAAACTGGAGGATTAGGTCTCAAGAAATTAAAAGAACAGAACACATCATTAATCCTAAAATTGGCATGGGACTTGGCAGCAAATGACAACAAACTGTGGGTATAGATCTTTAAAGCCAAGTATAAGCTCACTTCCATTCGTATAGATTTTTCAAGGAACAAAAAATCATATCTTTGCATGCAGTTTTCAAAGCTTTGGCAGATAATTACAGAGGGCATCAAGTGGGAACTGAGAGATGGAAAAACAATCAACTTCTGGAAAGATGCATGGATATCAACAGATATTGTACTCCAAGATCATGTAATTGCACAATCCCACAGGAGCATGTTAACAACACATTACAGACATACATCACACAGCAAGGATTGTGGAACAGACAACTGCTAGCTACCCTCTTACCACAGAACATCATCCAATTAATCATGACAATTCTAGAACCAGCAAACCACTATGGACCAGATAAAATTTCATGGAAATGGACAAGCAGTGGTAGGTTTTCAACCAAGTTAGCAGACGACATGCTGTGCAAGCACAGCTCGGAGCAAGAAGATCAAACATGGAGCACAATCTGGGCACATCAAGTTCCAGAACGCATGAAAATACTATTGTGGAAAGTGTGTTGAAATGCCTTATGGACGAACCACAAGCGATTTTCAATTGACTTAGCCACAACAGCAGACTATCACAACTGCTGGGGAATAGAAACAATTCTACATATCTTAACAGACTGCACAACATCAAAGAACACATGGCTAGCAATCAAACAGGATTATCCACAGACTTTTTGGACAATTAACTGCCCTAAACAATGGACATAAACTAACTAGTGTTCTCATGTTTCGCAGGAGCACCATAACTGGGGATCCATGTTCACAATAACATGCTGGCTTCTTTAGACGGCAAGGAACAAAGGCGGTCTTTCAAAATAAGGAGACAACGCCACTTTCAATGGCCATCAGAATCAGGTTAATAACACAGGAGAACCACGGGGCATTTCAAGTTCACAGAACCAGACAGAGAAACAGGAACGTGGTACCTGAACAGGTGGACCAAGGCCAACCAATAGTCCCACAACAAGCATATTTCAAGCTCTCAACAGATGGAGCAGTGTTAAGATTCACAAGAAAAGCATTCATAGGAGGACTCATCATGGACGAAACCAAAGCATGGCGGCTAGGGTTTTCCATGACGGTGGGAATCTGTTCACCACTCCTCGCAGAATTATGGGCAATAAAAAAAGGTTGGAATTAGCAACTAGAGAAGGAACATCGAAGATCATTGCAGAAACAGATTCGAAGTAGTCAATAGATCTACTTACCGCGTTTACCCCGCTGATCAGAGTGGAAACGATAATCCAAAACATTAAACAAGTCACAACAAAATTCCTAGAAACAACATTCAACTACATCAGAAGGAATCGGAATCAGAGGGCATATAGATTAGCAAAGATGGGTTTTGGTGGAGACCTTCACAAAGCGACGATCTTCTGGATAGAAGAAGATGACAACCACCATCTTAATAGTGGCAATGTCATCAACAGTCAGGAAATGAGGGCCACCCTCTAGACTTCCCAAGGTGAAGCTCCCTTTGAAGACACAGAAAACGATTGAATGGGCGGAATCTTCGAGAGAGGAATGGGAGATGTTCAACCTTCGCATTCATTTTTGGCCGGCAACGCATTTATGCGAGGCAACCACTCATCTGGCACACCATTAAATGGCGCCCAAATGCACTTCTACTCGCCTTAAGGGGCAGTTTTGTACTTTTGCTTAATTAGGTGAATTACTACATGTAACAAAAAAAAAAGTTGTTGCTTGTAATTGTGTCTCATTGCGTCGTCGTTTTTCTTCACTGCTATTTCTATCATTCTATTTTTAATTTTTCAACAAATGCAATATATTTTCATATGACTTTTCTCTCCGGTCCCCCGACGTCGTTTTCCTTACCGCTTCTCTCCGACTCTCTCCCTCAAATGAAATTTGTATTAAAATTTTACTCGGTTCGGTTCGGTTCGGTTCGACATATCTGTATCTTCTGGTTGGCTCCAGACTCCAGAGCTTGATGCTTTGCGTTGCTTGGCTGTTGGCTTATGCCTTTGCTTTTGCCTTCAGCTTGTCATCGTCTGTTATTCTATCTCCTTTCTTTTCCTCTCTGTTTTATATAATTTCAAATCTCCTCATCCACCAACAAGAAAGAATTCTGGTTTCAATCTTGTTTCTTGGCTCTCGATATCTTTTGTTTCAATTGATATGATTTTGGATCTTTTTTTACTGTTCTAGTTCAGATTTCTATCTGCTCAATTTGAATTTTGTGTTGGTTTTTCTTCTAGCTACTTATCCGTTCCTCTTCTCTCCGTCGTCATGTGTGAGCATATACGTGTTGTACATGTAAATATGTATTAGAAGGACATTGTCATTTTGCTTTTCTTTTTCCGAGTTCCTGCTAAGTGGGAGATGGTTTTGGGAGACAGTGTTCAAGTTTTTCTTTTTCTTTTTCTTTTTCGTTTCGATGCAATTAGTTAAATTTATGCCGGTCTTATCCGTAATTTTCGGTTTCATAAGTCTTTTAAGGATTGGAGACACAAATTGATGGAGATTTTTTTTTCTTATTTAAAGGAACTGGGTAGCTGAAGTGAAAACGGTACTGAATTTGGACTTCTCTGGTGAATTTTGTGTAATTTATTGCTGTCTACTTGTTCACTACACCTTCCACTTTCCAATTGCAAACCGGTGGTTATCGTTGGCTAGAAACTCAGAGTTAAGACGATAGCCAAAGGTGGGCTATCATTTAATCGTTTAAAATTCGTTATCTTTCCAGGAGTTCAACAGGCATATTTAAGAAGGATGGAAAGTGTGTTTCCTTGTGTTTCTTCTATTTTGGCCAAGGTTGTTGAATGCGTTAAAATGGGTTTGCCATTACTTACAATTTTTGTTAACTTTAATTTATTTGATTTGCTCTTTATAACTAGAGCTCGGGAAAATGTGATAGGAGTGATTCGCATTTCCACTAAAAATTGCAACAAGCTGCTGCTATCTTAATGTTTGATTCCTTGTCAATTTTTAATACAACCATTTTCTCTCTGTTTCTTTTGATAAAATACTGCTGGTTACAATATGGAGCTAATGGTTCTTCATGTTTCCTCATCATCCATGCATTTACTGATTACTACAAGTGCCTTCTTTAAGCTTATTGCATTTGATGGACCAGGCAGCAATTTACTACTCTCTAAAATAGATGCAAAGATATCTAGTTTCTTATTCAAGTAGAAGCAAGTGAAATGGCCATGCAAAGAGACAACAATATAAGTGCCCCATCAACACCATCTGCACGAGTCAGGCATCGCAGCAGACGCTCCACAGAGGTCAGTTATTTCATTTGAGCCACTTATTTCTTTGCTATTTAGTTCTACTTTCATTGTGGAAACTTTTTCTCTAAATGGTTCTATGCAAGCATACATTCTCCATAGAATTCTATTGAACTTACTAAATATATAATGGTGCATTTACTTGTGGCAGTTATTTCAAGAAAACAAAACAGACTTTTTCTTTTAACTAATAATTGGTTTTCCTGATAAATGGTATTTTCTAATGATTCCACTTTTTCTGCTGTACATTGGAATATCATCTTCAAAAAATTAACGAAGCAGATTGAAGGAAATAAAATGAAATTGAAAATCATAAGGGCTGTTCCTTAAGTAAATGCACTCCTATTATTCAAACAGAATGAATTTTAGTCTGTACTGGTTTCTGTTCGTATTTTTATATATGTGTGATGTGGTCATGCTTATAGCTCCATGGTTGACATTATCAAGTTGATATGACTATCTGTCAGTAACTAATTTTCATATTTAACTTGGTTTTATTTTAGTATTTTCTTCAGGGAAAGAATTTCAATTTGTTCTCGATATCCTTTTGGTTGTTAGGCTTTTCCAGACACCACTAAAGAAAATGGAGGTCATTTACTGGTTAACGATCAAAACAAATACAAGTCAATGTGGATCCGTACATATTCAACCCTTTGGATGATTGGCGGTTTTGCATTGATTGTCTACATGGGTCATCTGTACATCACAGCCATGGTAGTTGTCATTCAGATATTCATGGCAAAGGAGTTATTCAATCTGCTTAGGAGAGCACATGAGGATAGGCGTCTCCCTGGATTTAGACTATTGAATTGGTAAGTGCAAAACATTTGCTTGTGGTGTTAAGTTTTAGGTTATCTTCTCCTAATTCATCTTTTAGCAGAACTGAATTATAGTCTTTTATGCCGAAAATAATCTCAACTGTTTTGTTATCTTTCCTAATTCTTTTTATCAGAAACTGAATTTTTAGTCTTTCACTAATCTGCTGTATGAAAGTTAGTTGTCCCTTTTCAGAAATTATTCATTTTTTCCTTTTTTTTCTCAGGCACTTTTTCTTCACTGCAATGCTATTTGTGTATGGACGACTTCTCAGTCAACGCCTTGTCAACACTGTAACTCCGGACAAGGTTCTCTACCGGCTTGTGAGTAGCTTAATCAAGTACCATATGGTTATCTGTTACTCCTTGTACATTGCAGGTATGCTTCATAAATTATTATGTTACCCCATGATTATCAACTGTTGAATAATTGTTTATAATGCTTCATTTGGCTTTCTGTTAAAATGATACAAATCTGAAATGTTAATTGCATATGGATTTACATTATGCTCCTCTTATCTTTTTCTATTATTGATTTTGAGCTTTGCTTAGGTTTTATGTGGTTCATCCTTACATTAAAGAAGAAGATGTACAAGTATCAATTTGGCCAGTATTCATGGACACACATGATTCTGATTGTGGTGTTCACCCAGTCCTCTTTCACTGTGGCCAATATTTTTGAAGGAATTTTCTGGTAACTTGAAACTCTTTGATGTCATTCATTTATTCTTTTTGTTTCCAAGAGTGAGTGAAATTCCTTGTCTTTACCAGAGGTGATAAGAATTTGTTTGGACTCATGGAACATGCACCTCTATTTAACTTTTTAATCTGAGCTTTTACTGTGATATGCCAAATGCTTTTATTTTCCACTATATGGCCTCTGCAAGAGTAATTCTATTCTCTGCGATACTGAAGAATGCTTAAATTGTCTTGCTCTTGCCATCTCTTTTATTTTGATGCTCATGACAAGTAAACAATAGCTAGATTTTCAATATCACTCTTTGTTACTTAGGAATCCTGTTTCATTAACCATTTTCTCTTTTGGCAATTGCTTGGAATCCTTCTTGTTTATTTGTTCTCTCTCTTTATTATAACTTGTCATGATTAGCAACTTTGTCTCAGATATATTTATCGCTAATGACTGCTTGAGAATTCTTACCACTTGTGTATTGAGTTCAGTATCGTCTCTATGTATTCTGCATTCTTTATCTTGTGCTGCTAGTTATTGCGCCATTTCATACAACCAGATTCTAACCTTCTTACTTGCTAATTGCATGATGAAGTATCAATGCTTTGAAACTAATGATTTTGAGCATATTATAGGTTTCTTCTCCCAGCATCACTTATCGTCATCAATGATATATTTGCCTATGTTTTTGGTTTCTTCTTCGGAAGAACCCCTTTAATCAAGTTATCTCCGAAGAAAACTTGGGAGGGATTTATTGGAGCATCTGTCACTACTATAATCTCTGCTTTTGTGGTAAGCAAAGATTTTGTTCCTTTTCCAGTCATAGTTGCAATAACATATTTTCCTGCTATACTGTCAATTTGAGAACTAGTTCTGTTCATATGTTACCACTTTAGTGAAACCACAAGTGTTTTACTAGTCTATTGGTGCTGTATTTATCTTGTAGTTTTTTCTAAATAGCTGATAGGAAAGCACAAATGATAATTTAAGTGATAACTGCGAAATCTTAATGACCTTTACATTCTCTTTGGATCTTTTTGGTATGCCATTTTTTAGTTAAAGGGCATCTGAAGATTTTCTATCTCTAAGTTGACAAGTTTTTGCTTTAAACAAACTGCTGTTATGTGATTCATGTGATTAAATGGTCGAGTTTTATAGATTAGATGATACTATTTGCTGCTTGCTTTAGGCTAGTGCTTGTGCGGATTCCATAGTTAGTGTTCCTTTGTGTATAGTACTTCTCAGTTGTCATGCTCTGGGAAGTTATGATTACCCCATCTTCCATTTGCATTTGAGTGTCGAGCGCCTTGAATGGATTAAAAAGGAATGTAGCCTTTAACTAATCTTTTCTGCTTGTTTATGTAGCTTGCAAATGTCATGGGACGTTTCCAGTGGCTCACATGTCCAAGAAAGGTATTCATTCTATCTAATAGTTTTCTTCACGTGATCACAGCAGATTATGCAAGTTGTTAAAGGACCTTCTTCTCACGCAGGACTTATCCACTGGTTGGCTTCAATGTGATCCTGGGCCCTTGTTTAAGCCAGAGTACTGGACACTACCAAGTTGGCTTCCTCAGTGGGTGAGTTTGTTGTGAGCTAAAATTGTTCTCAATTCTCTGATTCTGAATCTATTTTCTCTGTTTTGAGGGCTTTTTGTTGGTATTTATCCACTCTTGAGTATTCTTCTTAACAGTTTCCTTGGAAAGAAATATCAATTCTACCAGTTCAATGGCATGCCTTGTGGCTTGGATTATTTGCATCCATCATAGCTCCTTTTGGAGGATTTTTTGCTAGTGGTTTCAAAAGAGCTTTTAAAATTAAGGTACACACTTGATAATCTTATCTTCCCTTAAGTAACACTGGTAAAATTGTTGAAAGGCATGGCATACTCTGCAATCCATGAATGATGACACTGCCTGCTAATTTCCTTCCATGCTTGACAGGACTTTGGTGATAGCATTCCTGGTCATGGTGGAATTACAGATAGAATGGATTGCCAGGTGACATGTTAAAGGGTTTACTTGTGACTGCCTGCTGATTTTAGAGCTTTCTACTTTAATCTTTGTCATACAACCTTGTTGAAGATTGCAGTCCAACATTTTCCTTTGTTTTCTGTGTCAAAGTCTCGTTTGTGTATCTACTTTTGTTGTCTTTTTGCCTGCTTTCCTTCTCTGAACAGTAAGTGTGTTTACATGGCCTAACTGTGCCTGCTTCGCCAAATAATTCATAAATGGTTTTATAAAAAAGGCAGAAGAGTCTGCTCTTGTAGCTTATACCTTTTGTTGTTCAAGATGTGAAGTTGGAAATAATGATCCCCCTGAATATTATAGTCTGGTTGATGATATAGCTGGTGCAGTTTGCTGTAAATTGTATAGGCATTTACTGTCAAAGTCTGCAGATTCTAATGCATATAATTTTATATTATCCGACCTTGTTTGAATATGCGTAAGGACCCGTGTGATCATTAAACGAAAAAATCATGCGATCATTTTTGTGGTTATTAACTGAAGCTTTCAGAACATATACCAAGGAGACAATTCTTTGCTATAATGTTGCTTCTCTCTTCTTTTTCATTATCTCGGTGACCACAGTGTTTCTCTTTACTTGTATTGTAGTTATGCTTAACATCAAATTACATCTTCTTATTTTAATTGATGGGAAACTTTAAAAAACACTACATTCTGCATGCCACTGACTTTAGTTTGGTGTTTCCCTCAAACTGAGGTCTTTTGACTGTAAATAATGCAGCTTTTCTTAGTTATCATATTTTATCCATGCATGAATCTGACGGATACAGTTGGTTAATGTAGATGGTAATGGCTGTGTTTGCGTACATTTATCATCAATCATTTGTCATTCCTCAGAGCATGTCAGTTGAAATGATCTTGGAACAGGTACACTGTGCAGTTGCTAATATTATATTGCACATTTCCTTCTTAGATTATGTGGTGATTATGTATAAGTGCTTGGTTGGTTTTGCAGATACTGACAAATCTAACAATTGAAGAACAGCATGCTATATACATGAAGTTGGGGAAAATAATTCCGGAGAGGTTCATGGGACATTCTTGAGCTAACTTGCATAAGAGCCTGCTAAATTGTAGTTACATTCGGCAGACCAAATTGTGATCTAGCAATTGAAAGGAAAAAGGATATGTGTATATGGTGTTGTCATCCCGTTTGAAGTGCTACTGATTGCGCTTTTTGTGGTGTTAATCAACAAGTATAGGCGTTTACTTGAGTGGAGTGCATGTCTTCATCTGCCTCCATCTCCACCTCCACCTCCACCTCCACCTCCACCTCGTCGTCCTCCTCCTCCTCCCCCTCCTCTTCTTTCTACATCTGATATTCTATTCTGTCACGAGCTAATGAGAGGTGCGGCAAAGGCAACTCCAAGCAGTCTGAAAACAAAGAAGGGAAGCCATTGAAATTTTAAAGGAAGCAATTTCTTATATAGGAACCTAGAGATACAGTTTCCATTGTAGTTTGGTAACTTCAAGGCTTTTATGCACATGTGATTGCTAGAAATTAGATTCTCATTTTAGTGTATTGTTTTTTGACATTTGCTTTACGGCATATGATTCCTTTTATCGGAGAGGATGGACAGGATCACCGGTGCTCTTGTTGATACCAGGTCACTTTTCAGTGGTTCTCGCCAACTCTTTTTAACTTGGAATTCCTTATGATGTTTTAAATGCTAAAGATATATTCACAGGTACGTTCTTTTTATTGTCAATAATAACTCGCTGGCACTTCTAGACATGATTGTAAATTTTTTGGAAGTTGACACGATTTCTATGTATTTTATATTTGAAATGTTGTAATGATCATAATTTGGAAGCGAAGTTCAAAATGGATGAACTGCTTTGGTGTAAGTTATGTTGGTGGTGGCATATTTGTCCGAGGATCCATTAAATTGTTCTTTTTATCAAAAGATGGCCGCGAAGCTTTGGCATGACTCTGATAGATGCCCCTTTCCTTTATGAAAGGCTATGTTCCCTCTACTCAAAATTGTATATACTTGAGAACAAGCGGAGCTCTTCACCTACAAATGGTTCGCCATTATTACAAATTAAAGTTAAGCAACGTCAAGTCAACGATACTCAAAACACGAGTAAAGGTCAAGGGGTCAAACAAAGTAAACGATGTAAAACGACTGAATAACCACCCAATGTAATAGGTCAAGAATGAAAGAGAGAGAAAATTGGATTCTCACCAAAATTTGGTAACAAAGTTAAAAGAGCATTACAAGTATCTTGGCACTAACACCATAACAGGAATGAGGAAAAGAAATGGCATCTACTGTAACATCAGAAGTCCAACAAAGCATATAATACAGTACATAATCTACCCTTACAGTTAAAAATTTTGGTATCTCATTTTCTTTCTTAAGATCCCCATAAAGCAAAAATTCAACAAAATCATCTCTGTTCCTTAACTGTCAAAAATTCAAAATCCTAGAAGAATTCCTAATAGGAGAAAAACTATAATTCCATGATCATTGCGCTTTTGGCTTCTCAATCTTCACATATGGAAGAATCCCCAGAAAATAAACAATCTTTGGAGCCCATTCTCGTTGTTCGGCACGGCAAAACATTAAGAATGTATTTGCAAAATAAGAGTTGCAGCCCATAAATAAGTGCCACAGGGCATGACCCTGAGGGTTGATCCACCACCTGGTTATCTCCTCGCAGAAAATCCGATCAAAAAGCCAACATAAGCTGCCAATAAAAAGGCTAGCCACATACAGCCTTGCGAACCGCTTAGCAGAGGCATCTTTGGTATAAATGTAATACTTGTACATTCGAGGAATGCATAGCAGGCAGAGGAGCACATAATGCAACTTGAAGCCAATTTTAAACTGCAACACAGAATGGACAACAGCAAACACAGCACCATATAAGAAGAGGAAGGTGGGCATAGTGCTGCGATAGTGCCAATCAGGTGAGTAGAGTATGTACATATACAGCAGCATCTCCCACACCATTGGGGTTTCATCACTCTGCTGCTGCCTGAAAATGGATTCCAATATATCATCTCAGAAATTATACATACCACAACAAGAAAGATCAACATCTATGGCACCACCACTTGTTTGTTATTGGTTACTCTTGTGATTATACCCAAAGAAAGAAACCAAGGATGTAAACTATCTAGAGGGGTAGGTAGCAAGAGCCCTGGCACATTGTAACATGATGACACAGCATAGACATATAAGAATCATAGTGAGCTTGAATCAAAATTTCAACTATCAAATGCCATATCCATCATAAATTCCCGTATGTGTATGAGCAAATTGGAATGGAATTAACTCCTTCACCAACATCTCAAGTTTCTGATCCTTTTTGGCTACATTAGACAGTGTAAAGACTCCAACAGGATGTGGAGGAAAAAACTTTTAAACTCCATCAATGAACCACCGGCTCATTGTAAGTACCTCAGTAATGATTACAGAACTCAGAAGCTCCAACAGTGACAACAATGAATTAGGCAAATACGAATTCACTGCAAATTCAATCTTGCTGCCTCTCTGAGTAAATAAAAGCATCGATGGGTTTCTCGCATCAAAGCCCATAGATGACATGAAACATAATTGCTAAAATAAAATCTTTACGTACAGAAAGCAAATATTTTGAGAAAAAGTGCAAAACAATTGGAGTTAAAAAAATGGTTCAGATTACAACAAAGTTCTTTTCAAGTTGATGTGGCTGATGGTGTCATGTTAATGTTCATATTATTCACTCACATGTTTGGATTGGATCTTTTAGCATAGAGTTAAAACCATTTATGATCTTGTATATGCTGCGCATTTAAGTTCTAAAAAACTCTTCTCTTCAAAAAAAAGGATAAGCATTTAAACATCAACCAAATAGAGATTCATACTTACACACGTTGCAACGTGGCATGGAAAATCATGCTGCCAATAGCAAGTATCATATTGGATACATGAAGAACCCAAAATCTCTTCTCAAACCTTTGCCTTAATGCATTTGTAAGGCCAATGAGTGCAAAAAGAATGCTAGGTATATTGGATATCGTGTTGAAAAATTCTGCAATATATGAAGAATGGACATAATTCTTCTCACAACAATCGGTAGTGGATGTGACTGGACCCCAGAAGCTTGAAATTCCATCAGCCATTCTTTCTCTGCCCTCTCTTAGTTAGATTATCTTCAACGAAATATCTTCAATTATAATGTTCAAGGATCATAACATATTAACAATGCACCTGCAAATACATTTAAAGAATTATTTTTTAAAAGAACTACATTTAAACAATTTGGCAAAAGCAGAATTGAACGGAGACAACGTGCATAATCAGATGCAGCCATCTTTCTTCAACAGGTTAATCAAAATAAAGCAAGGACAGGTCTAATTGTTCTAAAAGAAAGTTCACTAAGAAAAACATACACTTGCGACAAAATTGACTCTAAACTTCTGTTAGATAGAACTAACGGAAAGAAGATGCATTGCAATCTTAAAAATCAAAAGGAAAGTGCAACACAGGAATGGTATGGTTTCTTCGAAGATGTGCATTCGGATGTCAGGTACTTGAACTTTTAAATAGAAACATGAAGATATAGCCTCCGATGGAAGAAGGGCATTACTGAAAGAGGCATTAGGGACACTAGGTATCAAAACTTTTCTCATATTCTCTCCCAAAACAGGACTCAAATTTCGATTAATTTGAATCAAGATTTGCTGGAAGGAAAACCAAAACTAACCAGTATTATAAATTGGTGAGTAGCAGTGAATTCAATCCTTGCTAAACGGCAGTAACTCTAAAACAGGAGCCAACAATAAACCTCATAAACTATTAAACAAAAGAAGTACACAGAAACATAGCATTCAACCAGGAAACAACAATAACGTTAAGCACACAGATCTCACACTTACAGATGAAAAACCAAACAAAGTATTAACCCAACCGGATTGTAATGACAAAATCAAACAGAAACCATAATCAAGCATTATTCTACAATGAAAAATCAAATCATCCATTACGAACCCAGCACGATTCTACTATTAACTATGTTTTTTTTTTTTAATCAAACAAAATCTGAGTACACTGCCAAAGAAGATCTCAATCCAAAACCTCAGGTCGAAACAAAAATCAACTACGGAAAGGCAGAAGAAACACAACACAGTAGACAAATTCAAAATCAAGATGGCTTGTCTTAATTTAAAAGGGCAAGAACAAAGGAACCTTTTCGAATTGTCTCTGAAATGTCTATATCATGATGAAGAAGTGGAGGAGGAAGCTGAAATTGTGGAAATTGAACGATGGGATTAACAAATCAGAAAAGGATTCTTGTCGACAATCCCTTTTGGGCATTTCGAGGCAGAGTAACTCTTTCACTCGCTGTTTTTCTTTTTCTTTTATTTTCACCTTTCACCTATTCAACATTAATTAATATATTTTCTTTTGTCACATACAAGTTATTATTATTATTATTATTAGGGTTAACTAAAAAAATTCAAACCTTATTTTATTATGAAATTATAATCCAAATTTTAATAAATGATAATTAAATATTTAAATTTTTAATTTCTCTCAAACACATTTAACATTAATATGTTTGTTAATAAAGTTGACATATGAATTTATATTAACTAGTATAAGTGACGGGTGAAATCATAAGCCAATTTTTACGTCAAATTATAATTAAATTAAATTAATTGTTATTAATTCACTTTGAGAGGATTTGAAATAAGAAGAAACAGAGTAAATAGACAAGAAAAATAAATCATGTAAACCTAAAGCCAATATTTAATCAAATAGGTTTATAAACCTCACAAATCTAAGGCAAGGCAATAGCCTATGCTTTTTTTTGTCTTTCGTTCTTCTCTTCTTTTTTTCTGGTCAAAGTTTATATTTCTTATTTTGTGGATGAGAACTTTCAAATATAAATAATTGAGGTTAGGTTTGGAATAGAGTGAGTGAAGAAGAAAAGATACTTTAACCACTATCAAAATCAATTAACTTAAATTTTAAGCCGATAGCGAAAAGGGGAGAAGGGTAAATTAAAATCTTTTTGTTTAATTTTATTTTATTACATCAAATGTAGATTTAACATAATATATGACATCTTATATTTACCATAACATAGCTTATATGACTTATCACGTCAGTTTTATTAACGAAGACACTAATATCAAATATTTAATTATTATTTTTTAAAATTTGGATTATAATTAAATTTCTAAAAAATTTGGTAATTAACTCTTATTATTATTATTATTAGAGAAAATTGTTGAGTTAGGTTAGGTGGGCCGTACACATTAAATTATTATGTCACACAGAGCCCACGCATTAATAGTATTTAGAATATCTTAGGTTTTTTTTAAAGTATACCAAACATAGGAAGTTATACACTCGATGTGCAAGAATAAGGGAAAGATTGGCTTCTTGACTATCAAAGTTGACTTAGAAAAAGCTTATGATTGTCTGAGGTGGGATTTTATCCATAACATGGTACGGGACATTGGATTTCCACCTACTTTAATAAGCATCATTATGAAATATGTGTCTACAGTTACTATGCACGTTTCTTGTAATGGGCGATTAACAGACTCTTTCATACCTACCAGAGTTATTTGTCAAGGAGACCCGTTGTTGCCTTATCTTTTCGTATTACGTATGGAAAGGTTAGGCCAACTAATAACTCAAGAAGTCAATCAAGGGAATTGGAAACCGTTACGAATGAGCAAAATAGGTTCTTCGATATCCCATCTATTCTTTGTTGATGATCTAATCTTGTTCGAGGAAGCCAGATCATATCAGGTATAGGTGGCTTCGAGAGTCTTAGATTTATTCTGTAAGGCATCAGGTCAGAAAGTGAGCCAAGCTAAAACTAGGATTTTCTTTTCCAAAAATGTCTCTTGGATCCAATATCAAATTATTAGTCAAGACTTCCAGTTTCAAAACACTACCAATCTTGGCAAATACCTGGGTGTGCCGTTGATCTATAAGCGAACCTCTAAAAGGACATATCAGTACATCCTCAATAGGGTGCAACAAAAGCTTGCTGGTTGGAGCGTTCAAGTTTTATCTCTAACTGGGTGTGTCACCCTAACCCAATCGGTTCTCTATACTCTTTCGATCTACACTATGCAAATAGTGAGATTGTCCAGACAACTTTGTGATGACTTGGAGAAAATAATGAGAGACTTCATATAGGGATCGAAGGACAACCAACAGAAAATGAATCTAGTTAATTGGGAGGTGGTATGTAGGCCCAAAATAGTGGGAGGTCTTGGGATAAAACAAATTCGAGCTTCCGATGATGCATTACTTATCAAATTAGGTTGGGAGGTACTTACTCAGCCACAAGCCTTATAGGTCTAACTCCTTTGCGCAAAGTATCACTTCAGAGATCATTCTATACTTCAATCAACATACAGGAAAGGGGCTTCGGTAGTCTGGAGGAGAATCTTTGCCACTTGGCACTTGGTACGACAAGGAGTCAAATGCCACATAGGAAATGAGGGCCGCACTTTTGGCTAGATGCATGAGTGGGGGACTAGGGTTCCTTACTTTTGGTGACGATTCAACAACCGCCGAATAACTTGTTGTTCGCTAAAGTCAAGGATTTGGTAGACGAACAAGGTTTTTGGCGCTGGACTTTATTCCAACAATATTTACCCACCTCTATTTGTACGACTCTAGCAGCAATGGGGATGCCTAACGAGACCATGGGGGAGGACTGAGTTGTTTGGAGTCCAGCTAAGCATGAGCGATTTACGGTGTTGTCTATATATGATTTCATTGCCAACAATGCATTGGACACTAACAACAAATTATGAGAATTGATTTGGAATGGTCAGGACCTCAACAGATTCGCTCATTTCTCTACCTTCTCGCTAAAAAGAAACTGCTGACTAATCAACATTGAGTGGCTCGACATATCACCAAAGACTCTGGTTGTCAGTAATGTCGACAAGAAGAATCACTATTGCATCCATTACGTGATTGTTTTAAGGTTAGAAAGTTTTGGATCCAATTTCCTCCAGTGGTGCTTGACAACCCATTTTTTTTCAATAAGATGTAACGTCATGGCTGAATACAAATTTAAGTTGTCATCAACAAGTCACGGCGAGTACATAGGCCACCATTTTCGGCATTTCATGTTGGTATTTATAGCAGTGACACAACAAAAACATTTTTGAGGATGACTTCAGTTAGCCAGAACTCGGATCTAGAATCGTTATGGAATATGCTGCGTGGATAGAAAAAACAAGGGTGGTGATAGGCCTAGTAATAACTGCATCGGGTTTGCCACTAAGGACTTTTGAAGGCTAGGATAAACTGAAACAGACTGGGTAAACTAAATACAGATGATGCGGTCTAACTCACTACTCGTATCGCTTCTGCAGGAGGTTTAATATGAGATTGAGCAGGGCAATGTGTGCTCGCCAACAACTGTTGAACTTTGGGGGGTATTTTCAGGCCTTAAATTGGCCTGGGATCTTGACTATCGACGAGTAGTGGTCGAAATTGACTATTTGGAGGTTATTAATATTATTTCTTCTTCTGATTGTAGGTCTTCCGATAGGCAGACATTGGTTATGGGTATACGAGAACTAAAAGGTCAAGATTGGGAGCTTCTGCTCCAAGATGTCTATCGGGAAAGGAATCATTATGCCGATCAGATGGTTAATATAGCCTCAAGATCATTACATGGAGTTCATGTGCTTTTCGTTCCGCCGCTGCCATGTATTGAGACAATTCATCAAAATATGCAAGGGTTGGTATCTAGAAGAATTGTTCATTAGTTTCTTTTGTGTGTTCTTTTCCCTTGTATTAAAAAAAAAAACCTTTGAGCTCTTGCTCATGTAAGAATAAAAATAAAAGTAAGAATTACAATTTCAATTTCAATTATGAAAATTTCTTCCAAATCTTATAGTTAAAGAAGCCATCTAACTATTTAAAGATCCAAGTAGCATCAATCCAACCTTGTCTGTTGGGCCCCGTTTCCGAAGCCCAACATTCGGAGGTCGAAACGGCCTGGAGGGCCCATCGCTCATAACTTTCGGAG
>JAOSBN010000008.1:17361787-17380257 GCA_027563595.1 Erythroxylum suave | reverse complement strand
TCTTATTTTAATTTAATATTTTATTATTTATAATTTTAAATTTATATGACTAATAATATTTTTAATTATTTATACAATAATAGTTTATTAAATCAATAATTTTTTAGTCATTTTATCTTTTTTTAGCAACTACAACCACACTTACCAAATACCTATTTTCATGTTTTAGCAGTTACCAGAACAACAATCCCAAACACATAAGCAATAAATACTTATCATTTTAACAGGTTGATTTCAGCAGGTTGTCAACCGCCATCACTCTCCTAAGCCTTAATCTTTAGAAGCATCAAGCTTACTCTTTAATAAAACTCGTACGGATCATTCAGAATCATCAAGCTTACTCTTTAATAAAACTCGTACAGATCGGTCGAGACAGGAGGGGTAGTAGAAGTCATTTTGCCTGCATTTCTCTAATTTGGAGAACCTGTAGCATAGACACCTGCTATGAGAGTGCTTATAAAGCCACTGGTAATCTTGGCAGTGACACTTTGTAGCACCATTGCGTTCACCCTGTTTTCGCGCCCAAAATCATCGCTAGTCACGAAATCAGACACCATGGCTCGTAGCTTCATTCTTTGGCTTCATGGGTTGGGCGATTCCGGCCCTGCAAATGAACCCATCAAGACTCTCTTTACTTCCCGCGAGTTCAGAAACACCAAATGGTCGTTCCCTTCTGCGCCTGATAGCCCGGTCACCTGCAACCGTAAGTTCATTCTCGTTATCAAAATTCAATCTTTTGTTGCTTTACAGTTGCTTTCTGGGTTTTGCTTTTCCTTGCTTGCAAGTAAAATTATTAGTAAAGAGCGTACTTTTGACGTCATGCTCGTCCAATGGTTTCCGCATTCGAGCGTTGACATGATCTTACTTTCAAAGTTCCCGTTTTGGTGGTTTTTTGCTGTAGTTTAAGAGTTTATAGATGGCGTTTAGTCTGTGATACGTAAAGGTTTTTCTGTTGTTTACACTGGAAGCTTAAAACTGATAATGGAAGCGAACCAAGTGATTCATTGGAGTGAATGCTGGTTCTTGCAAGTAAAATGTGTTGATTTTACGGATGGTGATTACTAAAATGGAATGCTGGACATTTCTTTGGGAGCTCGATTAGGTGGAACAGAGTGTGTAAAATCTGGAATATGCTGTTTTTCACTTGCTATTCATTGTATTCCAGTAATGATGAAAAGAAAAAGATAACTTTAATGATAATTAGAAGAAATCAATTAGAAACTAACACAACTGTTGGCTTTTTTTGTAGCCAAACTAAGTCAACTTTACTAGTACATCAACTTGTGAGTGCAATTTTCCTGCACCTCAAGAGATTAATTATGGTGTGAATGATGAAGAGGTTGAATAATGTTATTCTTCTCCATCTATCTCACCCCTTCCCTACTCATCTCAAGATTACTTAGTTTCATTGTTGACAAAATGCCATTTAGCACATTACTTCTACTTAAATCATAACATGCCAGTATTCATGAAATTCATTATGGAATAATATTGCTTGTCTTTTGTAGATGGTTATGTAATGTCTTCATGGTTTGATATCCACGAGATCCCTGTGACAGCTGTGAGTTGATCCTTTTCTTATCTAAGCTTTATTTTGCCATCTTCTTCTTGATCCATTAGATTTTCGTCTTATTGCATTGAATTATAGACTTCGAACTTACTTTTATTTTTATGACAGCCCAAAAAAAAAAAAAAAGAACTGCAAAGTTTTTATTTTTCTCTATGATAGTGTTGAGAAAATAGATAGCAACAAAATAATGAAAGATAGAAAATAAGAACACAAAATTTTTTAATGAGGTTCAGCCAGTTGACTCTGTTTATGTCCTTGGGAATTAAGAGTGACTGATTCTCTATTGAATAATTTTACTAATGGTTACAGTAAAATAGGTTATATATATATGTAAACCTTAATTGGTACAATTTTATTCAAATAGTCCATTTACTGAGATCAACCAAATTTAACCATGACTTTAGTGGGTCCTGTAATATTTCTAGAATTTAAAGTGCATCGAAACCATGCTTTTAAGATAAGGTTAACTTTCACAAACACAGTTTAGGACATGGTCATACCCTGGCCATGAGTCTCATTGTCTGTTTCTAGAACATGGCATTGGATTTGGTACGACTATGTTTCATATCGTGTCTTCTTTCAGAAACACCTCCAACTAACACTTCCATTCGTTCACCTTGTGTCTTCACCTGTGTTTTAAACACATCTTGGGTCACCCTTGTGTCTTAGGCCATGTCCACTCAAGAGGCTTTCAAGAAATGTCCATTAACATCTCAAAAGCCCAAGATTTTATGTTTGTGTATATGGTTGTATACAATAATCTCAACCTTGGTGAATATACTCTTTATTGGTTGGATTGTATTCATGTCTAATATTTTGAGACATTAATCAAGTCTAAGTAATAGTTGAACTTCTCCATGGCAATTGACTTTGTGTTACCTACATTATCCAAAGTGTGAACTTTTTCTAATAGGATTTGTCTAGATGCGGTTTTCTCCTTGATCTTCTAAAATCTAACGTCTATGTACTTAGTCCTTACATGATATCTTGACTTTTTTTCCAAATAAATGATGCTTTGACTAGCAAGTGAATTTGAAATTCACCTTAATTTATGCCCACCTCTTTCACTAGCTTTGTAAGCCATAATACTTCCTTAGCAATTTTAGCCATTGTCATGTATTCAACTTTAGTTCTAGACAATGCAACCATGGATTGTAATGTTGATTTCAACAAATGGACCTTTCTATAAGAATAAAGGCATGCTTTATAGAAGACTTCTTACTATCCAAATTTTTTGCATAGTTTAGATTCTCATGTCTCAAAATCGAAGATTCATCTTGTTGATTACAATACCATATAAGGATGGCAATGGGTCGGGTTAAGCTGCGACTGTTGTTGGCCTAGCCTGACCCGATGCTCATTGCCTATAGGTTGGGTCCAGTCTGAAGCTCAATCAAGCTTGGGATGCATGGCTTAGGCTTGGACTACTCCAATATGGCATTGTTTTAGTTTTTAGTTTCTTAATCCTACAAGCCAAAATGACATTGTTTTGAACAATTAAACTAAAACGACATAATTTTGATAGAGGGAGTTCAATCCTTTTAGGCCTCTGAAGCTTGAGTCCAACTTGAAGTTCAATCAACCCAAGCCTGACTTGTTGACTTCGGGTGGAGTTATGTTCTAGTTGCCATTCCTAATCCCGTGGTTTAAAGTAACCCTCAAGGATCTCAATATCCACTTGACTACTTTTGAGTGTTGTATTCCAAGCTTTGGTATGTACCTACCAACCTCAGCAATGGCGTGAGCCAAATTTTGCCTCGTACAAACATTGCATACATTAAACATCTAGTACCGCTAGCATATAATACCTTAGAGGTATCATCAACCTATGCATCTATTTTCAAACATTGGTCTAAAAAAAGTTTGAAGTGATTTGCCAATGGAAACTCACAAGTTTAGCCTTGCTCATTCTAAATTTGTCCAACATCTTCTCAACGGGGATGGATTGAGATAACCACAATTTTCTAGAGCTTCTATCCCTTTGAATCTCCATTCTTAATAGTTTTTTGACAACATCGAAATTCTTTTTCTCAAATTCCTTTCCCAACAAGGTATTTAGTTCATTCATAATATGATTACACATTTGCAACATTTAGCATATCATCCACATAGAGGAGCATGAAACTAAATTGTCTATTATTAAGAATCTTAACGTATACAAAACAATCATACTTTCATATCTTGCAGCCAATTTAAATGATATAAGAGCCAAACCTTCTATACTGTTACTAGGGAGAACAATCATACTTTTATATCTTGTAGCCAATTCATATCATATGAGAGCCAAAGCTTTTATATTGTTACTATGGAGGCTATCTCAATATATAAAGTTCTTCAATTGACATACCAGATGCACATTTTCAAGTTGACTAAGTTTCCATGTAAATTTGTTCTTCCAAGTCATCATAAAGAAAAATTGTCTTCATAACCATCTGTTTTAAACGTCATCAAAATCCTGATGGAAATATGACGGACCACTGAAAGAAAAGATTTCATCATAATCAATTTCCTTTTGTTGGAGTACCCTTTAGCTACTCATCGAGGCTTGAACATTTTTACTTCTTTTTCTGCTATTGTTCGCTTCCTCTTGTATATCTACTTGCACTTTGTAGGCCTCTTCCCTTTGAGAAACTGCACTAGATCCTATATGAGCATACTCAACAAATATTCACATGAAAGAGACAAGGAACAAAGTGGAAATCATTGCTTTTTCCTTATCCACAATAGTTGTCTCGAGCATCAATAAGTCATTGACTATTTGGTTGAACACATTATTTGTGAGAGACATTGAGATTTAATGACTCTTTAGATTCTTTCATATCTCCACAAGGGATGCATAGATAACAAAGTTGTATGGTTCTAGCTACTCGCACTTGTAACTCCTACCATTCAAGTTCATCCATAACTTTTGGCTTATTTTTTTGCAACCCCTTCGATATGCTTTGATGCCAACAAATTCCTTCACCCTCCATTGTTGTAATTCGAAATTCCTGGTTTCATTGAACTTTCCCACTGTAAACTTTGTAATTTAAATCATTGTTGCTTTAGTGATACTCTGATATTAATTGCTAAGAAAATAGATAGCAAGAATAAAGAATGATGAAAGAAAGATCATAAGAAGCTTTAATGAAGTTTGACTAATTAGGGGTGCCTATGACTTTGGGAGCTAAGAGTAGTTGATTCTTTATTGAATAATTATAATGGTGGTTAGAGCAAACTAGGTTTATGACACACACACATGTATATATATGAAACTCTAATTGTAATAATTTTACTCAGATAGTCTCTTTACCAAACACAACCTAATTTAATCATAACTTTAGTGGGTCTTAGAATATTTCCAAAGTTTTAAATCCACCAAAACCACCATTCTAGACTTTCATAGAAGCGGCCGTGCCCCTTATTGTAAATCTTATCATCTCTTTCCTCAATATGACATGGGTTTTTGACACGCCTATGTCCCCAAACTGTGGATCCTCCTACTTCTCCAAACATTGATACATGAAATGTGGCATAGTTGTGCACAAAGTTGTGGTGCCACAATTTTGGTAGGACCAGTAATCTCAACCTCAATGAACAAATTGTATATCAATTGAAATGAGAACTGAACAGTAAGGAGAATTAGAGAGTCTCCTATTCTCTCCCAAAAGAAATACCTAGTACAGAATTCTCATGCCCCCCTTCTCTAATAGAGAGCTCCTTTTTATTCTCATCTTTCCCCTTCCCAAGGTGTAACAAACTTGTTACAAACCTATATTATGTTTTCCAAGCCTAAGTAACTACCCAGAGCCACCTGGCAGCAACTTTTCTCTTTGACCCTTATGTCTAGTATAGGTAACCTTGATTGGTGGTCTAACATTACTTGCCACCCAAAGAGTGACCTTGTACTCAAGGTTGAAAGATGAAAATCGAGAGGCAATTTTGTCAGAAGGCTCCCATGAGCCCCCAAAGGCAGGAAGGTCCTTCCAATGAATGAGAATTTCAGTTCCCAATCCCCTAGTTGTAGGGCGAACACCCTTTACTTAAGAGGGTTCAACCAAAAGCTCCAAGTGAGCAGTAAGGGCGGAGGGAATAGAGTAAGAGGATGAGTGTGAACCAATGACTTTCTTAAGTTGAGAAGCAGGAAATACATTGTGGATGCGAGCTGTAGAAGGCAATGTTAAAGCAAAAGTTACCTGCCCGATGCGTTTTTCAATGGGAAAAGGGCCATAGTAATGAGGGGCTAATTTCTCACAGCTGCTTTGGCCAAAGAGGACTGTTTGTAAGGCTGGAGCTTCACATAAGCCAGATCACCAACATCGAAGGTGACTGCCCGACGCTTGTGATCAACGGATTGCTTCATTTTGTGTTGGGCTTGCTGCAAGTGGGACTTAAGCTCATCCAAAAGTGCATCCCGAGTGAGTAGGTGAGTCTCTAACGTGGCATTAGCTGCTGATCTTGGTTCATGGCGGATGAGGGGAGTAGGAGACCGACCATAGAGAGCTTGAAAGGGAGAAATGCTGATGGAAGAATGTTGAGCAGTATTACAGTGGTATTCAGCCCAGGATAACCAAGAAAACCACTGAGAAGGTTTGCCTATAGTGAAGCAGTGAAGATAGAGTTCTAACCCACAGTTGACTAGCTCGGATTGGCCATTGGTTTGTGGATGGTAGGCCGTGCTACGCTTGAGTTCGGACCCCTGAAATGTGAACAACTCACGCCAGAACATGCTCATGAATACTTTATCCCTGTCAGAGATGATACTATGGGGAATGCCATGAAGCCGAACCACTTCCTGCAAAAATACTTGAGCGACTGTGGGCACTGTAAATGAATGCTTAAGGGCCATAAAGTGGGCATACTTGAAAAGTTGATTGACTACCACCAAAATAGAATCAAAGCCATAAGACTTAGGAAGACTTTCCCCAAAGTCCATAGCGAGATCATCCCATACTTGTTCAGGTATGGGTAAAGGTTGTAATAATCCAACAGGAGCCATAGCTTCATACTTCTTATGCTGACATACATCACAAGCAAGAACATAATCCTGGACCTGGCGTTAAAGGTTGTAATAATCCGATAGGAGCCATAGCTTCATACTTCTTATGCTGACAAACATCACAAGCAAGAACATAATCCTGGACTTGGCGTTTAATTCCTTTCCAATGAAATTCTGCAGATAATCTGGCACAAGTGCGTCGAATACTAGCATGTCCCCCAACGGAACTGCAATGGAACTCCTGTAGCAGCAATGGAATATAAGGTGAATCTTAAGCTAGTGCTAAACAGCCCTTGTAACGAAGGTGGCCAACATCCAATTTGTAGTATGGATAAGAAGCCGGATTCTGATTGATAGCTTGCACAATATTAGCAAGAAAAGTATCAGCAGCAACTTGTGTTGGAAGATCATGAAAATCTAGCAAGACCAGGGCTGAAATTGTAGAGAGAGTCATGTGATCCGATAGGCGAGATAAGGCATCTATTTTTGAATTTGTAGAACTGGGCTCGTATTGGACTTCAAAGTCATAGCCCATCAATTTATGAAGCCATTTAGAATGCTCCCCATCTACCACTCGTTGCTCTAGCCAATATTTCAAGCTGTGTTGATTTGTTCGGACCACAAAATGCTGCCCCATTAAGTAAACCCGCCATTTCTTAATAGCAAAGACAATGGCCATGAGTTCCCTTTCGTACATATATTTGGATTGCATAGAAGAGCTTAGCTTTTGACTATAGAAGGCTAGGGGTCGATTATCTTACATCAAAACAACCCCAGACCAATCCTCGAGGCATAGGTTTCAACAACAAATGACTTCGCAAAATCTGGTAAGGCAAGCATCGGAAGACTTGTTATAGCTTGCTTGAGCTGGTCAAACTTGTAACAAACCTATATTATGTTTTCCAGGCCTAAGTAACTACCCAGAGCCACCTGGCATCTGCTTTTCTCTCTTACCCTTATGTCTAGTATAGGTAACCTTGATTGGGGATCTAACAAATTCATGAATCTTTTTGCTTTCTCCATGCATGTGGCTTGGTCGTCTCCTAGACCATGTCTTCCTTTGAAAACACTGCCAACCAACATGCCTTTGTATTCAATCCGCACATTCACCTTCATTTTCTAGAAGAGACACATTCTAGGTTATGGGTTACGCCTATATCTTAGAGCATGTCTACTCAAAAGGCTTCCAAAAAACAATCGTCTCCATCCCAAAATTCCAAAATTCTCATACACAACGAATGGTTTTACATTTTGTCAAGTGATGGCATACAATCTTTCATCGTCCTTGTTTGGTATCAATTTTGTGTTCCCTTCTTATCTGGACGCTCTCACACATTGACCCATCCACTAATAATTTTAAAGACGTTTCCTTGCCTGCATAAGCAGTATGATTTTATGTTCTGTACTAGTATAATTCGTGCTGTACAAGGCATCCTCTCTTATCTATCTAGTTGCCCTTGATGATTTGTTTATTTGTAGAGTTCTAATTTATTAGTTCACTCTCATTATTGTTTCTTCCATGTTGCTGCTTTCTTTACATTTTTGCCTTTAGTTGAGAGAAATATTCAATGTATGAGGTAGTATTAACACAACACAGCCGTGTTTCCCTGTCACAACACCTTATCCCTTGATTTTGTAGCATGAAAGAATTGCTGACTTCAGTTTTTTCAGCTTACAATGCCATTCGGTCATTCTCTAATGGCCGGAAGATGCGTATCTTTGTTTTAATTACCTGAACAAGAATGTAAGTTCTTTTGAGATCGATTGTCCATACTACTTATTTTGTTTGTTAAATGCGTATTAGGAATCTCCAAAGGATGAAAGCAGTTTGCTTAAAGCAGTCCAGAAAGTTCATGCAATGATAGACAAGGAAATAGGCGCTGGGACAGATGCTGACAACGTATTTTTGTGTGGATTTAGTCAAGGAGGTTTCTGTCTCTCTCTGTGTGTGCGACTGTGACAAAACATAGAATATGAATTTCATTTTCTGTTTTTTAGTTCTTACTGTTTGTGGCAGGTGCCTTGACCTTGGCTAGTGTCCTGCTGTACCCGAAAACTCTGGGAGGAGGTGCAGTCTTCAGTGGGTGGGTTCCTTTTAATTCTTCCATTGTGGGTCAGATTACTCAAGAGGCAAAGAAGGTACCTTACTTGTTAAGTTGGATAGGCCTCTTGTATCAGCTTCTCTACTTAGGAGCAACTACTACTTTGATGTCATGAGGTGTTTTTCATGGTTTAATGGTTTGAGATCTGAGGTTTGGAGCAGACCCCTATTTTGTGGTTGCATGGAATGGCTGACAGAACAGTGTTGTTTGAAGCGGGACAAGCAGGGCCCCCTTTCCTTGAACAAGCTGGTATAAGTTCGGAGTTTAAGGTACTATCCAACTTTATCCTAAATGCTCCTTTAGTTGTCATGTTGTGAGCAAAATGCTTATATTTTTGAGTGTATCCACAACTCTTCAGGCTTATCCGGGTCTTGGCCATTCAATTCACAATGAAGAGCTGCAATACCTTGAATCATGGATCAAGGCTCGTTTGCCAACCACTTCTTAGAGGCTTCTAAATAGTTGGACTTGCATAAAGATTATTCTGTTTTCATTATCTGAGCTCCTGAGTGTATCTCTTGGGAATGCTGGGCAGTGGGAATACAAAGATTGTGGAATAGCATTGCCCTGAAGCTATTGAATTCATGATATATATATATAAATATATATATATATATACATATATCTTTACTTTCATCTGTTTGTCATCCCAGTTTTTCTTGGCATCAGAATTGGAGAACTAATCAAGAGACAATGAGAACTCTTTTGTCAGTGTGTTACACAGGAAAACAGTCCTTCAACCAACGACCAGTTGGTTAGAAGTGTACCGGATTCCTCGTGATGTATCTGTGATCTTGCCTCTATCTTCTCTCTTGCTCGTAGTGCCCAAATCTACTTAGCATATGGTGAATTAATTAAAATTAATTATTAACAACAATTATGAATAATGTGATTTTATTAAAATTTTGATATTAAATTAAATAAATTCAGAACTAAATTATTATTAATAAATGAAATTTAAAAATCTATAAAATAAATAAATTTCAAATAAAAATTGATTTAATAATTTAATAAAATTCTAATTTTTAATTATTGTTAATAATATGAAATGATTTTATTAGTAATTTATTAAAAATATTATATAAGAAACTAAAATAAATTTATTTAATTACCAAATAATTTCTTTAATGTTATTTAATGTGTAAATAATAAAAACATAAACATTAAAAATTAATCATAATTTTGTTTCTATTAAAAAATAAAAATCACAACGGAAAAATAGAAATAGAATTGAACGACTCCTTAACTTAGCTCATGTAAAACTTAATTATATTTTGTCTATAAGGTCATATTTATATTGTAATTAAATGAAAAAAAAGTGGAGGAGTCTCCTATTTCATACGAGAACCAAAAAAAGAGAATTGTTTTTTGTTTTATTTTTACTTTAGTTTATGTTAATTTTAAAATTTGTCCATTCAATCAAATTTGGCTCCTTCCTTTACTGTATTATATATTTATATAACAAAGTTGTTTGACTGCTCAACATTTTAAACATTTCAAGTAGAGGTTGAGTTGAGTCATGAAAAAACAAAGAACTAGTTGGTCTAATTTAATTTTAGAAAATAGAAAATATCAGATCCTTACATCAATGTGATAACATTCGGTAGAATGTAAAGAGTCACGAATGACTTTGTAATTACAAGACCAAAAAGATGTCACACTACTGTTACACCTGTGGACCACACTCAGTCTGAATCCCAAGTCCGAACTGAACCAGTCCCGGTCTGATTTATAATATAATTAGATATTTAAAAAATATATAAATTACCTTCCCATTTCCATCACTCACCCTATATACCAGACCATACCATGCCATAGTTTAATTCATCGTCATCAGATCCACTCCCACCTCTCTCTCTCTCTCTCTCCCCGTCTCATCTAACAGTCTCGCCGTTGAAGAGTCTTTCATCACAGACTGTTAGCAAGATCAACTGCACCATGAAGAAGCTATGCCGTAGAGGGGCCATACACCCTTCACCACCCACCATCTCCGACCATCTCTCCTTCCTCCCCGCCGCCATCCTCACTCTTGCCTCCACCTTGTCTCCGGAGGACAGAGAGGTGTTGGCCTATCTCATCTCTTCCTCAGCCTCCAACACTGTTCATAATAACATGACCAGAAATTTATCATCATCATCGTCATCATCATCGCCTCTCCGCAAGTCCACTACTCCTAGCACCCCAAAGACCGTAGTTCGTCGGAAGAGTGGCAGCGACCATCCTCCGTTGTTCTACTGCGACTGTTTCAGGTGCTATATGAGCTACTGGGTTCGATGGGACTCGTCTCCCAACCGCCACCTCATACACGAGATCATCGATGCTTTTGAGGATAGCTTGTTGGCACAGAGAAAGCATATGGGTAACAACAAGAACAACAGAAAGGACAGGAAGAGGAAGGTGACGAAAGTGGGTCCTGATCGAGGGTTGTCGAAGGGGTCTGACACCAAATATAAGTTGGGTGGCGATCAATCTGATTCCCCGAAGGAGAGGAAAAGTTGCAGCGACTGTGGTGGGGGCGATGAGGAGGCAACGGAAAAAGGTTCGGTGAGTAGGTTAGTGAGTTTCATTGGGGAGACGTTATGGGGAGTGTTGGGTCAGTGAACGTTGCCGGTAAGTGAAAAACGGTTGTCGGAACTTAGGGGTTGCGACTTGCTTCTATAAATAACATGTGTCTGTCTACCTATTTTTGAGGGTTTGCTTTCTAGTTCTGAGTTATGTTTTCCAGCAAGCAGTTGTGTAAGTAAATATCTTGTAGAGAATCTAGGAGGCTGGTAGTTTCTCCGTAGCTATAAAAAGTAAAAACAGATTATTGCATGAATTCTGATCCATGTCTGTTGGTAGATCTTTCAGCTCTCTCAATTGATATATGATTATATATCACACAAGGCAGACGTGTATGCTCAATATTATCTATCTTTAATTAGCTTTTTTCCCTTTCGTCTTGTTCTTGGGGTTGGTTAACTGCAATGTGTTCTGTGATGATGACCCGCATGTTAATGGGATCAACCTCCTTACAAAACGGAGAGTCGAGCGAGTATAAGCACAGAGAAACAAACTTAAAATGTGTAAATTTAAATTTTACCTTTTAGATTAATTTGGCTCGACTTTATAGTGTTAAGATAATATGTATTTACTCATTGCCTATCTTTTTAGTTTGTTTAATTAATATTGAATCGTTTTATTTTTTCATATATATTTGTAAGTTTAAATTTTATTAAGAAAAAAAGAAAATAATAAAAAAGGTGTAAAAATAATATTTTAATCATTGATAAAAATAAATAAAAGAGGATTCCAGTGAGTTTATTAATAGTGATGAAGCAGTCACCACTGCCATTTCAGTTCCAGCTCCAAGTTGCTTGTCTTGTTGTTCCCCATCACCCGTCATTTTCCGTTTATATTTTCTTACTGTATTCTCTTTCACCAGCTAACCTCCTCAAAAATAACTATGGTTGCCTGATTAGAGAGAGTACATTCTAAAGTCATAAGAAAAGAACATCTTTTCCTTGGAATGCTCTATGTGCTTGCCAGTGCCATTGTGCTAAGAAAATAGCAGGGCAAGAAAGAAGTCTCGCCAACCTCGATGAGCACATGTGCGGTGTGCCCTTCCACACTTGCCCCAAGCTTTTTCATGTTTAATTGTTTCCTCTCAAACTTTAAGAAATCTAATCTTTGAAACTGCATCAGTAGATACGCACTGTGCACTGACAACTGATTATTCTATTTTTAAAGCTCACTTCAAGATCTCGTCTTTCAACTCCATTGCTCTAATCTTAGATCACTTGCATAACTCATTGATAAATTGAGCCAACAACCAATCAAATGCGGTGTGGAAAAGGTCAAGTTTTGTTTTAAATTCAAGCCAAGCAAGTAAGATTTGACTCTTGTTTGTATAGCTAGTTGCTATCATGGAGGGGGAGGAGTAGGAGTCGTTGAGCAACGCAAGTCCTTATAATGAAGTGCAGTGATATCATTGGCTGGAAGTGAAAGGAGTGAAAAAAGGTTAGAGAGACAAAACCAAATAAGAAGCAAATTGACTCTTTCAATCGTTTGAATGAGTCAAAGAATCAAAAAAGGAAGTCCGCGTCTCTCTAATTTGTTACATCCAAGAAAAAGGCAGCCTTGCCCTTCAGTCCAGGAAAAAGCTGCCGTACTTGACCATTTGAAGCATAAAAGTTGAAGTCATACAGATACAGCAGACTATTTGTTACCTGTTAATTACCAAATCACATTTTACATCTTAGTGCTACGTGAATCACTATAGCTGATTACTTTATTCTTCTTAGTTCAAAGGTTATTATATTTAATCTTATGGTCTACGATTTGAGCATCTGACGTAAGAGTCTGTTTCTCTCTAATAGTTGATGGATTGACTCCATGGGATTTTGATTTGAGTGAGATTTGATAATTTAGGTTGAGAAATGGAAGTCTCAATCAAGAGCATCAGTCCCAAAGACTGTAGTCTGGGAGCGGGCTGGGCCTATTGGGGGTCAATTACTAGAGCCTACGAGAGCAACTGTGGAGAAGTGACTTGGAATGAACGAAGCTGACAAAAACAACCAGTGCTTGTATTTGTGTTGTGTATGGCTCTTATTTCCAGGTAGGAATAGGATAGCTAGGCATGAACAGGTATGGATGATGAGCTGATGGAAACACAACCTTTGAAGCGCTCAAGAATGAGATTTGGGGTGACTAGCGTAGAGTGAGAAGTGAGCGGAAGGCCTTCTCTAAAGCATCGATCGTACTTCTCCAATGCAGAAACAATGGAGCTGAAATCTGGCCGCTTGGATGGGTTAGCTGCCCAGCACCTTTATATCAAGTTCGCAAGTGCGGACTGACAACTAGCAGGTAATGGAGGGCGTTCATTCTGCCAAAGAATACTCATTTATTACACGATGTCATTCAACCAAACAACCAAGCAACCAAGCAATTACCTTCTCAGCCACTGCAAATGCAGCCTGCACAGGGGTCATTCCTTGAAACGGAAGCAACGCTGTCGTCAGCTCCCACATTACTATCCCAAAACTATATACATCTACTTTTCTTGTATACGCTTTCTCCTTTATCATTTCAGGTGCCATCCACCGGTATGTTCCCATGTTGCCTTTGCTCTCTCGGCACTGCGTTTCTAGACACGATGTTCCGAAATCTGCTACTTCTACCCTCATTTCTTCATTTAGAAGCAAATTATTTGATTTTAGGTCTCTGTGGATCACACCTTGAGAATGAAGATACTCCATTCCTCTGGAGATATCAAGCGCTAACCTCAGTACTGTTTCCGTTGAAAGAGAGTACGGTTCTTTCTTGTTCAGATACATCCTTAGTGTTCCTTGAGACATATAGTCTGTGATGATACAGTACACCGGTGGCTTTTTACAAGCTGCAATGAACTGTAACCATAAAATTTTAAACCCATTAATAATTTGGATCATCATGCTTTGTCTACATGGTGACCTACTGGACAGATCAAGGTAATTGGTAGAATTGTGTTCTTATTCGAGTTCAATTTTTAGATGCACTAGCTAGTCTCATAAATCTCGTAAACAAGCATTCATTAGGAACAAATCGAAACTAACTTCCAGGCAGCCAGTGGAACCTTTCTCTTCTCTATTATGTATAACTGACTGAATCAAAATGCGTCCAACATATAAACAGAAGACTAAATTTCTTGCATTTTAATCTTGATAAAGAAATAATTTACCTGCACTATATTGGGATGAAAGAGGCGCGAAAGGAAAGCAACTTCAGACTTAAATTGTTGTTCAAGCAAAGCTCTAGTCTCCTCCTCCTGGTTTGGAATCCTCACCATTTTCACTGCAACAGCTCTCTGCTTATAAATTCCACGGTAAATCCTACTATGAGCCCCTGAGGCAAACTTGTTACCTATAAACAGTTGCGAAAGGTCAGCTGTCCATTCCTCTTGATCCTCCTTTGAAACATCCCAGGCCTCAACATTCTCAGATTCCAATATCATAGACCATGATTCTAAACTGTCAAATCTCTTCCTCTCCATGTTCTCCAAGTCAGAATTCAACTGTGTTTTCCACAAAGACGGGATTAACACCGTCTTGCTCCTAGATCTTCGAAACCGTAATGCGTGGAAACATGAAGTCGCCATTAAAGAAGGGCTTTATAATCTCACCTTGGAACTTTCCGTGATATGGGTTGTGTTCAAGTTTTTGTGTCAAAACAAACAATCAGAAGGAGCTTTCCTTCTGAATGTATGTATTGATTTCACAAAGTGCATGAACTGATTCAGAAACATGGGGCCTATGGTGTGATGAACATGAAAAATGGGTTTTCATGAGGTGGCCAAAGCAAGGACAGAAGAGTCACAGAAGCAAAAACCAGACAACAATGTTTTGCAAGAAAGAAGACAGAGAGCAAGTTAAATGCAATCCATCATGAGAACTTTTCCATGAGGAAAGGAAGAAAAAGAACAAAACTAGTGAACTGGGTCATGGAGAAGAGTTAAAGTCAGAAAATCTCAAACACAGAAGAAAGTCAAGAAGCCTTGATGAAAATGCAGGACGGGTGCATGTAGCTAAAAGAGAAGGAGAAGAGAGAAATGAGATTTTCACGGCTCTTTCTGGGAAAGACATCAAGAAATTGACTATGTTGTTTAGCAATAGAAAGATGAATTCAAAACAGAGATTTCAGGGGTGTCTTGTGATTGCCTTCGTTCAAAAGCAAGACTTTTTTTTTTTCCTTTTTGGCAAATGTTCGATAGCTAGATTGATAGAATAAAGGGAGAGGAGAGGAGCATTTGTCTCTACCGAATCCAACTCCACCGTTTCTGCTTGTTTCTTTTTACGTCATTCATGTTATTAAGTGGCAACAGTGTCGAAAAGTGCTCTCGTGACACTATGTTAGTGGTTATTAATTATTATCCTTTCCTTCGAGCTCTGGTCCTACTCGTATTACATGTTCTAACTAACCGCACTCCCATTATCGACTTTACAGAGACACAAATGGGCAACTACACTTGTCCAGTGTTGTTTAGGACAAGTGGCGTATGATACAAACATGCTCTCTCTGCTCTTCTTCTGTGTTGTGCCCATAATTTGGTTCTCTTTTCCAAATTCCAATAGCCTACTTAGTTCCAATTTCATGTAATCTTCATCCAAAAAGGCCTTATCCAAGTATTGATAGATTGCACATGAAAGCATTTCATGTTATACCCAGCCCTAACTAAATTGTCATTACCTTAAACGATTTTGAGGCCTCAAGGCTAGTGCATGATTTCGAGATTCTGAAACACATTAACCTCTTTCTTTTTCTTTTGGCTATGTCATCGCGTTATGGCATATGATTCTACCCAATATTCTTATCACAAACCAGCAAATTCGCTGGCCAGATGCTCCTATCCTGGAAAGGATTCAAGCCCCGGCCAAACTAGTTATCGTTACCTTTATTCCAAACCGAAACGACTTGTTTTTCCTGAGAAAATGGAATCAAGCATGAGTTTTCCCAATCAGTGGCTTATAAGCCACGTCTAATATTATTCCACGACTATATGTTTTAATCAAATAAAACTGAGTACTTTCCTTACATGTTCCTTAAATTGATATACTATCTTGAAACATTAAGGTATCGATCCTTCAATTTTAATTCAACTTATTTTTCATAATTCTAGAAGGGAATATAAACACAGTCACATTCGTATTGTAGGTAGTTTGTTGCATATTTAGTTCTAGGCAAAGACACATAAGTTTTCTATGTCATGTGTGTTCATGTTTTCTTTAAGAGAAGAATATACATGTTTGTGTCTTATATCACGTGTGCACTTTAATGTGTTCAAGGAGGAATATGATTATGTGTCAAACCGTGTTTATGCTGCTGAACTATGCCTATAATAAAATTTAGTGAACTTGATATTATGACTTGAAAAAATCCAAGTAAATCATGTCATATATTATGTTTGAATAAATTAATTTAGTTCACTATTAACTTGTTTAGATGTTATCAAGTTATTGTAAGCATTAGGCTAAGAATTTATGTCTTGGTTACCAATTATTCAGGAATAATTGAACTTTTTATATTGTTAATATAACATAAACATGTAGGTGATTTTTGTTTGTTTATTTGGCTAAAATCATTATTGAATGTGACATGAGAGTGGCCAGATATGTGAAATATTAACCCTTACGTATATATACATGATTTTGTAATGAAAAACTACGTCTTTGACTAAAACTACAAGGTTGCTATTAACTTGTTCTTCCTCTTCCTGTGTTAAGGTTCCAATTCCATTCTAAACATATGATTTATATCATTTTTGACATGATATTAGAGGTATAAGGATCTTAAACGTTTGTTTAAGTGAAAATTAAGACAAAATATCAACTCTTGTTCCTAAATGCACATTGAAACCAAGGTTGTCCATATCTAGTACAATATTGATTTCAACAAGTTTCTTTATAACTTCTCTTCCCATGTTTAATGATGACAACTATGTCATCTGGACTGACAAGATAAAAGGCTTTCTTTAAGAGTTTATGACCTTTAAAAAGTGGTGAATTGGAACCACTTTATTTCTATATAACCCAATAGTCAATCAGTTAAAGAATCATAATAAGGTGAAGGAAAAGACGTATGACGCACTTGGCAGCCACGCATGCTTTAACTTTAAAGGTCGTTTTTGTAAGAATTATGAATTATGAGATCTGGAGAATTTTGGAACAAGATGAAGAGTTGGATAGAACTAGACAACAATAAATTATTAACCTTTGGAGGGACTTGGAGCTATTGCAGATGTAAGAATGTGAATTTGTCAAAGAGTTTAGTGAAAAACTCATGAAGATTGTAAGTCAATTAAGGCTACTTGGAAGAAAAGAGAGTTATTGGTAAAGTCCTTGTAATGTCTCTTAAATTTTGCAGCCAAAATCTTAGCCTTTCAAGAGTCTAATAGTTGTCATAGTTTACATTGATAGACCTTGTAAATTATCTTCAAGATTATGAACAAAGATGGCTTCAAAGGTAAGAAAAAGAAGTTGTAAAAGGGGCATCTAAGGATAAATTAAGTCTCAACTGAAATAGAAGAAGCCAAGTAAAAGAAAGGAGCCACTATAACAAAGTGGGTTTTTAGCGACAAATTTAAACGTCGCTAAAGAAAGAAAAATTGTCGCTATTAGTAATGTTTGATGCTTCTATTTCATTGCCAAAATCGTCACCGCATCACAGAAGGAGAACAACATTAGCGACGTTTCACAGAAGTCGTCTTGAAAACATGTTTGCATAAAAATAATTCCTCGGGAAAATTTATTACCGACGATAGAAAAGAACGTTGGTATTGATTTAACGCGACGTTTTGTTTTGGAAGATAAAACTCTTTTCCCACAAAACATTAGGCGTCAGTATTAATTTTTAGTGACGATGTTTTTTTTGGTAGAAAAAGACTTTTTGCTACCGATTCTTCTTGTAGGGTAATATTTTTAGAGACTTCTTTTAAGCGTAGGTGAAAATCTTTTGTGACGAAGTTTATTTGGTTGCCAGTGTTGTTTTGTGACGATTTTTCTTTGGTAGTAAAAACATTTTAGCTATGAAATGTTTGTCGTAGCAAAAACTTTTTACTGATGTTTTTTATACGTAGTGAATTATTTTTTGGGACGAATTTCATTTAGTAGCTATAATATTTAGTAACGAAATTTAATTTTTAATTTAATAATTTTTATAATTTTTATAAATGGATTTATTTTAATTTATTACAATTTTTAAGACTTTTTTAACGGATTATTTTGGATAGTTTATATTATTTAGTAACAAATTTTAATTTTAAAAATTATAACTATTATAATTGTCAAAACGAATTTATTTTAATTTA
>JAOSBN010000008.1:17292300-17318418 GCA_027563595.1 Erythroxylum suave | reverse complement strand
AACGAACCTTATATTAATCACTTAACTACCTTCATATACTTCAAATTATATCTAATGACTAGCGATTGAGCTACTCTTAACTATAATAAGTTATAACTAGTATTAAAATCTCATATGAAATACTTTAGAGATCTCATCAATAACACAATTATTACTATGAGAATTTCAATAAATATATAAGTAGTGTTTCAAATATAATTCTCGGAAGGATTCATCAGTGAACATTTTTTCTAACAAGCACACGTATGTTTATTTAAGTATCTTCATCTTTAGTCTACGAAATTGACTACTTCCTTTATAAGAAGAAACACAACATGTACTACTCTTTTTATACTATTAATGTTCAATCTCTATAGAACAATTTTTAGATTAATACACAAATAAAGTATGATTCTCGTAATTACAATATCATCATAATTTTGTTTATAATATATATTTATTGCATAGATTTTATCATATATGTCTAAATATGTATAAGACAAGGAATACTTTTGAGTAATTATGTCACTAAAACTATAAACAAATTAATTAGTTATGCATATAAAGTAATAATCTCTCACTTACACTAAGCCAATTGCATAACTATCTTGTATCCTATCTCCATACGATGATCATGTCACTCAATAGTAGTTTATTGAGAGAATTCTAAAATATTATCTATAGTGAGTAATTGCTTAAATTTTCAACTTTCATCTTAATTATCATAATAATTAAGAGAAATTGCCTTAATATATACTTGACTCTTTGATGATCCCTTAGCTCCTATACCATGCCTGATGACTTTAATGTTCTGTAATACATTACAATTTTCATTTCCACTAAATGAAATTTGTATTATAGCTTGATTAGCAATTATTTGTATACTATAACCTTTCTAATCTAAAATAATATTATTCTAAGTAAAATATCCCTTAACTAGGACTTAAGTTATAAAGTTAATATCTTCATAATCATGAAATCAAATATCAACTCATCATAGAATAATGAGCATCTTAATACTTTATAAGTAGTAAATGTTTCCAATACTAAACATCTTTAGTACATTATCTTTATAATTGGACCAAAATAGGTAAATAAATTTAGTATCTATTTTTATAAATCTAATTCCCAAAATTAATTTGTTAACTGCTCATATCCGATAAGAGTTGTTCTTAAACTATTATATATTCAATAATTAAAATTATAAATTTTGTTCTCTGGGAGAAGTATATCTCTATACATTCCCTCTGAAGTTTACAACTATATTCTTACTAACCTTCTTATAGACAGGATAAATTCATAATCATCTCTAAAATATGCTCTGTGAAACATCTCGTAACCTTTAAGTTATACATCAAATGTATTAACAAAGGCATTAATTCAATTTAGAAGCATTGTTATGAGCTTTGAACCATTTCAAACATTATATTACTCTAACTAATTATCTTAGAAACCATTATCCTACAAGTAAGCATTGAAAAAAATATTTTTTAAATTTGGATTTGTAAAATTACATCCAACGTTTTGGATATATAATTATTATTCATTATCTAGTTTGGTTATAAACTTATTGGATAATATATGCTTCAACTAAGCATCATTTCCTAAAATCATTAACTTTTAAGTCTTTCAAAGTCTTACTATTCATCATCTAATATGAAATACTGTTAATTGATCTAATCAAAACTATTAAGGTAAGTTGATATACTAGGCTTAGCTACAAAAGAAATAAATATTGAATTATATAATATCTCACATTATATTTTTCTCCTTACATAAATCTATATTGACTAAAGAATCTCATTTTTGTAGATAACTGAGAAAATTTAAAATTTACCACAATGATCTTGTCGAAGTGCTTATACATTCTTAATGCTTAATTTTCTACTTAGATTTAAATAATTTGAACTTTTCAAAATTTAAACCAATATTTCATTTAATACATACAACTTTATCATATCAATTTATTAGTTAATGAAATATAAATGTTCATCCTTTTACGAATTGATATTACATCAAACATGTCACATGTATAAATCTAACAATTCAATGTCGTCATCATCCTTATTCTTCAACATAGCTATTTTCATAACTTACATATGATTTATGATCAAAGGATAAATATATCCTTGTGTGTGACTTTATGATTCTTAATATATTCATTAAACTAACATGACATAAAAGGATAGTCTCAATTATCTAACTTTTTTATTCTTGCCACTTATATTAAACATAAGTCTCCCTTAGTCCAACACATTCAAACAATTTATATAGACTTAGAACAACTAATTTTTCAGCTAAAAGCCCAAATTAGGGCCAAATTTTTGTGGGTTTGATCAATTTAAAACCAAATCTTTTAAGTTGCTCAATAAAAGGTTTAATAGTTCACGAGTCTGCTCAATGTTAGCCTATTTTAGACGGAAATTGTAAAGTATCATACACGCGCCGTTATGTAGAGGTCAATTGATCTTTAAATGCCACCTTAAAAACACACAAGGCTTTCAAAAAACAAAAAAAAAAATCCTTGAAAATTTTACCAGAAACCTATATCAACTTTTAATTCTCAAAATTTCACCATATTTCTTTCGATTGTCTAATCACTCTGATCCCTTCACACATCATCACTTCAGGCATCATCACCTATCTGCCTTCTAGCATTGTGAGCTTTCTACGTAGTGTGATCTATCTCCTTAGAAGTTTGATGTGAATGATTTCTTGGGTTTTTGTAAATTTTTGGAGATTTGAAAAGAGATGAATAAGGACTCGGGAATTGGATTTTGTGAATGTCTCTGTCTACATCTGATGATAGAAACATGTTTTCCTAAATAGTGAACATTGACTTCTTTTACTTATTGAATAATCATAATTTCGCTTCGTACCAAGACTAACAGTAAATTACCACCAAAATTTAAAAACAAACTAATGTATCTACTAAACACAGTCGTACCTCTTATCTTGTACCTTACTCACTCATAGAGACACAGATCAAACCTCATCGCTGCTTTTCAGTGTTGTCTTCCTCTATTTTACTATTGTGCCTTCTTCGATACACTGCTTAATGTTCTATGACATTTATCTTGTACCTCTCTTTTTTTTCTCTTTCTTATCACCAATCCATCAGTTGTTTAATGTTCTACGATGAGTATTTTCAAGATGAAGTAGCTACCCAATCTAGAGCTTTACGCCATCTTCAATGAGTATGACTCTCTAGTTTCTCTTAATACATTTCTATGGCGTGATGATTTGTTACTTTACTCTTACATGTGTGTAAGACTTATCAAACGTCTTCTCTTATTCAATGTGATTAGTCGAGTTTTGGAACCAGCCTTCTTGATAAAATCTCCCTACAAAGAGTTAAATGAAAAGGACCTTCACGTTAAGGCTTCCATTAACCACAACGGTAGTTCTATCAGGTAACTATAGTCAAAGATGGAATCTTTTAGAATAAATTCCAATGCTGTTAACTGGTTGGAAACATTTTGGGATTACCTGACTTCATCTCTTTGTCTCAATCAGTTGCAGGAAGCAAGGATTAAGGTTAGTTCACTTCCTGATTCTTAGGGCTCTACTGTTGGTGTAGATTCATGTTATAGGTAAGATTTTCTCAGCTTTTCAGATTTCTTTCCTCTTATATATGACCACAAATGGTAGTTTTTATGGGGTGTAAGAGTGGACAAATTGAGCTAGGCTGGTCCAAGATTCCTAGAGTAAGAACTCTTCTTTTATATCATATGTTTCTTTCATCTTTATAGATTCGTAGAAAAGACTCACCGTACTTTAAATTTTGTATTTTATTTGTAGATTAACATGGAAAATGAGATGAGAATTTGGTTCCCGGAGGACTTCTCTCTAAAATCTCCATTGAGAGAACTTTCCAAAACAGTTGATCCAAGTAGACATTCTTCATCTTCATCTTCATTAAGATCACTATCCATGGATAGCCCGAATACTTCTTCTTTTCTCTTCAACCTTCTAGGTACATCCCAAATACATGAAACTTTGCATGGGGGACCATCACCATTGTAGCCAATACTAAGCTCAAGTACTTTTCCTCTTCAAAAAGCCTTGCACTCTTTGCAGCCATTTCTAAACCCAACTTATCAACTCCAACAAACTATCCAATCCTTGCAACCAGTTTCAAACACAAGATGATGCTCTCATCCCCATACTTGATCACCAAAATAATGTCAAGCAATTATTTATTGTGCGAATAACAGAAAAAAAAATCCCTACTATAATGTTCTCATTGACCCAACTCTACTTTTTTCACTAGTTATAGACACATATATACATACATATATATTTATGTATCATAGACATTCACTCCCTCATTGTACCTTTTAAACTCACAAACCTGGGCTTGTTTGTAAGGTTGTTAATTAAACTGTATAAAAAGGTGCAGAGAGAGAAAGAGATAGAGAGTTGTGATCTTTTGGGAGAGGCTTGGATTTAAATGCTTAGGTATACGTATGGTTAACGAACTTTAATGAGGAGATTGGTTGGTTTTTGGATTACCTAAAGTAAAAGAGAAAAAAAGAAGTTAAATTGTGCCACTTGATATACCTCATTCAAAGTTAACGGCTCGTGTATTACACTACCAAATTTTCGTCTAAAATAGCCTAACATTGAATAAAGTTGATAACATTTAGACCTCAATTAAGCAAGTTAAAATGTTTGGCCCTAAAATGATCAAATATGAAAACATTTAGCCCTAATTTTACTCAACAATCTATTTCTTATCATACCTTGACCATTGTAGTATTGTTCAATCCAAAGTTAATATCAAATACTTAAAAGCATGTATTAGAAATACGTATGATATCTATCATAACATGTATTGTAAAGAAAGTCATGCAATTATTTTTCCTTCTAATGATAACTACTATCATATTTAAGCTAATTCCTTCAATTTTAGTCCGTATTTATACTTTTAGTTGGATAAATTAAGTGGGACAATTTATTAAAGTATTATACTTTTTATATTTATCTCATGCAATCTCTTGCATCATATTATCATGGTATATTGCAATTAAAGTTTATGAGACATTAATCAACCCAAAAGTTCATTATATTTTGTCATCTTTATGGTATTGATATATCTTTAAAACTTTGTCACTAAATCTTCAACAAGAATTGTAGAGATATAATGAACATCAACATTTCTATTTATCTTTGAGAACTCTTCTCAAACCTAACCTTTGTCTAAGAAATTTAGTTCACTCAGACTTAGTACCAACTATTCTAAACAAAGATAATTTCTACTTAAAAAATATAAATGTAAGAAAAGCAAGTAATTGGTTATATACCGTGCAACCAAATAAGATCAGATTTTCAATCATTTGTTTAGTTAATACTACTATTTTTTTGAATAATAATCCACACTAGTATTTTAAAATATAACTCTAATTTTTCTAGCAGACTAGGATCCTGTTTAGATTTAATTAATTTTGATTTTTTTAATAAACCAAGTAAACTTAGATTAGGTATATAATAACTTTATCAGTCACCTCTCATGTAACTCCTAGATCTGTTAGGTGACAATTCTTGTCAAAATATATCCCATAGATTATTCCTAACCTTGCCTTTAAATTCATACGATCATGAGTTTGTTCATTCAAATCATATCGATTTAGTTAAGTAGTACCAATTGTTATAAGACTAAATTTATTCAAGTTAAAGCAACCTTAAGTTTACCCAGTGGGCTTAATAATAAATAGAAAATTGATTTATTCTTATAATAATGAAAGACAACAATCATATTTTAGATATGTACTTTATATTTTAATTAGGGATTCAATTTTATTAGTCTTATCAAACACAAAAATGCATGCAAAAATATCATACATATAAAATATACAATTCTCACATAATATATTAAATATATATTTAACCATGCAATTTATAGACACATAATAAAATTATATGCATAAAGTTAATTAATCCATGTCTGATTTGAGTTATTGATGAGGGTGAGTAGTGAAGCAATTGGTAAACCTGCTCTTTTGTTACCATAAGGTTACATGTTCAAGTCACAGAAACAACCTCTTTGTAAAAATACAAAGGAAAGACTATGTACATTATGACCCTCCCTAGACCCTCGCAAAGTAAGGAGCCTTGTGCACTAGGTATGTTGACATTTGATGTTGATTTGAGTTATTGATATAATCTTCATAATCTAAAATAATATCCCCATCTCTTTAGATAATTAAACTAGATCAAACATATATTTCTAAATAAATTATATTTTAATCCAAACAAAAGTTTAATTTAATTTGAAAATAATACATTTGAATTAGAAACTATTTCCAATTATCTTGAATCTTTTAACAAATTTTGATTGAAAATTTTTTATTAAATTATTCTTCTTACTTATTACAATTTAGAAAAACTCATTTTTCAAAATTTTATAAGTAAGACATTCTAGTCCAATTAGAAGACTATTTCTAATTTGATTAGAAATTTTTTTTTCTTAATTAAAAATTATTTTATAATATTAAAAGGAAACTATTTTTATATTAAATAAATTTTTTAATTTCATAGTGAAAGTCTTTTATATTATTTGTTTAGGGATTAAATTTCTTAATTAATTAGAAATATTTCAATCTTCTTTTCAAATTTAACCAAGAAAAGTACCTTTTGTAATAAATCAAAAGGCTTTTTAAAAATAAGTGAGGAAATAATTTATAAATAAAATAATAAGCTTCTAAAAATAAAATAATTAATTTAATTTATCTTAATCTATTTATAACTATTGGAGGCGCACTTATTGCGTATAGGTAAGTTGACATTTAGAATGTGTAACGAGGAGGGGTTCATAATTTTTAAAACCTTGAAAAAGTCTACCCTTGATACTTACTATAGAAATAATATTATTGATTTTATTGTGCATGATGACTTGTCTAAAGTTATTTTTGTTGACTATTTGGAAATGTGTTTAGTTTTAGGGCATAATGAAAAAGAGAAGGATTCTATCCTTATTGATTGTGCTTATAGGTTGGAAAAAGGGGACTATAAACCTTGATTTTCTTATGTCCTTCATAACTTAAGAGAAGGAAAGCCTAAACCCTTTTTATTTACCCAAAAGCACCTAGGCTTAATATTTAGTAATTACCTTCTTACTTACATTATGTATATTTATAAGAAAATAATACCTATCATATTATCTCTTCTTCTCTAACTTCTAAATAGGAAGATAATTTTCCTAGAGTTATATAAGAGCACAATATAGTAATTACATGAAACATCTCAGATATTCATAGGACTAGTCCATCATTATGTTCCCATCAAATCCTAATGGCAAACAACCATAAGCCTAGTATAGACAACTAGTAATGACCCAATCCAGATATGAAAGAGGTTGTATGTTATTAGGTAACTACAATTTTAGATGTAGGAATCATGTACCGTATTTCTAATAAATCTTAGGTGACTTATGTGTAGATTATACAAAAGAAGGGAGGAATAAACATGATAAAAATGAGAAGAATGATTTTACCTTTATTAGGACTATCACTAGGTTGAGGGTGTACATCGATTACAGGAAGTTAAATGTTGCTAATTAGAAGGATCACTTCCTTCTACTATTTATTAACCAGATGTTGGAAAAATTAGCAAGACATGCATTTTATTGCTTTTTTTATTGCTTTTTTAATGGATATTTAAGATATAACCAAATCATGATTTTGCCAGAGGACTAAAAGAAGACAACCTTTGTACTTCCTTATGGAATTTTGAATTATCATATGAAGCCCTTTGGATTATGTAAGGCATCATCCACTTTCCCATGGTGTAAAATGGCTATTTTCTCTAACATATTGGAGAAACAATTGAGGCATATATGGATGACTTTTCTATTTTTATGTCTTCTTTTGATGCCTAGTTATTTAATTTAAGATAGGTGTTGCAAAGATATGAAGAAACCAATTTGGTGCTTAACTGGAAAAAAAAAATTTATGGTACAAGAAAGAATAATGTTGGATCATAGGATTTCAAGACATGGTATCAATATTGATTGGGCTAAAGTAAAAATTATAGAGAGATTACCACCCTTAACTTCAGCATATGCAGTCAAAAATTTTCTTAGGCATTTTGAGTTTTTTTTTTTGGTGTTTTATATGATATTTCTCCAGAATTATTAAACCTCTTTGTTATTTATTACAAAAATATATTCCTTTTAAGTTTACCAACAAATGTCCTAATGTATTTAACAAGTTCAGAGGGAGAAAATTTTGGCTAATATCATAGTCATGCCCAATTGAAAGCTTCCATTTCAGTTAATATAGGATGCTAACAATTATATAGTAAGGGTTATTTTCGAGGAAAATAGGATAAGAAACTTCGTGCCATATATTTTGTTAGAAAAGTTCATAATGATGCCCAAATTAATTATTGCTACCATTAAGAAAGAATTTCTAGTTGTATTTTTTGTTTTTGAGAAGTGTAGATATTATCTTGTTGGTTTTAAAGTGATTATTTACAATATCCATTCAACTTTGAAATATCTCTTGTATAAAAGGGCGTCAAGCTAAAACTAATTCATTAGGTTCTTCTTTTAAAAGAATTTGACTTCGGGCAAAAAAAAAAAAAAGACAGCGTTAGAGAACTTAGTGGCATATCATTTATCAAGACTAAAGTAAGGAGGTCATGTGGATGAGGAATCTATAAGTGGTCAATTTTCCAATGAGAGGCTTTATAATGTTTAACACAATGAAGCCCTTTGATTTATAGATTTTGTGAACTTTCTTGTCTAAATTGTCCTGAAAGATCTTTTCTATCATTTTTAAAGAATAAATTCCTTTTAAAAGTTAAATTTTACTATTAGTAAGATCCTTTAGTATTCCAATAATTAGTTTATGAGGTTATTAGAAGAAATCTACTTAAGAAGAAGATAAAAAAGGTTTTTAATTAGTGACATTCTTCTCCATATAGTGGATATCATGGTGCAATAAAACTGATGGTTGTCTTACAATGTGAGTTTTATTAGCCATACTTTTCAAAGATGTTAGGAGTTTTATAATTTCATGTAACTAATGCTAGACAATAGGAAATATTGAAAATGAAATGACATGCCTTAGACTATAGTTCTAAAAGTAGAGCTTTTTGATGTTTAAGGAATAGGCTTTATAATGCCATATCCTCCTTCTTATGGTAATATATACATTCTAACGGTAATGGACTATGTATCTTCTCCATTTTTGGTATACCTTATATTATCATTATTGCCAATGGTGTTAGATTCTACAACTCTTTGTTCAAGGCACTTTTAGAGAAGAATTGATGTATTTTTAAGACTTCCACCATATATCATCCTTAAACAAGTGTCCAAATTGAAGTACCTAACTGGAAACTTAAACAATATTAGGAAAAGATGGTAAATACTTCTAAGAAGGATTAGGAATTAAAGCTTGATGATACTTTTTAGGCTTATTGGACATCTTTTAAGACTCCCATAGGACATCTCCATATTGAATGGTGATTAAATAATCTTGTCACCTTCCAATTAAGATTTAGATAAGGCTTTGTGGGAGGTAAAGATACTCAACCTTGAACAAAAATTGGAAGGTGAGAAGAGGCTTTTCTAATTGGCTGAACATGATGAGTTTTGGAGGGAATTTTTTGAAGATGCCTAAATCTACAAGGAGCAGTCTAAGGCATGCGATGACGAAAATGTCTTTAGGAGGGAATTTAAAGTGGAATAGAAAATTTTAATTTTCAACTCTCATTTTAAATTGCTTTTAGGAAAATTGAAGTCTAGATGGTATAAACCATTTAAGGTAGCAAAAATGTAATGCTATGGTACCATTAAAGTTTAGGATAAGGACAGGAAGCCCATTGATAATCAATAGGTAATGATTGAAGTAATACTTTAAGAGTAATAGTACAACACCTTACATAATTTCATTTTGAGGAGTGCTCTACTTAGTGACCATATATAACTATAAAGATTGAATTTAGTGCTTATTAAGAGGTAACCAATGTCTGGTTTTCTTTTACTTCAGTTTCTTAGTTTTTATATTTCTATATATGTTTATTTAATCTCTTTTAAAGGTATAAACTTTATCTCACTAATCTTACATGAACTTATCTCTACCTTAGGTATAAACTTTATCTCACTAATCTTACATGAGCTTATCTCTACCTTAACTATCTTATATGATTTCTTTTATTATATTACTATGTCATAGATTCAAGAGTGTTTTGTTGTTCTTTCTGTTGGATCTTGATATGATCCACCAATTTGTACTTCTTAGTTTGTAGTTATAAAGCCTTTTTATTATTAAGAGAGTACTAGTTATTCCAATTTCCCTCTTCTCTCTCATTTATCTAGGCTTTTGTTCTCCTTATATGTCATGTGCATTAGTAACAATGTACAACTCCAATGTGGGGGAGGAAATTAATTTGTTATATTTATTAATTTTGTTATAATTATCTTAATAGGGAATAATTCTAGGAAAATTTTTAACTTTGAAAGAATACTAATAAAGATTATTTATTATAAATTTGATTTTTAATATTATTTGATGTGTTTAAGTAAATAATCATAAGTATATATAATTAAGTTAATTTTAATTTACTTAATTAATTTTGAAAAAGGATATTTGATTTTTTACTAGGTTACTTTTGTATAATTTAGAGACATAATTGAAACAGAGGTAAATTATTTTCAAGCATTTTCAATAACCTACAAAATAAGGAAAAAAGTTGAATAAGTGAGCATACAAGATATTGATACATATGTAATTCCAACTGAGAACCAATGCTAAAACAATTCTCACAGTTTCAAATCAAGCAATAAGAGAAAAAATCTCTTTAAAATCTATACCTTGTTATTGTAAGAATCCCTTTGCTATAAGTTGAGCTTTATGCTTTTGTTGACTTCAGACCAAGTAAAAAGTTTAAATTTAAAGAGTGATGCTAGTAACAGTTGTAAAGGTATCTAATTGAGTAATTGAGAGTATTCATGATTAGGTGTTTATTCTCGAGTTAAAAGGTTAAGTGACTTTTTAAATAATTATCAAAATGCTTCTATGTTATTTTAAAGTTATAGTTTTACTTTTCTTTCAATAAAGCTTATGAAAATGTTTAAAAGCTAAAGCACATTTCTTATGTACATTTACTTTATGCATTATGTTTTTATAGATTGAGTTAAAGTTTAAAGGATTATGAAGTTGAACTAGATTGATTTATGATTTGATGTAAGTAGCTAAAAACCCTAGAAAATTAAACTTTACAATTGAGTAAAAAATTGAGAGTTTTGATTGATCAAAGTTATTTTTTAAATTCCTTTCCCAAGTTGCCACCTATTTAATTTAACAGTGATGAAATAATTTGTTTGAGAATAAGTAAATCATCAAGTACGACTAATTTGATAAGGACTATATAGGTAACCAATAGGTATTGAGTGAGTTAATCACAAATTTCACCAGTTGAAGCCTCCCAACAAAAGAGACAGCTTTATTACACCAATAACTTAGTCTTCTTTGCATCTTCTCTATCAATGCCAAGCATTCCCACATATGTGATTTTTTATTGGAAATAGGTAATACAAGATAAGTGAATGGTGGTTACTTAATCTACAAAACAAAAATTATAGATAGTCATCCTACAATTTAGTATAGTCATCCCGCAATTTAGGAAGCACCATTACAAACAAATAAATTACTTTTATTTTTGTTAATGGTTAAACCAAAATATTTCTTGAATGAATGGAGAGAATCCGTAATGACACTAATAGATATATCATAAGTTTTTAAGAATAGGAAAAGATCATCAACAAAACAGAGGCTAAAGAATTCCAACTTTTTAATTTTCTATGATATTTAAAACTAGGATCCCTTAAGGTATTAACTATCACCAATCTTGTAAAGACTTCTATATATTAGATAAATAGGTAGGGTGACAAATATTCTATGCAACTACATTAATCCCCTCCACGTTTAAAGGGTTTAGTTGGCTCATCATTAATCATAACATTAAAGGAAGTTGTGAGAATATAAAGTCTAATCCTATTTCTAAATCTATTAGCAAAGTAAAACATCTTAAGTAGATATAGTATGAAATCCCAACTAACTGAATTATATGCCTTAAGGAAATCAATTTTTATGGCTCTTTGTTTTGGAGAATTTCTCCTAGTAGTAGCCTCTGAACAATTCTTAAGCAATAAACACATTGTATCCAATCTATTTATCTTTCGTAAATGCTCCCTAAGTGTAATTGATTGTCAACTTCCATGTAGCTTTAATCCTTATAGCTTCCCTTTCTCAAAGAACTCCGAGATTGCATAAATTACCAAATACTTGATTAGATGCCAAGCATTTCACGCAAAAAAAATCCATTTAACCTATTAGGACTTGTGGTCTTATCTGGATTCATTTCAAGGATAAGTTTTTCTACAACTTGAACCTTAAAAGAGCAGTTTATTAATTCAATTTTATCCTCTAAGAGCTGATTATTGATGAAGGAGCTTCGTATATGCATAAAGAAGCTAGTTATAGAGTGAGTAGTTAAGGAATTGTTTAAGAACAAGAAGGCTTCTCTCTTAATATCCTCTTAAGTAGTAACTAACTCACTATTACACTTGATCAGGAAACTTATCCTATTACTATTCCTTCTTTCCATTATGGATCTATGGAAAAAGATCAAATTTTTATCTCCATCTTTGAGCTAATGAACTTAAGCTCTTTATTCGATTAAGGAGCTCTAGTCAAGTACAACCTTGTTGTAGGAGGGCAAAATTGACTTCTCCACCTCTAAAAATTGGGGATCGCCTAGAGAATTGTAAAGCTCTTTATGAGCTTTTAGTAAATTGTATTTAGTAGTAGGGATATTCAAATAAGTGTTTGCATTCCTTTTTTAATTCAACTTCTTCGAATCTTTTTTAATTAGTCTCAATGTTTTGACAAAGAGAAAAGCTTTATGCTTATGAATGATCTATGGCATCCTTATGAGAATATTCTTATTAAAAACCTCATCCTTAGCTAGGAAAATGTTGAATCTAAAAGGGGACTTCCTTTTGTTACTCTAAAAATGTTTGGTGAATAATTATAGGAGACTGATCATAGAATCTAGGATTCATAAAAACCACTTTACTTTTAGGGAATCTTTTCAACCAGTCACCATTCACAAAGGCCCTATTAAGCTTCTTTTGAATGTGCCATTTCAAGTTTTGCTTATATTTCATATGAAGAACCATCTCTCAATTTTCAAATTAGTAACTTCTGACCTCTCAACATAATCTTTGAAATCACTTTAAAAAATTCCTTAAGTAATCATTACCATTTTACTTTTGAGTTATCAAAGGTGCTATTAAAATCTGCAAATATTATCTAAGAATCATGTTTTGTGGATTTTATATCAACAAGATTTCCCAAAAAACAGATCTTTTAAAGACATAATTAGAACTATAAATAAAAGAGATACAATCCTTACATATTCTTAGATAAAACAAGCTCAAAGATACATCAATTGATAATAGCTTGCAATATATTAACCATTATTAGCCTAGAATTAAAAAAAATCACTATTTTACTACAATAATGATGTTTATAGTTAGATAAAAAATACTAATGGCTACCTAAAAGCATCAAATTCAAAAGGCTTTGTTAGTCACCTAAAAGCTTGAAATTCAAAAGGCTCTCTTAACTAAGCTTTCTTTCTAACATACCACTAATAGCAAGTTTATTTTCCAAAGCTAAATACCTAAAGGCTTGTTATTTTTTGGGAAAATTAATTCCCCTCACATTTCATGACATCAGGTATGGTTTTGGCATTTAGATCCCTTAAATCTATTGTTTGTCCCTGACCTTCTTCTCTTGACAATCTTGAACCCTTCTTTATTTGGCTTGTCATTATTCAAAGCATGTGTCGAGAAGGAATTGGAATTTAATAATATCGATTCATAAAAATATAGAAGAAGAGGTTCTCTGTTTATTCAAATATGTACCTATAGGATAAGGACAACAAAAGAGGAAAAAATCGAAGATTTCATATTAGTAGGGTTTATATGGTTTTCCTCTTGAACTCTCTATTGAGCCTCATCTACTTTATCTTTCTTTTTTTGTAACTCTCCTTTCCTGTTTAAATTTTAAATGACATCATTTCCGTCAAGACCAACCATTTCCTTGCCTCCATCTTGCTATGTCCTACTATTCCATTGTTATCATTAATTAGTTCAGTTACTTTTATGTCTTTAGGATCTTCTATTGCCACTTTATAATTTTCCCTAGTATTTGAATGGTGGTTATCCATTTCCTAAACCTCAAGATCTATAAGCTCATCATAGTCCTCCTAAGAAATCTTCTCCAGTGGCTTAAGCACCTTATTGACCAATACTCTAAAAGAACATTATGGATATTAATCTACGTAGGGATGCTTTCATGATTGATAGATTCTAAGCTTGTACTACTTCTTCAAAGCTGGAGAAATAATGGAAGATTCTAGAGATGTCTAGCCCAACTTCTAAAATTTCTTTTGCACCAATATTAGTGGAGAACTTAAAGAGTATGAGATTGTCTTCAAACAATAATACCTTATTTGGACCTTTCCTTTTCTAGCATTTAAGTGCCTAATTATGGATCATAGCAAATGGAGGATGTTTTACCAAGAAAATCGTAACAAAGTTGCAGTCTAATTCCTTGCTCCTTCCCTAAAGACTTTGATCTCTGAAGCGATAATAAGGTGACCTTCTGAGATGCTTAAGGGATAATAGTGTAAGGAAGGCCCCGAGTTCTCCTCTATTAACTATTTGTAGTTAATAACAAGAATCAAGATGAGGTTGTTCAAATGGTCCTATTTGAAGTACAAAATCAATGGACGAAGGAGGGAAGAGGAGTGGAAGGGGAGGGTTAGAAAAGTCAAACTATCTAGGTTTTTTTGACTTAAAAATGAATATAGTGCTAACTAAAAGATAATAGCAATAGCAAATGACATAGGATATGTTACTTTTGAAAAACCATTCCTTAAACGGTTAAAAGCAAAAGGACGAACCAAGATGCGAAACTTCAAAAAAGCCCTTATAGAAATTGTGATTATAGAAACCAAAAGAACATTTGAACCTAAAGAGTAGACAAGAAAAATCACCAATAGAGGAAGAAGACAGTGCATGACACCTAAGAAGGAAAACACAAGTCTAGACTCTAGAGAGATAAGCCAAAAATCAAAGAAGGCACTTAAGCAAAAATCGGAAGTCGTCTTAGAGAGAAGGACGAAGTCATCCTAGAGAGGAGGAAAAAGTCATCCTATAGAGAAAATCAATTTAATGTTCCAAATATTTAGATGATTACAATATTTTGTTATACAACAATCTTGATATAGAGATATAAATTGTTTAATTAGAAAATAAATATAAAATTAAAAGTTTAATTTATTTAATCTTGAATATAGTTTAGGCTTATAATTTATATATTAATAACAAATTTAAGAATCTAGTGGATCATATACATAAAATGATTGAAGAGAGAAAAGATAATTTATTCAAATCGAAACTACTTATGAAGTTTAAGAAATTTTATGCCCAAATATAAGATATGGTAAAAAAAAAAGGATCGATATCAACTTGAGGCTCTACCAATTGAGCTATACACCCCAAAAAAGATGTAGTCAAGTAGGGATTAGTGCAAAACAGAATTGGATCTTATTAGTACTTACTTGGTACTTAATTAAGATTATTGTAATTCTAATTAAAAATTAACTATAACTATAATTATAAATTCAATTAAATTACTAAAAGGTTTGAATATACTATGAACACTCGTAAGTTCTATAGAAATTAACACTCTTGGCTTATCCATATCTATATCACTTATAGAGTTCTAGCAACTTGCTTTTGTAAATATTAGTAGTCAGACACTTGTGTAGTTACAATAATTGTCATTAACTTATTTTAGAAATCAATTTCACAAAAAGTATGTAGCAGATGAAATTAAACATTATGATGACGTGATTAAATTTTGTTAATTTTACAAATTAAATATGTTATAGAATTACATTAATCTTGATCTTTCGAAAAGTATAACAATTTATTTTCTTATTTTATGCATGGTGAGATCAATATAACTTTTTGGCATAAATACTTGATATGTTAAAATATGTTTATGCATATTTCACTGATCACAATTTAAGAAGCATTACATATTAGGTTATTGCATTTTGTAAAGCGAAATTTAATGTAATAGGAAAGTAACTTATTATAATCAATATCATAGATTTTGTATCATATCGACCATAAAATGGCACTAAATAATGCAATATTGTATCAGATTCAGGTAGTGATACAATGAATACTAGTTAGTTAATATGTAAAATTCATAAGTACTAGAAGTTTAAAGATTAAATTAAAGAAAAAAATGAACCTTAACTGAAGAAGAACATGTTTTTCAAACTCTACCTTCCTCTCAAAATGCCAATTAACCAATTCAACTCTTTTATCATTGTTGCTTTCATGTTTTTAATTGCCCCGTTGCTGTTGCTTCCCCGTTGCTACCACTGCTTCATCGCCACCACTGTTATCTTCTCCTATTGCCTACATCTTCTTCTTCTTTCTCATTGTCAATTTACATTATCTATACAACAAGACACATAATTCTTTTAGTCTCTTTTGAGATGTTTTGTAATGACAATTGACAGTTTCAAGGTTTGGGTTCCTTGCTTGTGTGGAAGGATAGTATAACTAACTCTTGATTTGAGTTTGATATATTATTGATGTGTTTGGCTTAGTGAAGGTCAAATATTATTCTTCATGACAGACAAACTTTTATTTGAAGCATGTTCATGACTTGAGATCCACCTAGTTTCCCTTACTAAGCTGTTGTTTAGTTTTATTTCTACTTTTTGTTGTGGTTTTCAATTTTAAATTTTAAATTTTAAATTTAAATTTTCATTTTCTGTTTTTAACTTTTTTTCTTTCAAATAAAAAAAAATGTTTGGTTGTTAATGTTTATATTTTTATCATTGATAATAATTACATATAAAAAAATTAAAATAAATTATTTTATTTAAATAAATTTATTTTAATCTCTTATATAATATTTTTTACAAATTATTAATAAAATTATTTTTATTAAAATAAATAATTTAAAATTTACATTTTATTTATCAATTAATATTTTTAAATATACTTTAATTAATAAATTAAATTGAATTGAATTTTATATTTTGAATATATTCTTAATTCTAAATATAATTACTAATGATTATTTAATTTAATTAATGAAGTCTGGAATCTTAGGTTATTAATTGGTAAAATACTAGTAAATCTGAAACTCTTTTAAATGATATTCAAGAAAAGAGTATTGTCCAAAAATTCATAAAATTAGAAGAACTCTTTCACTTGGACGAAATGATAAAGGAATACCTTGAAACACATTTTTTATGATCCGATTTTTTATCAACTAAATATATATTATTTAATTAGTTAATATATTAATTTTAATAAAAATTATGAATAATTTAATTATATATTATATATTTAATTAATTAAATTTTAATAAAATTACAAATAATTTAATTTATTATATTTTAAATTTAAATATATTTACTAATAATTATTTAATTTAATAAAATTATTTATATTTTTATGAAAATTTAATTAATTAAATGTATAATATTTAATTAAATTATTCATAATTTTTATTAAAAATTAATATATTAACTAATTAAGTAACATATATTTAGTTAATAATAAATCAGATTATAAAAAAATGTGTTTCAAGGTATTCCTTTATCATTTCATAAAAGCAAAGAGTTCCTCTAATTCTATGATTTTTTGGACAATACTCTTTTCTTGAATATCATTTAAAAGAGTTTCAGATTTACCACTATTTCAAAAATTAATAACCCAAGATTCTAAACTTCATTTATAGTTATAATAATCTATTATACCTATAATGGTAATGAGTAAATTTAGAATATTCTTAAGAATAATCTAGTTTTGTTTATAATTATAAGGATAACAATTTATATAATTATTATATATATATACTTAATTTATAGTTATAGAATTGTTAAAATCTCATTCATATTATTTTAGTATGAAATTTAGTATGGATAAACTAAAAAAGAAAAAGACAATACAATTAGAGATTCATTGAATTCTCCAAATTTTGAATATATTTATTCTGGATGAGTTAAACTAATAGAATAATATAATAGGATGAACCAATTTCTTTAACTTCTGAATCCCAAACACTTTGATTCAGGGTTACAAAAGTTTAAAGTCATTTCTTTAAGTTATTCTCCATTTCTAAATTCGTAATCTTCGTAATAGCTTCATCAATGTTAAAACAAAAGGTATTTTTAAAATAGTTTTCATAATTTTTGAAATATAGAAGAAACCAAAACAAATAATAGAAATAAAAAACTTAAACAAACTTATTTTTTATTGAAATTAAAAACAAAAAATAAAAAATAAAAAATAAAAAATATAGAAACAAACGGGCTAAAAGATTGAATATAGCTTATCATTTAGGACATTGATTCTGGTACAGAAGCTAAGTATAAAATTTAGGGCCACATATAAGTTGGTGTGTCAATATTTAAGAGATTGAAAATTATCCATCAAGATCAAACAATGTTGAAACTCTATGAAATTGATAGGTGACAACCAAGAAGTGCTGCAAAACGCATTCACTCAAATTTACTATGAAAATACAATATTTAATGGGTGGAGAATTTGAAATCTTTATACAATACTAAAACATATACACCAATTTCAAGGACAGTAAAATATATAACGCTACTGATAAAATTAGGTTTCAGCACTTCTGTCGGTTTTACGTGAATCGCAAAGTCTATAGTTATTCATAACATCAGCAAAATGGAAGTGTACAAGTTAGATTACAGGTCTTACGTAGGTCAAGAGTCAGTATTTTGTTTTCCTATGATTTCGTTGTTTACCACTACATCAGGCTTTTCAATGTTTCTGATACTAAATAGTAAATACAAGCACATTATGACAATATGAAAAGTGACAAGGCGGTAAGCTCGTGCTGTTTCCTCCTCATCGGACATATTTTATCTGACAAATTTTCTATTCAAATTAAACACCGCAACCCATAACCCAATCATTTGTCTGCATTGCAAATAAAAAAAATGGAACAACCAATCCCATCTTTAGGAGTGAACAATATTACCGGAACTCGAAACAGTCCTTTCTCTCCCGGCGTCCTTTTCTATAATGTATTTTGGCCTGAGCAGTTACAAGCAGAAACACAATTAATACACAACCTTAATGTGCTCTATTTGACGGTAGAATAAAAACCATAACTAATTTGGACATCTTCCATCAGCCCCATTTGAAACAGTGAAAACAAAATGGTCTAAATATTCATTTGGTTTTAGTTATATCATTTTTGTTTCTGCTGACTCTAAACGCTCCACATACTACTCTTTCTGGACGTAACATCAACTCTTGGCCATCACGTTGTTGATAACAGTTTTATCATATTTTGTGCAGCCGCTTTGTAACCACGGTATAACCTCTGAACCTAGTTCGATGGTAAATCTCAAGTCATCGGATTCACTAACTCTCTCTTTTCCATCAACTGACAGCCTGCTTTTCTCCACCAGCTTCATCGTTTTCTTTTTCTTGGGTCTCACAATCAGACGACTTCTCAGGAGGTGAAGTGTCCAATGCTACCAAATCGTCATTTTCTATACCTTGACTACTAAGTTTCTTATGCATATGGTCCTCCGGTACATTATCTTCAATCAAATCCTCCCTACCAACTTTAAAATCATGGGCAGATTGTTGATCAACATTATCTCCTGGGTTTTCCACTCCTTGTTTATAATCCTCTGCAGGGTTCACTTGAATTGATCCTGCCGTATCTTCAACTGATTGAAGATCACAAGAGATCCTTGTGCTAACTTGATCCAACACTCCATCCCTTTCTCTCATTATAATATCTTGATCTGATACTCCTTCCTCTTCTAACTTCTGATGGTTAATAAATTGTTCAGAGGCACCATCCGACCTTTGAATGTCATGGTCTCTAGGGCTATTAGAGCAGGATTCTGCTTCAGCAGACCCCTGAGGGTGTGCATCATTTCCATCATTCCCGGAGCTGCTAGGCTGGAAAGTATTCAGTTCACTACTTTCACCTTTCATTTCCAGAACAAGTGTCTCGTCCAGGCTAGGTTCTTCTACAACAATCTCAACCTTTGAATCAGTTTCAGCTGCACGATCAGCAGCAGGGAAAGACTGGAAAGCATCCCAATCATCATCCTCTTGGTCTTCTTTCAAGCTGTCCTGTTCACTATGATCAGTTGATGGATGAGAAGATTTATCTCTATTTCCCTCTCCAGGCGGTAAGGAGAGAGACAATGGATGGGAATCCTTTGGCACTGGTAATTTTATTTGAAATGATGCAGGTTTAATGTGCATTGCATTCTGGTCCTGTGCTACGGAGGCACGAATCACACCCTGAAAGCATTGAATATGGTGTTAAAAATGAAAATTGTTTTATAAGCACCATGCTAATTTATTCAATTCAGAATGGCAGCCGCAAAATGAAAAAACTTGTGGACTGTTCAGCAGACATACCAAGCAGATAAAAATAGATGCAAAAGAGGATTTAGTTGATAAACAATAAAGTTGAGAATCGAAAAATTGACTAAACAACAATAAGAAACAAAAAGTATGTTTTTTAAGGCATAACATACGTTAGGAAAACCAATCTTGTAGCCTATTATTACACCTTTGCTGGAATTTTATGCCCTAGCCCTTTAGTGAAACTTACCCCAAAAAAATATTCTGAAAGCAACCTATGGAATTTGCTATGAATATAGGTTTTTTTTTGGTAACATACATATAAACAAAAGCTAAGCACATGATTAACTTAGGCAGTATTTCTCCAATCTCTCTTTCACATTAGCAGAAATTATGACACCCATGATTCTTTATACGACAACAATAGATTGGTGAAGAACAAGAAATCAATTTTGTGTATCTTCTTTGGACAACAACACTTTGCTAAATGAATGCCAGTATTCAATAACCTACAAGAAAGCAGAAGCAGATACAATTCTAATTACAACTACCTATAGGAAAGGGGAAAGCTAGAAAAAGAAAAATAACAAAGGAGCCACCTGAAGTTGCTGTCTATGTTCAACCGGCATTGATAACAAGACATCCTTGAAGATGGATGCTGATGAAGGAACTTGAGCGAGATGAGAAACAACTGTTATAGCAGTAGTTCTTAGATTGTTAACCTCCTGTCATTCAAATGTGCAGTAATACTATTTAGGAAAAAAAAAAGCAGATGACCTATTCTTTAAGTATATTTTTTCCTGCAAATATTTTCAGTATCACACAAGGGATTAGTAATGGTTTGAAACCTGAGAAGAATCATCTTTTGATGCTGAGAAAACCATGATTATAGCTTTTAGAAGCAGTTCCATAAAGCCTTTCTGGCATTCACTAGCTTTTGGAAACGATTGGAGGAGTGCTAAGAGTCTCAAACACTCCCCAACTACAGCCACACATTGTCTACTAACAGGTTTCTGCTGTAAGTAAGACAGTAGAGAAGTTTCAGATCAACAAACTTTCAAGTTCACAAGTGTCAAACTCAACAAGAGATGAAACAAAAACCTTGAGCATGCTCTGGATTATTTCTAGAATTTGCAGGGTGAGCTCTCCACTAAATAATATCACATAATTTTTATCTTCTAAGTTACAACTTCTCTGCACCACAGTTTTAAGCACTTGCAATCCAATTGCTTGAACCTGTGCTTACAAACTTCAGCATGCTTCAAAGCTTGCAACAAATTAAAATGTGTAGATAATACAAGATAAGGTTACCTGCAGATTTCTATCATCCAAAACTGTTTGAAAACAAGTGGAGCAATAATTGAACACAGCAAGCCAGATGGGATTACCCTCTCGAAAATAATCAATTTCATAAGCTAGCTTTGCAAAGAAGACAACTTGTTCAAGAGAGAAAGAAAGCTTTAATTGTAGAAGTTTGCGTAAGTCAGATCTTTTACTCTCCAGAAGCGATATGCCTTTCATGCAATCCTTCATCAGATCAGAAATGGTATTGAGGCAAGTCCCAATGGTTACTGAAAGATGGTGAACTGCATCATCACCATGCTTGAAGGAATCTGCAACACCATATCAATTCAACTTTATATAAACAATGTAATTGAAACTGCATACATATGCTCTTTCAGTTGGATTTAATTTATCTGCATACATATTCAAACCAAAAGAAAATCATGAAAACAGCTGAATGTGTCCAACTGAAGCCAAACATCTATTTGAGAAACAATCGAGGAATGCAAATCCCAAAATTTTTAATGCACTCAATTAACAACAAAACATATGTAAGGAAAAAGTATCCCCTTCAAGTATTAATTTTTTGTTTAATACAAAACTGAGCATAAAAAGACAACAAAAGGGAAGGAGGATTGCCCAAATCTTATAAGGCTTGTTATGCTCTTATTCCCAGTCAATGTGGAACTCATACTTAATGCACCTCACTCAAATTCAAGAATAGGCATTTGGGGCATATAGTTTGTAAGACTGGATATCTGCAAATGGCCCACAAACCTGGAAATCTATGAGAAGCCCAACATCAAATTAGGAGTGTATCCAATACCATGATAAATATGTGGAAGGCCTTTAAACTGTATTTTCGGATGGAATTACACAGTTTTATCAGGTTAAATTAAACAAACTCTCCATAAGAAGAATGCTTAATGGCTTGTCAATTCATGTGAAAATGTTGTAAGAGTCAACTGTGGCATTAGCCAGCCTACAGTTTGTTCGCAAGTCAAGATAAGTCGCTAGGCTGTAAAAATCTACATTTCAGGCACATGAAAACAAAGGATTTCACTTTACATTTTTCATTCCTATTGACAGTAAAAGCAAGAGGGTACCCCTGGACAAAAGGACTGTGGAACAAAGCTGTGAAGATTTAAATCTCTTATGGGAAACCAGTGTCACCAAAACCAAGCACTAAGATAAACAAATATTTGGCAGAAGAGGAATTCAACAGTGACTGCAAATATTAAGTACAAGATGCTTACCATCAACAAGAATTTTCAGACAGGAATTAGCATACTTGATAAAATCATCAACTGTTGAAAAGCACAATTCTGAGGACGCTTCTCTGATGCACTTGTAACCCATTGACAAAAAGGCCAACACCATAGATTTCAATTGTTTCTGCATCTTTGAGAAAAATTTAGAAAGTAGCAGACCATTAGAAAGTTTCATATTCTATTTTAAATAACATGGTTAGCAAATAGCTAAATCAAAATAGCACCTAACAGAAACAGGATAAACACAATCATCAGAAAAAGAAGATAAACGTAACTCACCTTGGCTTTAAAACGCCCCAGAAGTGTCTTTGCTGTAATAAACAACGGAGATATCAATATCTCCAAGTTTGAGCTCGCTGAGGATGTTATATTAGCACTGACCCAAAAAAAGGAGAAATTATTAGGGATATATCATCAAGTCTGTTGAGGATCTTTAAAATACCGTTTAAGAATATTATATTATTCTATATGAAGTACAGACTAAACCTGATAATAATACACACTTAGAATATCCTTGTGGTCTTTGTGTCTATGGATAAAGGCCTTACAACCCAACATGATTGCTCGTTGTTCATTCTTTACTCAAGTTTTATCCTTCAGTTTATTTATTTCACATTGTATTAGAGCCAAGTTCCAATTCTAAAGCCCTATCACAGCCAAATTTCGAGCATAAAATACTAATTTCAATCTTTTTTCTAGTCCAAATTCTAACTTAGATCTTAACCATCAATGTTCTAATTATTCTGACAAACCTAAATCTCTTAGATCTGACCTAAGCCACTGGAACTACCGTCAACGACACCACTGCTGGAACACCATCCATTTCTCATATTCCTTCTTTTTATCTCTCTCATCACTGCTACTGGAATCTACCGCTTAGGTGTACAAGCTGTGAAAAAGGCTTTTGTTGGTCAGCAGCTTAGGTGTGCCTAATTAGTGTGACTACATTCTCCAGTTAGTAGGATTAATTGTGTATTCCAATTAGTGGAATTCCCTAATTAGTGGGATTCCTATGTTTTAGGTAGTAAATATAGGAAGGTTTTTCTTTTCCTTTCTAGTGTACAAGCTGTATATGTATAAATAACCTATAAATTATTCATAGTAAGATCACCCTTTTGTCCAAACTTTTCCAAATGGTATCAAAGCTTAAGGTTTCTGTGGACAATTCTGTAGCTGCCTTCATTGCAATTTCTAGTAGCCTTCGTTGCTGTGATCTCCAATGATCATGAAGCCTACATTGTTGCACTTTCCCAACCAGGTCATACTCCTTTTCATCACGCAATTTCTTCTCTTTAAACATAATCATAACCTCACCTGATTTAAACTGTAATCACAAAAGCCATGCCTGAGATCACAGAAATTAATTCTATCCAAGAACCCCCCCAAAATTCTGAAGACGTTCAATCAAATGCGATCTCAAGATTTTATATATATTAAATCAATGAAATCCTTAATTTTTTTTTTTTTAAATGCGAGCTTCCAAGCCTTTCAGCAACATATCAATTGAATGGCAAGAACTATCTGAAGTGATCTCAACTAGTACAAACCATACTCAAAGGTAAAGGAAAACTGAGGGAAGACCCCAGCCAAGGAGAATCAGGTTTTAAAGCTTGGAATGAGACTCTCATTATGTCATGGCTATGGACACCTAAAATTAGTGATAGCTGCATGATTCTCAGAACAACAAAAGAGATTTGGGAGGCTATTCAACAAACTTATACCAAGGTTAAGGATGTTGCTCAGGGGTATGAAACAAAGGTAAAAGCCAAAACAGCAAGACTAGGAGAGAAATCAGTCACAACCATGCCAATCTATTACAGTGTCAGCGGCAGGAATTAGACTACTATAGGATCATAGAGTTACAATGTAGTAATTCTTATGCTAAAATAGAAGATATCATTGCAAAATATAAGGTGTACAATTTTCTTGTAAGCCTGAATCCTGAGTTTCATCAAATAAGGGTGCAAATTTTGAGAAAAGAAGTCCCATCGCTAGATGAGACAATGTTACTTGTCAGAGCTGAAGAAAGTAGACAAACTGTGATGCTTGAACCACAGACTCTGTAAGACTTGGCACCGAATATTATTCCAGAAATTACCAGAAAAGTGTCGACTGAAGTGCCAAACAAAAGTACGGAGCATAGGGGAGCTGAGTTGACTGAAGGAGAGACCTCAAAGACAGCCTTTGGTGTACATACTGTCAGAAACCAAGACACATCAAAGAAACTTGCTGGAAATTGCATGGTGAACCACCAAGCCGAGAGTGGGGTAAAAAGGGAACCAGCAAAAGACTTCAAGTTCAGCTCACATCACTCAAATTGATCAAGAAAAGCATCATGAACTGTGGGAATTCAGCAGTGAAGATATTGACAAGCTTAAAAAGCTACTGGATCAGCGAAGTAAAAGATCACATGCGAGTTCATTAGCTCTCTCAGGTAACCTCGCTAAGTTTGGTAAGCTTGATAAAATATCAGATGGGGAAATATGTGTTGTATTCATTTTTGCTTTCAGGTGATCCTTGTACAATTGGATTTAATGCTTCACAAAAATCCTTTTGGCATTTATGGGTAATAAACTGTGGCGTCACAAACCACATGACCCACTCATCCAATCAATCTATAATTTACATTCCTTATCCAATTACTAGGAAAGTTATTGTTACTGATGGGCCTCTTATCGCTATTGCTAACAAAAGAGACTGAAGAAATAAGTAATCTTTTCTCTTATTTTGCACAACAAGTGCCTTTGAATATATACACAAGTCCTAGCTTAATTTAGGTAACCAAAATATTTCCTATTTACAGCAATATCCCCTATTTACAGCAATTTCCTAAAGTAAATATCCATGACATCCTCTTGTTTCCTATTTTATGATTAGGAAATAATTTCTCCCAAATCACTGTTCTGATTTTCATCACTCCCCCTCAAGCTGGTAGGTGCATCGATGTCTTGCATTCCCAGCTTGCTTATAACATCTTGAAATTGTGCATTTGCCAACCGCTTAGTCAATACATCTGCCATCCGTTTGGCAGTGGGAACATATGGGGTGCAAATAAGCCCACTTTCCAATTTTTCTTTAATAAAGTGCCTATCAATCTCA
>JAOSBN010000008.1:17209899-17250793 GCA_027563595.1 Erythroxylum suave | reverse complement strand
CATAAATCCTAACTCAGGAGTTTATAACAATGTAGTCAAATATGACAATGTAAAACTACTCCCTTTTGAAGCCCATCAAACTCAAGTCATCGCTACATCTTCAAGAGGAAATGGTGCTTAGCCAAGCATCACTCCGGGAGCACTCACAACTGTAGATACACCGGCAGCATCCATGACAGCAGCTACCAGATGACGAGAGCGATGATGAGAAGTAAAAAAATGGGTGATGGATGAAGGTCGAGAGTGAAAGATGAAGTATATTTCTGTTGACTCTCTCTTCTCACCAATATTTCTCTGTCCAATCTCCTGTCATAACCTAATTTCCGCAGCAACAGGCAAGCTCGCCGCCGCGTTGCATGTTTCCTGGATCCTTCGTCCTGGCAAGAGAATTAATCTTTGTTACGGAAAAGTTTCACCTGATTCTTCGTTCTTCACCGCGGCGACAGATGGGCTTGCTCTGGTGAACTTTTCTCGATGGCTATGATCTCCTGTTGACTTCAATTCAGCACGTTGACTCTCTTCTCCTTGAGGATCCTAAAATCAAAAATATCAAGTTGCAGTATCAATTATTCTTAGAAAACTTAATAAATGCAATTAATACCAATTTTTACAATTTTTACTATCAAATTGCAAAAAATAACAGTACACACTCAAGGATTAATTTAAGCACAAAATCAAGAATTATGAGTCAAAAAGCATAATAAAGGCCATAAAAGTGTTGCCAATTTAGATAATAAACTTGAGCTCAATCAGATTCTATGACTCAATATAGGCAAATTATAAGGCATGTGGCTCAAGCAATAGAAGAACTTTTTGGCTAATACAACATATAAGATGATTTTATGCTAAAGATCAAGTGTAAAATCCCAAACTTTTTTTCATGTGTCTACAAAATCTCATTTCGTGTGAATGATGTTTTTGGGCTAATGTAAATTTTATTTTCACTAAAAGGTGAATTAGGAACCAACCTGAATGACAAGTATTAAAGTCAAATGATAGTCAAAAAATATTGGAGTTGATTGGTATGGAAATTGACCAAAAAATTTCTATAGGATGGAATTATGGTAGATTAAGAATGACCTTGTTTTAAATTATTGTGAAGTAAATTTGAAGTATTCTTGGGCCAAAAAATAAGGACATAAGAATCAGTCATAGTTACAGATACTTGTAAATCGATCCAACTTATTTGATATATTTAGGTGTAACATGTTATTAAATGGACACAAAATTTCTATCAAAATTGGACACATTTTTCTTAAGCCATTTAATTATTTTGGACAACAAATAATACATATACATGTGAATGAACCTTAAGTGGTAGTTGTCACATACATGAAGAAGATCTCATTATTTTGGAGCAAGGATGCAATCAAAACCTTGTGTTGTCATCTTTATGAAGGAGTAGATGTGAGGGATATAAAATTTGTTACAAGTGAGGCCAATATGGGGTGTAGATATATGTCGTTTTGGTGAGATAAAAATGAAACAACTTGTTATATGTGGGAGATAAGTATTGTCATGGATAATACAGCAAGTTAGTGGTTTAATTAAAAAAAAAGATGAAGAGAATTAAAATAGTGGACAGTTGTTGGAAGTAAACATTGCAACGTGTGAACAGCCCTCATCAACGTGTAACATGTTCAAAGATGATGGAAGAGCTACTCCACCTTCACTCCATTGAAGTTTCAACTCTCCTTTGGACCAAAATTATTAAAGAATAATTGCAGCTACTCCCTTCACACATAGGTCTTCCAAGTTACTACCTTTAGGAAATAAATTCATAATGGTGTTTAAGCTAGAAACCATGGACATCTTCATCAACGCCAGCTGTGTGCAGAAAAAGAATGGACAACACACTTCCATTTGATTTTATGTATGTTAGACCACTTTTGTCCATTTTCTTTAGCTCGTCAAGTGAATACTTAAGCTAGAAACATGAATTTCCTCATGAATTGCGTGAATGTTTGAGCATGATTTGAATAAAGTGGTAAGTTTTCCTAACTATATTTAGTGAAATTCTATATTAGGATTCTCAGTTTCCTTGAACAATCCTAGTGTTTTGACCATAACTTAGTCTATAGAACTCCAAATTGGTGATTCCAACTATAAATGAAACCTAAGACATAGTAACAAAAATATATAGAAGAGACCTAGACCTAATTCTAGCATAATGATATTGAAAATTGAGATTGGTTATGGTAATTTGGTATTGTCCCTATGTTGAAGTAGCTTGTGATATTTGGTACGTGTTTCATAATTTATAAGGTAAAATGGCATGATTGTTGATGGTATGGAAACTAGAGACATAGTGGAACAAATGTTTAGAAGACTTCAAAACCTAATTTGAACATTGATATTTGAAAATTAAGGAACAAGGTATGGTTAAATGAAGAGAGAAACAGCATGGTAAATGGAGAGGAGAATAGCATGTGTATCCATATCTTATGTATGCCATTCAATGGGTATTAATTGGCAGCATGTAGATGATATATATGTGGCTTAATGGTTGTTCAATGGCAGCTTGTATGTTGTACATAGTTCAATGCTTCAATGAAAGGAAAACAGTAGGCATAGACTATGTACGTTATTTAAATGGAAAGAAGACAACATGTACAAATCATGGAAGTTGTTCAATGATTGTTCAATGGTTGAATGAAAAGAAAAAAGAATTTTAATCTTATAAAATGCTAAGATTTTGGTTAATCGCTTTGTCATAAAATTTGTAAAAACAAGTTAGTAAGTTATGGATGTACTTGGCAGGTTTTAGGAACCCTTCAAGGGTCTCCCTCATATCTAAGTAAGACAATAAAGTTTTCTTATCACCATAGACTCGGGACTAATAAATGAAAAGCACCGACCATATGAGGGTGGTTACTATAAATGACAAATAGTAAGTGTACCTTTAAATTGATTTTGAAAAGATTGTTTTTACCTTACTATGAAAAGTGTTTATGAATAATTCCAATAGTGTTACCACTTGAATTTAAAAGTTAATCTTCATGAGGATTACATATGCTTTGATTTAACATTGAATTGAGTTTTGAATGCACTTGGAAACTAGTGAGATGTACACACGCTTTGAATTTGCATTGAATTGAAATTTGTATATGCTTTAAATTGGCATAGAAATGGATTTTGAACATGTTTTTAATTGGTATTGAAATAAGGCACGCTTATATATTAATTGTGATTTAGCCTATGATATGCTGTTAGGTTATTATGCATGCGATTATATTGATCAAAGTATGTCCTAGCATGCATAGAGGTATTTGGGGGGTGTCTGTCACTAATATAGGTGATGTTTTGTCTGTTAGTATGTGCTGTGAGTCACCATCTACAAGTATGGAGTATATATTATGCTCTCATGGTTATGGATAAGCGATGTAGAACCAGCTTCATAATAATCAATATATACAGGTTAACTAGGCACAGATAAGCGATGCAGAACCAGCTGCATGGCCTTACACCTAAGGGTACCATATGGCAAAGAAAATTAATGATAGGCTATGTTTATAAAGAAAGTTCATAAAAGTATGTATTGTTTGTCATCATTGTTCACTTTACAAGAAAAGTAGAACTTGATCTAAGAAAAATAATTATGTTTTTTTTTACACATGCATTGATCTTATGAAAATAAAAGAATGTGTTTTGTAAGAACATTGATTATTCCTTGAAAAGAAAAGAAATTGTTTTTTTATGGAGGTTAATGTTTGTATAAATGTTTTTTATTGGAAACCAATAACACTCACTAAGCTCATTTAGCTCACTCTTTATTTTCTGTTTTTAAATAAAACCTCCTAGGTGCACGCTCAAGGGCTTTAGTAGGAGGGACTCTACCTCGTGAGTAGTCAACTTCGTCAAGTACTACTATGTAGGCATTTTTATTTTTCCTTGTACATATTTTTTAGCACTGTTGTAGATCTTTGAAAATATTTTGGAAAGCACATTTGTATAAAGAATGGATGTGTATAAAGGTTTTTAAAAGGAATGCATGACATTGTTTTAGCTTTTCAAAGTTTATTGATGTAACTATTTGAGACTGCATGTGAGTGGATTTGAAGTCCACAATTTGGAGTTGAGAAACTGATGTGATAATAGAAGTGTTTTGAACTTTTACAGGGAATGAAATTTTTTGGCATGTCAAAATACAATCATTTTGCTACCAAAATTTTTAATAAACTGAAAAACAAAACTCCCTCATTTACATTTCTTATTATGAATTGAAGCTTTTCCTTAATAAGGGCAATAGGCTTAGCTTCATGGAAACTTTTCAATCGACTCAGATTTTGATTGGAGAGTCACCATAGAGTGTCAAGCAGGTTGCCTAGTCATTACAGGATAGGGGTCAGTCATCAATAGGTAAGAATATGTCAAGGACATATAGCCCACGGTGGTAGCATATTATAATGACAAACTATTGACACATAATGATCACTCACCATTATGTTTGACATTATATATATATGATAATATAAGATAGGAGATTTTAATGTTAAGACATGTGAAGCCAATGTCAAACATAGCAAACTAGGGGATGTTAGTCATATCTTATCTTGTCTTGAATTAGTGGAAGTTGTTACCCTTTTTTACGTTGATGTTAGGAGCATATGAAAATGTGCTTAATTTATAATATGAATATCAAGATGATATAAGATGTTATAAAGCACCTTTTGATAAACATCTTAAGGGTTCTAACCTATCTATTAAGGCATATATGGCTAAGATAGCCTCATAAGGAGTTAAAAAGATAAGAAAAGGAAGCATTATGATAAGTCTAAGTGAAAATTAGAAAGAAATCCTTTTACAATTCTTAGAATTCCAAAAAGGACTAAGGCCAACTAAAATGGAAAAGGAAAAGGACTTCCCATAGGAAAAAAAAAAGTCTTGTTTATTTTATGTTTTAGTTAGCCTTTGAATTGATATTAATTTTCACAATGGTAAAAAGGACAATTTTTTTGGAATTATAATAGTCATAATTTTATATAGTATAGTTCTATGGTATTGGATGTCATTCATTAAACAAATAAAATTAATTCATTTTTTGTTTAATAAAATCATCTAGTTTTATAATATCTATGCCAATTTTTGGTATATTATACTTGGTCATATTGTATAAAATTGAATAATCGATTAATCAAGCATATTTTGTTTAGAAGACCTAGATAAAGTAGAATAGTCTACTATGAACATTTTCTAGCTAAAAAATAGCACAAAAACCATTAAACATAAGACGAAGAGTTGCTAAGATATTGCAAGTAATTCATCAAGATATTTGTGGCTAAACTGGTATGGTAGCATAACACAAAAGTACTTACTTCATCACGTTTATCAATAATTATACTCAGTATAATTATACATTATATTGTTTTAAGAGTTTATAACTTTCTTGAGAAACAACAATATAAAGTCGATAAGGACTTTAAGAACTAGTAAAGTATGTAAATAGCTCTTTAATCAACTCAAGAGGTCATGTGATGAAAACCGAATGGATAACTAATTACTATCATACTAATCCATCAATAAGCTAGTGGTGTATATATATAAGAAATAACACTCTTCTCGTGGTTAGGTATGTAATGACATAAGCAAACCTACCTATCACCTATTAGAATGATGTGTCATTGATGATCAAATATTATTTGATAAGGGGCCTATGAAATCATATCGTAAAACAATAAGAGATACAGATAGATACAAGGCCTAATTAACCATATGTGTTTTCTTGAGATATGTTTATTACCTATATTTATCGTCCCTCTTATAAGTATGGGAATTTAGGTTCCAAAAGGAAGAAGAAGAGTATCTTTAAAAGATATTTTTGAAAATTGTAAAAGGTATATGTTCAATGGTGAATAAGGTAATAAACAAGTAATTGAGTTTGCATCATAATAAATCACATTCTTAGAGAATTATTTTCCAAGCAAGAAAAGATAGTTCAAAACTTATCTATATATGAGAGATTGAATTAAAATGATCTTGTAAGATAAAACCAACATAATGGTATGATCCAAGTGGGAGTAATTTAAGAGATGAAGATTTGGTTTCTAATCAGTAACAATTGCACCCAATAGGAGCTCTTTACCACTATCTAATTCGAGTAAAAGCAATATGAATTTAAAGAGATTAATTTCCCTAATTTTTATTATACCTAAGTTGTGAGGAGTCTATTCCTCATCCAATTTTAAATTTAAAAGGAATAACCTTTTTTATAGTTCTAAAAGAAAATAATAAGTCAAGAAATATGAAAAAGGCTTTATTTATTTTTGCTAAAGATAAGTGAGTTATAATAGAACGAGAATGAAATTTAATAAGTTTGATTTGAGTATAAGACTTGGATAGTCTTTCAAAAAGATTTGTAACCATCAGGAACAAATGTGTTCTTCAAATGTTAAGTAAAAGACTAATCACAACTTTGAAACATACAAAATGTATCTAATGGCAAAAATATACAATTAAAGAGATCGATTATAAGAAGAAATTCTCATTTATTGTGAGGATTACACCAGTTTAACTGATTCTAGCCTTAATAGTAGGGATGGATTTTGGCATACATCAAATGGATATAAACATTATGTTCTCAAATAAAGAATTAGATGAAGAAATTTATATGGTACAACCACTATGTTCCATTTAAAAAAGGCCAAAAACATTACATACTTATATTGTTAAAGTCAATTTATGGTCTAAACTTAGTACATATTAAAAGATCCAATGATAAATGTGTAATCTATCATTTCATATGGATGATACATTTTGGTAGCCAATGATAATAAGTAATTTATCAAAAGAGCAAAAAAGTTAGTTATCAAGCATGATCAAAATGAAGGATATAGTCAAGGCAACATATATATTTGCGGTTAAGATCACTAAATATCATTCAAGTGGAGTTTTCTTATTGTTAAGTTATATATATATTGACAAAATACTTGAACAGTTCTTTATACAAGATATTAAAGCATTCTATGATGTCAATTGCTAAAGTTAAGCACCTAAACAATATGTAGTATTCACGTATGCCACAAGAAGAATAAGTGATAAAAATGGTTCTTTATTTTGAAGAAATCAGTAGCCTCAAGCACATTATGTTATGTATGAACAAGTACATTAAAAGAAAGTACTAGAGAGCTCAAATATCAATATCAAATCAAACACATAAATATCAAGTTTAACTATGTTAAGGACAAAGTAACACAAAGAGAAATGAATACGTCTAGTGAACTATTCATAATACTTGTTATTAGTAATGATAGTCTACTTATCATCAAATATTTGATGCAATAATGTTTAATTAAAAATAAAATAATGTTTTCTATAATGAATTTTAAATGATAATTCAATTCTAAAAATATGAGAATGCTTAATTTTGAATTAAGTTTTCTATACTAGAATAAATGTTACATCAATGTTAAAATCTTAGTTCTAGATACAAGAAATATGTTTGATAGATAGTGATCACCTCCATTAATTGTAGGAATAGAGATTAGACAAGTTTTAAGTGATTTACTCTAGGTGATAAACAAGAGCTCAGGGCTTCAAACACTAATGTCAATGTGAAGTATATTAAATGATGTAACAAGTTATTAGCAATGACATAATCTAAAGAAATGATATGTTCACCTATTTTATCTAAATATGCCAAATATGAATTTTGAATCGTGGATTAAATAAATAAACAAGTTAACTCAAGTTAGGCATTAGGTATGCATGAACTATCATCTATACAGTATTTAAGAAAAGACATATGCTTTAACAAAAGAAAGTCAATACCATAACACATAAGTCATACCAAGTGTGTGTATTTTTGACCAATAATGATAACACAATTCGTGTTCTCAACTAACATTGTGTGAAGATCTTTTGAGGCTATATGAATCGCAAATTTAAAGGTGTGTGTATTTTTTACCAATAATGATAACATAATTCATGTTCTCAACTGACATTGTGTGAAGATCTTTTGAGGCTATATGAATCGCAAATTTAAAGTTCTCTTTTTACTTGGCTTTTAATTTTAAAGAACTGAATTAACGTTTACTAAATCCACCTAAAGATCGATTTATTAGTGGAGAAGCCATATATTCCTAGCATATGTATAACAATGTACTCTCACAGTATATTAGTCGCACGAGATATTAGATGATTATGTGTAATGTAGAATCTTTTTTTTTGGTCAATTAACTTTATTATATGTTAATGGGAAATAATGGATAAGTACACTTAATAAGTTAATAAAATAAAAAGTTGTAACTTTAAATGTCCCAACTTTTAGAAAATCGTGTATAAGATATGATTATTAGAAAGATAATGATTTGATAAGAAAAAATTAAAATTACTAAAAATGTGTAAAAAGAGTTCTACAAATTTTGAGATTCTATAAGTCTCATGTCATGTGGATTAAAGTAAAAATTTGTAAATAATGTTTGTTTTAGTTCAATAATATAAGTTTATTTTGATCATATCACAATATTTGCAAATAAAAATTTTCTTAAAGAATGTAACAAACTTAACAAATGACCTTTTCTCAACTGCTTTGAGATGCCTATAAATCCGAAGAAACAAACGACAAATATAAAGTCATTTTATAAACTATTTGCCAGCATAATAAAATAATTTTTAAATCTTCTTTAATATTAAGAATATATGGTATTCAATGATATTGCATATTAATAGGAAATTAATATAATTACATGTTTGTCTTAGTGACGCTGAGTTTTATTCCTTAACTTTGGGTTTAGATATTAGGAGAATGGGGCTAATTATACTTCCGGACACCAGTAGTCCCAAGAAAAAGAAAAGCATTATGCAAATGACGGCACCAATAGGAGACGTACTTCCTTTGAAGTAACGCCATTAGAAGTCTGATGGACCATTAATTGGGCCGGTTTTACCTTGGACCGCCTATTATTCTCTCACCCCGAACATTCAAGTCAAATCTGTCATAGGCAAAAGGTTAACGTCTATAAACGAGAATTCCTTGAAGGAGGACTTGTAACTTTAGCTCATGAATTTGAAATGGAAAAAGAAAACGAATAATTATTTAATATTAATTAAATCACTTTTATACATCATAAATAATTTATAATATATAAAAATAATATTAATTATGAGGATTAATAAGTTTGAATATCATAATTCTTTCATTTTAAATTTATATTTTGAGAAATACCAAATGATAAATGTAATCTTTTGAACATTGAATCTGAAATTTTATTATTAGATTAACATGTTCTTCTTGTAGAGTTATAAAATTAAAGATAGAAATTAATGGAAATGTTCAAAGGGAACATTAGTATCATAAGAAAATGAAGAAAAAAGAACTCATAAATTGGCACATGCAAGTAGATTAATTACTGATTCAGCATTTGTAAGTTGAAGTGCTGTATTATACATTATCCTTTGGTTTAGTAAAAACTATATCCAAATATTCAAACCCGAACTTGAAAATATGTTCCTATCCTTTAATTCTCTCCACAGTAATACTTCTTGATTGAATACCTTCTTTTCAGCGACGAATGCTGAAAAGCCTTAACATGGTCTTAAAAGATGGTTTTAGTAAGGCGTTTACGGTGCAAGTTCTTAAATTCCTGGCTGGGTCTAAGCTAGCATAGCCAAATGAACATAGATAGAACAAGGAACCATGCATTTCTGATGTGTTACTATGAATATGAATACCACGCCTATCCTATGAAAGTTAACACGACAAACTAAAGGACACGAACCTATTGACAGACATATTCCATTTGTTATTGGTTTACAAAGGACTTGAGATGACCCAACATTTCTTGGGTTCTTGCTTGAGAAAACTGAGAGTTGTGGAGAATTTGGAAGGCGTGTCCTACTCCTTTGTAGACTACTCTTTCAACCCTCTTACCCGCATTAGCCAAAGCATCGCAGAACTCCATGTTTCGATCCTTGAGCACATCCAACTCTGATATGGACACCATAATGGATGGTAGATGCAAATTGCGCAATTTGGACGCACCAACTGCTAGAGGGTTGCAGTATGGATGATCCCGGTTAGCCTCAGAAGGTAGTGCAAGTCGCCAATATGTATCAGACGCTGAAAGAGTTAGAGCAGAGTTGGGTGGCTGAGCTTTGTTTTTCTCAGACGAAGTACGTTTCTCGCCTCCGAAAAATGGTTGGATCAAGATAAGACCCCTTAGACATAGTGGCTTGATGATGAATTCAGAACTGCCGGGGCCTCCTAGCCTACTGGCCACGTTGTAAGATATGTTTGCACCAGCACTGTCACCAACTAGAAACACACTAGAGAAACTACATCTACTTAACCACCAATTATGCTCAGCTGAGCCATGACGAGCCTGCTGTTTGATCCATATAAGGGTACTCATACCGTCATCATATGCAGCAGGGAGACGATTTTCGGGCGCTAGCCGGTAGTTTATGGACAGAATCACGCAGCCTACTTTAGAAGCAAGGTTGGCCAAGAACACGTGATAGCAGGCCCAAGCAGCTGAGCCAACACAAAATCCACCTCCAGGGAAGTAAACAAGAAAAGGTAGCCCTCCAGTTCCAATGAAGCTTGGGGCATAAATACGTCCCCACAAGTTAGTAAATCTGTCGATCACAACATCTTTGATTGTCACTCCATCTGCAGGTGTCACAGTGCAAGGAAGACTGGGGATGATTGGAGGCCTCTCAATGTATCCATCTTTGTAAACTCTAATGAGCCCCTCAATTTCTTCAACAATGACTCCATGATTCATGCTGCCTAATTGAACGTTACGCCTTGGATCATATGACAGTGTAGCAATTGTCTTGTCATGTAAATATAAAAGAATGGAAGAGTACTTGGTATGTTGCGCAATCGCTTTGATGCATCTATATAAGGAGTGAAATGATTAGTCCAAGAAGAAAGCTTGACTAGGGTAAAAAGCATCCTTATCAGTTTTTTCAGACAAGTTGGCGGCTCAACTCACATGTCGTTGCATAGATTCTTGGACCTTTCACTTTTCTACTCCTCTATCATGCATAATTCTTTTGGCATTCTAGTAGCTAATGAGTCTGCTTCCCATTTCTCATTTCAGTTTATACAAGGAAGCTGCTATTGATCAACAAGAGCCTATCATTTGAGGAAATTTTATTCTTATTCAGCTGCATCACAAAAACATTTACTCTGACACACGGTGCAACTTGCATAATAACCGGACTTGTGTACTCGCTTGTGAGGAATGATATAATTTCTTATCAACAATAGAGATGATGATTGAAGTAAACTTGTTCTAATTTGACCAGATAAGCCTACAACACAGGAAGCTTTCAAGTAATGAACAAAAGAACCTAAACCACTCTCTGTTCTTATCTCCAATTACTGTATTGGTCTTTTCCACTTTTTGCATTTCCTGTAGTAATTAGGATACAAGATCATATTTCCTTACCGTTCATACTGATAACAGTAGGTCCTAGTTCAATTACAGAGTCATTCTCTTTGACAATGTTCCTGAGAATATTCACAGATGAAAGGTTATATTCTTAAGCTTGTATCGTTGACCAATTGCTTTGCCACTCGATAAAACTTGTCTGTGATATGCTTCTTGCTACAAATGCAAGGTCAATTCAAAAATTTAGGAAATTTCCTCTAATTGATGTACCAGTGTAGGTGCAGTTGACTATATATAAGGATTTTAGTTGATAAAAGCAGTTCTTCTAACTTCTAAAAGTGCACATGGAAAATGGACGGTAGACTCTATTCACCAAATGTCTCTTTCATCTTTATCTGTTTATATTCTAAACGTGATAAGTCTTTCTTTGAAATCTTCTCAGGCAAATATCTTTACAAAATCTACAAAAAAGAATTTAGATCTTTCATGTGGCTGCCTTAAGGATAATGTTATGTCGTTTGTAGCACTCACCCTTTGGATTTCATCTCAAGCTCTGGGCTCATTTCAATTCAGAATTATTTGACATAATCTAAATGGAGTTATTTATTCATTGTTCCATTGAATTTGTAATAATTGCAACGTTGGAGATTACCATTACTGCTGCAAGCCAAAGACACGTCTTACGGAGACCTTTCTAATATTCGGATCATAATACTGTACGCTGATTCAATCACCGACAAACGAATGGAAAGAATAGGATACAGAAGTAAGAGGAAAGAGAGGCAGCAGGCACACGTGATAAAGTGCAAAGTTGTGCTTTTCTTTCGATTGCATGTTAGCCACGAACCTACACTATCGGTCAACTAGTTCCTACAAAATAACAAAATAACTTCGGAGGCTACATTGACTTCAAGATTTTGATCTAGAACTTGGATTTTGATATTAGGAAAGTAAGAGAAAAGTATTGGGTTATCAAGTGTGAGTAAGAATCTTACATTAAAAAGAGATAGAATTAGTGAAGGACATATAAGTGGAAATGATTCATAAATCTAATACTTTACATTTTTGGGTTAAAGTGGGGTGTCAAAGCCCATGAATATATTTCCTCACTAGCCCATGATGTAGATCTCTCGTGAAAGTGGGCTCTTCAAATCCAACAAATTGTATCAGAGCCGATGGTTTGGCAAGAGATAAGTATGGAAATGGTAGTCGGATCTCATAGTTGCTTCCCCACGAATTATAGCAAAGACACTCCTAGCGGACTCAAACCAGTAGAGTAAAAGGGCTCTTGGTGACGCTACATACTAGAGTTGCTAAGAAAAAAGGTTTTCGCTCAAGGAGGAGCCCAAGCCCAATGTGGAAGTTCACACTTGAGGGAAAGATTGTTGAGATTTCAAGTGTGAGTAAGAATCTCACATTAGAGAGAGATGGAATTAGTAAAGGATATATAAGTGGAAAGGATCCATAAACCTAATACTTTAAGGTTTTGGTTAAAGTGTGGTGTCAAAGCCCATAAATATATTCCCTTCCCTCACTAACCCATGATATAGATCTCCCGTGAAAGTGGGCTTTTCAAATCTAACAAAAAGAGTCAATCCGAAATAAGATTGAAGATTGAATCCATGCTTCCTACTAGCTTTGACCTCTTTTTGTTATTGTTTACTAAGGTACGTGATGGGTAAGACTAAGGTTGGTATTTGAGTTCTAGATTGCCTTGGGTTGCTTTAACCTAATTTAAAATCAGAAGAATCGAGTTAACTGATTTGAAAGTTAGAATTTTATTTTTTTTACTTTTAAGTTTTGGATCAAGTTCATCCTTGGGTTCTATGAATCGACCCATCTCAAAGCCTAACATACATATTTAACTATACTAAATCCTAGTTCTACTGAACATCCTTTCTGTAGTTATATTTTTCTCTTTTTTTTCTTATTGCCACCATTCAATACCTTGGATCCCTATTAAACGGTTCTCACAAAGGTTCTACAATGTTTGTTTTCACTCTAATTCAAAGCAAGGTTTTCACTCCATTGTTTATCACCATTCAATGGTTCTCACTTACTGCTTGTTCTTACTCCTATTCAAAGCAAGATTGTTATGTTATATTTGGCACTTCTTCTTCAATTCTTCTCCCTCTGTCTCATGATTCTAAATTTTTCTTCTTCAAGTCGATTTGCCTTTCTTTTTCATTTTTTAACCCCAAAATGTAATCCATACTTTTTTTCCTCTCCCCTTTGTTATTTTGTTTTCATTTTTTGTTTGTTGGCGAGCTCTTTGATTGGTGGAAAACTATTTTTTCTTAGTTAGTGCTTCCTCTGGTCGTTTTATGGATTTGGTTAAGTTGGAATCAAGCATGGTCGAGCTTTGGGCAACCATCAATTTGCCCAAAACTCAATCTAGCTTGGCTTAATCAGATCTGGCTCAAGCCACAACCTTGGAGGTCATCAACTTGACCCAACCCAACCTATTTTCATTCTTAGGTGTCACTTTTTTCCTCTTCCACATATACTTAAGCCTCATAATAGGTGTAAGAAGTTAAATGACCAGAATGCAATAGAAAAAGAGATTTATTATAAGGATATATAAAGTAGAGGAAGTGAGGAAGAGCAAATTAAGATGTCAGACAGTATGAACCTTACTCATTCTTGATAATTTGTTAAAACCTGGACATGGGACCCATTAATTACAAAGGAAGACCTTATATTAACTAGTTTTAGTTAGCCCCAAGTTTTGTCTACAGACATTGTTAATGAAATTTTACATATTTGAAATTTGTGTAGACATGTAGTTGGTTGGTAAAAGGATAAACAAAGGATTTTTTAGGGACACGTTTCATATAAAGTGATAGCTTTTTAGTTCTTAATAGCTTGACATTATTTTTCATGCATTTAATACCCAAGAACATTTCAATTGTGAGAAAAACAAGAAACTATCATATATATTAGGGAGTGAAAAGATCCCTAGATCTAGGTCATCTATATATAACCAAATAACTTGTTGAAAAGCTTATAAATACCCTCTTCATGGCTTATAGTAAAACCTTTCCTTCTTTTTGAGAAAACTTTAGAAAAGCCTTATTTGATTCTTTAACATCTTTCATCTGACCCTTTCTTAGTGGCTTGGTTGCTTTCATTGGTATCTTGTCAGTTTTTATTTTCTTTTGAGTCAACATATCATACTCGAGTTGTTTAAGTTGTGATTATGGTGCCTTTGGATAAGAACATGAGGGTTAAGAATGTCTAGCAGTAATAAGACAATAGGTAAAGGTTGTCATATTAGTGTTCCTCAAGTTAAGATGACAACAATGTTGGTTAAGGGTTACATAGGTAGGAACAAGTTGAATGATTTTGATGAAATGATGGTTGATTTTATCATTCCCCTATATGTTTAAATAAGGTCCTATAATATTTTTGAAAGGGCTTGTTTTATCAAACCTAATAAAATCATCTTTTATCACTATATTTTCAAATGAAGGATAAGGCTCTCATTAACTACCTTTTGCCTTTAGGTTCTGGTTATAGGCCAACTTCATCCTTATTCTTGATTTCATCTTTTCTCTTTTTAGGTAGTCTATCATTTGGGAGATATTGAGCTAATTGTAAATATGTTTAGACTTATGTACCAAATCTACCCTTCAGATAAACTTTTAGGTTACTATAGTTTAAATGTCAAGCATGTGATGAGTCTCAACAAACCTTTAAACGTAACATATGGCTAAAATTTCTCTAGTTTGTGGCCCTACACAGTTAAACTTCTACAATTGGTAGATGTAAATTAAAACCTTATAATGTATTAAAAAATGTGGTTTTATTTTATTTTATTTTTCAATCTATATATGCAATATTGAATGCTCTTTTATGATTATTTTCATAATTGTGTCACTTAATTGTTAAAAGGCCTACCAATTTATTATTTACTATAATCTATTACTATATTAGTTATTAAATCTATAATTTTATAATCCTTTTAATACGTGAATTCAACAAGGATTAATGAATTTTTGTGTTCAGAATTCATAGATATAGATAGGATAAACAACTGAATTAAATGTAATTGTATATGTTTGCGTTATTTTGTTTCCTTAATTTTTCTAATGCTTAAATCTACTACTCTATTAAATCTTTGACGTATGACCTGTGATTATTCATTAGTTATAATTAATTAGATAGCATTTCTCTATAATTAACAAAGATTAAGGAAAATATAAAATAATTCAAATAATGAATATTGTAAGTGTAGATTAATTTATGATTGTATCAATGATTGATAGATAATTCCAACATAGATGTGGATTTAAACATTTCACTCTTATATTTTAATTTTAATTTTAATTGTTCTTTATTAAATTTTTATATTATTTTCACTACAATCAAAATCCCCCTTTTCTTTTGTCTATAAAGGAAAAATATAGGTTAGTTACTCTCTGTAAGATTAACCCTTATTTACACTACTATATAAAGTTTTTGAATTACAATATTATTTTTATATGTAAATGACAATGCTAGCAAGGCTTACTTGATTTTAGGAATCCTCTTCCTCCTAAGGGGTTGTTGATAAAGGAAGAACTATTGTTAGAGGGTGCATTATTAATTAATAGGCTTGTAGGTCGCTTCTTTATACATTTGCAATCCTTAGATATATAAAGTTACTAACTTTTTGTGCCTAAAAGAAGATGATGCCTTAAAGAAAAGGAAATGGGTCGTATAATGGGAAGTCTTGCAAACCTAACAAATTTTCATTGTTAACCTTGTCATCCATATTTATTTAGACCAGGAACAAGTAAAGAAAGTACCCATACCTCTATATGGCTCTAATAAAGGTGCTAAATCGATCACTTTTAAATGTAAGATTACCAAAGATAAAACTAAAAAGCTTAAATCAAAGGTTTTTGTCCCTAAGTTAGATGTCAAGGCCAAACACTATGTACTTAAGAAGGCTATGATTAAGGTACAACTGTGTTGAAGCATGGATCTATCTAGGGACAGAAAGGCCTTGAAGACAAGTTCTCTAGAAGTGATACATAAGCATGTTAAGGTTAACACTAAAAAGGTGATTTGTTTCCCTCTTTTGGTTATTTTTCTTATAATATATGTAGACTTTGTATGGCTTCGAATTGGTTACATAGATCCTTATGGTTTTAAAATACATTGAAAATTTTGAGGTAGAAAGGAAGGGCTTGTCTGGAATAAAGAAAAAGAGATCAGTGCTCATAAAAAGATCATAAAGGGGATAAATCAAAAGTTAAAGGCATGCAACAAAGACCTGAATTCTTACTTGAAATGTTTGCAATTTAATTGTAGAGTACAAAAAGTTGGACTTCATATCTCATAAGAAAATTGAGTACATGATTGGAAAAGAGTGTAAATTAGATGTATGTTGCGATTTTCTAAAGGTTAAGTCTTTTGAGGCTTATAATTACAAAAAGAGGTCACTTTTTCATTAAAATGTTCAACTAATGCAAGGAGCTTATTAATTCCAAACATCCATAACTGGTAATTGATGAATTGAGTTTCAATGATTTTTCAGCCCCTAAGTTTAAGTCTACAATTGAATCTGCATGGAATTACTTTTCCAACATCTATAAGGATTTGGATGAAGGCTTTAATTGGGAGAAGTTTGAGTGCCATCTATCTCTTATTAATATAGACCCTTCAGTGACTCCTTTATATTGACAACTTGTAAAGTTGTTTAGTGGATGCCATAAGAGTTTGTCTTCTAGTAATTTTATAGGTATCAATGTTTGAGTATGTAAATCTTTCTCTACTTAATTATAGGTGCATTGTTATTTCTATTTTTTTTTGTACTTATTAGTTTTTAATCTCACATGTCAATACAGATTTCATTTTTTTCTTTTTTATTATTATGTGTTTTCCTTGCTTATCAATTAATGATATAGGCACTTGTCATGTCCCTTTTAGGTGCAAAGAATCTCCCTTATTTAAAATAAGATAAACAATAGATTCTTAAGCTTACAATCTTTGTTATAATAAATGAACTATACCACTTAGATGGAAGCTTTCCCCTTACTTTAGTCCTATCAAACACATATGTTCTCCTTAAAACCAAATTTCTTTCCTTTAAATCTTATGCATGATTCTGTTAGCATTAAAATCCTAGATTCTTTATTAGTAAATGGCATTCACGACTTCACTCATTTAGCAAATTGAACTCTTTCTTTATCTCCTCTTTATTTGTCTCTTATTGGTATTAATCTTTCTCAAGCTTTCCATGTTCAACTATAGTGGAATCAAGTATTCCATTTTGAAAAGCTATGTTGAGGGGTAATTCACATGTTGAGAACCTGGATATGGTGTGGTATGCCCAAAGGATACATTGGATCTAATCTACCTAGATTCCTTCAAACTTTTCTACTCTAACTTACTGACCTTGGAGGATAATTCTATGCAGATGTGAGCAAAATGTAAAGTACTACTTAATGTTCATCTATCTAAACAATTACATAAGTAATTTTTTTACTGAACTAGGGGCATTATTTGTAATGATAGATAAAGGGACCCTATAGTGATTGATTGTCTTAGCCTTCACAAATTGCTCATTGTTTTAATAATAATGGTGGCATCAACTTTACCTTCTACCTATTTAGTAAACTAATTTAATTATCACTAAAATGAATTTTATTTGGCACAATGTTAAAAGGAAATGGCTTAAGATCCATATTTAAGTAGTTTATGGGTTAATTTGGAGTCCCCTTATGTGTCCACATTCTACTTCATAGCATTTCATTAGGTCTTAAGGTAATTTAAATGAAGCCATGCAATGTAGATAACGTAGAATGAAATATCTATGAAAAATTTTCTTATTTATTATAATATACCTCATAGCCATGTTTCTAATCCTCTTAGCTTCCGTAACATCATCAAAGCGTTCTCCATGTTATATATATATTCTCTAGTTTCCCTCATCCATTGATCCTTTAGTTTTTTAATGTTATTCAATTGAGCTTCATAGTGTATAGGTTCTGGCCTATCTTCTTTTTAAAAATTGTCATTTTTTAAATTCCTTGTACCATTACTTAGATAGTTTATAAGTACTTGAGACTGCAATTCTATAGTTACATTCTAGCTTATCTGAAAATATTCTGTTTCGTACCTCTACATGCTCTCCTTTTTAGGTTCCAAAGTTTCTAGAATCTAATTTACCACCAATTGGTAGTTTGATCACATTTGCATTGCCCTTAATTATAAGTTTGAAGCCTATCTCACATCCTATAATAGTGTTTCATATTTTGGTTTATTGTTTAAGGCCTTATAATTATGTTTGTGAGTATATTTCATTTTTACTTTGAATGGCCTTGTCACCATAAATCTTAGTCCACTACCATCCCCATTTTTAAACCCATCAATGAACACAACCCAAATCACAATTGGCTCTACTTCCCCTATTTTCTTTGCCAATAAACCCCAATGCATTTAACTAAAAAATTAGTAATCACTTAAGACTTGATGGTCATCCTTGACAGGCATCATATTCTCAAAGTTTCACAAACTATATGACCAATCTCCTAAAGGAGACAAGTTTAAATAAAGTCTAACGTAAAGGTAAACATATGATTCCTTTGATGATATGAGTATAGAAATAAGGTACAAGCTTTCTTATTAAGACCACTATGTTTGCTTTTATTTTCTAACTTTGTATATCTTTTTTTGATCTGTAAAGGATTTTACTATCATAATACATCGGTTCCTATTGACTTTTCTCTTCTCTTATACACACTAAACATTTTCTAATTTGAAATAACCAAGTAAAGAAGTATGTGTTGCTCTAAATGGGATATAGAAAGTAGTGGGATCTATTAAAAAAATAAGTTATTAGCTTCTTAATGATTAATTAACACTCTGGACACTAATTAAAGCTCTTTTCTAGTTTAAGCAAATGAAAAAAGGTAGATAATAATTTACCAATCTAAATTAGAATGTAGACATAATAGCCAATTACCAATCTAAATAAGAATTAGACATAATAGTCAATCTACTAGTCAGCCTCTAAACATCTTGAAGCGTGGGGGTTTTACAGTTTACGTTGTCCTTATCATTTTTAGGTTAATATTTATACCCCATTGAGTTACTATGAAACCAAGGAACTTTCCTATCATTACCTTAAATACAAACGTACGAGGATTGAGTTTCTTTTTTAGAATCTTTTTAAAATCTCCAAACAATATTTTAGGATTGTATCATAGTCTCCTCTAGTTTTATTTAAACAATCATGTCATTATCACAAGCCTCTAGGTTTTTCCTTAAAGGAGCTTAAACTTCTTGTTCACTAAACTTTGGAAAGTTTTCCCTATATTCTTTAGCTTTAAAACATAGCTAGATAACAATAAAATCGATTTTGGGTGATAAAAGAAGTCCTCACTATGTTTTGCCTATATATAGGAATACAATTATAACAAGAATACACATCCATAAAGCTTAGTTACTCATGGCTTGCCACTATGTCTACTAGATGATCGATTTTAAGTATACGGTAACTATCTTTTAGACATTGGTCAAGTTTATAAAGTCCATTAGCATATGTTATTTTCCACTTAATTTCTTGACCATTATTATATCGACAAGTCATATTGAATACTGGACCTAATATATGAAGCTGACTCTTAATAATTTTTGTACTTCCTCCTTAAATTCCATTTGTCTTTCTAAGTGAAAAGTTTACTTCTTTTGCTTGATAGATATATATCCATGTCAATATTTAACCTGTGTACTACTACCTTAGGATTGGTTCGTCCTATATCTTCAAGTCTCTAAGTGAAAATCTGTGGATACTTCCTCAGCAATAAATCCATGGATATTTTTCAATTATGGCTCAGACCTTCAAAACCTTTGAATCTCTGGGGTGTTCCATATTCACCTTTACTACCTCTTTTGTAGGCTCTACCTTCAACTTTTTTTTCAGTTTTCAAGAATCAATTTCATGGAAACTAAAACTCTTGTTAGCTTTTTAAAATGTTAAATAAAACTATCTAGTTACCTTCACGTATTTATATGACATGATTTTCATTTGAGAACTTCAACAATAACTAATAGGCAATAACATAAACCTAACAAACAAAGGAAAGGTCTTCCTAAAATAATGTTGTAAGCTGAAGTTTTGTCAACTATGTGGAATTCTATAGACCCTGTGCCATACCAAATTGAGTCTTCATCTTTAATAACATCCCCAAGGCATGATTCTATCATCCATTAAATAAAACCAATGGTATTGGTGCAACTTAAATTTTCTTAGTGAATCCCAAAGCCCTAAAGGCATCATAGGACAAGATGTTGATAAGGCTACCATTTATCTACCAAAAACTTCTTATCCACTTTCACCTTAACCCACCAGAGTTACCTTGTGTCTTGCTCCAAAAGAATTTTAAAAAAACATCAAAAAATCAATTCAATGTAGAAGATCAAAATATAGTGGGAGATAAAAAAAATCAAAGTAATTGAAGAGGAAAAAAAAAAGAGAAGAGAATGTTATATCTACACCTTGATCTTCGAGAACTCTTCTCTACTTATATTTTTCAATCAATGGAACAAATCCTAAAGTCTAATAATGGAGAAAAAATTTAAGATTATCGGTTTCAGAAATAGAAACAACTATGATAAAAAGGAAAACAAATTAACGAGTCCCAATTAGTTCATCTCTGTTCTTTCTATTTTATGGTCTTTTAGTAAGCAAACATAGAGAAAGTTGAGAGAAAACAAATACATGTCTATAAGCACAGAAAATTGAAGAACCAACAATAAAAATTAGTCTCGAATGCTCAAACAAAGACTAAAAGAGGGAGAATAATGATAGAGGTTATGATGACACCTTACTTTATCATAAAAACCTACTTCTTCTATTAACAAACTATGTCATTTTATTACATTAATAAAAAATTATTTTGTGTAATATAAAATGTATGCGGGATTCACAGTTAGCTTGAAATCTAGTTAACTTGAATTAGGCTATTTTTTCCATCCCTAATTATGTTTTTGTTTGCCTCTAGTTTAGGCATTCTAAATTTGGATACGGGTGACTAACTTATAATCTTATGAATGAAATGGTTATTTAGGGCTAGTCGGATCGTATGCTACAAGACACTACAAGGGGATATATTGTTTCTATATCCCTCTTTTTAAGACTATAGGATAGTAAAATTCGTTTCATGCCTACGATTCTCTAAGCTCGATAGTGTTGTTAGCCTCTTCATTAGTCTGAGAACACCTTGCTTTTGATAGTTTCTAGGGTTCCACGATGTTGTTAGTCCTTTAGCTGGCCTAAGAGCTTCCTATTACTGTTGAAGCATATCTATGAGTACCTTAATTTGCTCTTATAAATTGAAGACCATGACTCATATTGATCCTCCAGATTGTTTATGCTGACTCTTCTATTAGATAACTCTTCTTGTCTATAATCTTTCCATTATTGAATCTTTAAAAATCCACATCTTAATTGTGACCTTTTTTATCATATTCATATAGACGGTGACAATTGATATAATATAGACATGTCCTTTTTCCTTATCCGTATGTTAGCCAAAGACATGCATTATTAGTTGATGAGCTTATACAAAACAATTGAAGGGTACTCTAAAATTAACATTTTGGAAGTTGAGAGAAAAAGAGTCAAATTGAAAAAAGATCTATGATTGAATCTATACTTATTCTTACCTCCTACCTCCTTTTATTTTTGCTTACTAACAGGTGTGTGATGTATAAGATTATTAATAACTCTTTCATGTGTTTAAGGCTAAAAATACAAGTACATCTAAATGAATATGATATGATATAAGAGAGGTATCTTGCATGAATAAAGCAGATGAAGTGTTATAGAACAAAATGAGATTTTAGAGAGGACTCACAATATGGGCCTTACCAACTTTTAACAATACATTGGAATCAAGATAGGGAGCTTAATGGCTATAAAGGAACAATTTATATTAACTAGTTACAAGATGAAAAAAGAGGTAAAGATTTGATGTGTACTATACCAAAAATATTTGGTATCTTATAAATATATCTTTAAATTTCTTAACTTCAACAAAGCATTTCACTTAAATAAACTTATTTCATTGACAATTTTAGTCTTCATTGATCAAATTGCATACAAATAGTTAAATAATAACTAATAATTTTAAACAAAAATTGATCCTATAATATAGCATTATGGAAAACATTAAGAGGATACATAGTTGTAATCAACCTAAATAATAATGACATTATAATATATATCTCTAGCACATAATCATTGGCCCTGATACAATTCAATAAATCATTTTCTTATGCTATTAAGGGAGAACATGCCACATGGATCCTTACATATATATAAGAATAGGAGGATAATGAAGGAAATTACTAATCAAAACCAATGTTTTTCTTAAAAAAATACATGTCATCAACAAGTCAAGATTAGTTTAGATTCTCTATTAAGTTTTATTTATTTTAACAAATGCTCGAGCCTATCTTTGGAAATGAATTAAATATGCTTAATTTTTCATTGAGAAATCAAAAAGGGATCCATCCCATATGCAGAAGAAGAAGAAAAACAGTTTTCATGTACTTATGAAGACCAAATTCTTTTTAATTTTACAACATGATTAATTTATAAATACAATAAAGCATGAACCATAAGTCATACTTCATTATAAAAATTGATTACTTTGTCTATATCTTTCTTTAAATCTATGGTCATGTGAAAACTATCATAGTCACACAAGTGTTTAACCTTTAACAATATCTACATTAACAAAAGAAAAGCTTTACAAGTGATTTAAAGAGAGGGAAGCCAAGCAATAGCTCCCACAGAGTCTAATTAAGTTCCATAAGATCCAATGTGTAATATTAGTCTTTATTTAGCAAATATATAATATATGATTGTAAAGTTTATCAAACTTTACAATCCAATCTAACTTAATTAAATTACTTGTTTTCTCTTTAACTATTCTCTGTGTGACCTATTAGGTTCTTAAATATATTGAAAATGGATACAAATTATAGTCTTAAATTGTATTTAGAATTAAATAAATTAAACTTCTTTAATTTATTTTTAATTTTCTAATTAAGTAATATATATCTATATATCAAGATTGATGTCAACAACACATCATGACCACCCAATTATTGAAAATGTTAAAGTTGTTTTCACTATCCTTTTGTACATAGTTTGTTTGTGCAATTCAATCCTCTTATATTGCAATGTTCCATCAAACATAGAGTATAAAATAAATGTATACTTTATTCGAATCCAATCATATTGGTTCTCCGATGTTAGTAACTCATTCTTTTAATGACAACTGAAAATTATTTTTAAATTTTTATTCTACTTTATCCAAAGATTTTTCAAATCAATACTAATCGAAAACATTATATAAAATTATCTCTAATTACTTTAAGGTGACGAATCTTATATTAATTAATCAACTACTTTCATAGAGTTCATGCAATATCTAATGAAGACCGATTGAATTACCTTTGATTGGAGTAGGTCCTAAATAGTATCAAAGCATATCAATCCCTATATGAGATTCTTTAGACATCTCAAATCAAATGATCATTCATCTATACTAGTTAGGAATAAGGATGCGTACAATTAGACCTCTTTAGACCCCATGTATCAGCAGAATTTCTACTGGGTGTTATTGTTTAAATCAAAAGATTATTTATGCAATTATCATAATAGATATTTCTACATTCACACAAATAATATTACATATAGAATTTCCATATTGGTTCAATTTAATAAACTTATTTTCTAATAAGCACCTACATATTTATTTAAATATCTTCATCTTTCAGTATATAGGATTGACTACTTTTTTCATAAAGATTAAATATATAGTCTTTTTGCTCTATTAATATCCAATCTTAATAGAATAATGATTAGAAATAATTTAGAGGTAATACATAAATATAATAGGAATCTCATAATTATAATTTCATCATCATTTCATTTGTAAATTATATTTATCTTATGAATCTCATCTCACATACTAATTAAGTAAACAAATTTGTATAAGATAAAAAATATTTAATTAATTATATTACAAATATAAGACCAATCAATTAAATGAAGACCATTGAACAACTTTGGATGAAGATTTTCAATGGTGGAATAAAATCAAGATTTTTTGTCTGTCAAGATTTGAAGAAATTTGTGAACCAACATATCTGATGTACCTATCATTTAAACCTCTGTTGCATACGTTTAAGTCATCATTTTCAGATTCCCAAAGGTCTTTTAGTCAGACAATATGAGCAAACTACGACCATGCATTTGGGAAGCATATTCACTATTGGACCAAGCGAGAAGAAGTGAAGATAATGGATTCCATTTATAGAATCGTTTCCAGAAAAGGAAATTATCCTAGGCACGATAACCACATAAAATCAAAGGAAGCTAGTTATAGTTAATATTTGAAGAGTCAGTTCTGACTTGCAAACGCACGATTTGGTCTCAATATCCAATAGGTCCCATTAAAAAGATTTGATACCAAAGTTCATAGCCGATAAAATTGCTTTAACCCAAATGTCTAATTCCACTGAAAGATGGGAAGAGAAAAGGGATAAGATTCTTTCCTTCATAGAATCTACCATGCAAAGCTCTTGGATAGGCAAATGGTTTGGCAGGTCTCTTTATTCTCTGAAAATGTTCCTATCTTTCTTCTCCTGCTTTTTGACCATACAAAAATCACAGGCAAAGATTTCAAGTTTCGCATTTCTTTTGGCAAAATCTGTAAATTCCAGCAACTCCAGTCCTATGCACCAAATGGAAGTCGAACCATAAAACGCGTTTTATGGAGGACTTCTAACGAGATAAGTGAGCCCAACTATACCTATCCGTCAGGCCCAAAACATAATTATCCGAAAAGGGGAAGGAAAAGGAAAAGATGGAAAAAAAAAAAAATACAGCAGCACCAGCGGGAGCAGCTGGAAAGACCTAAAACCCACTTTCGAGACTCTTAGCAGTTAGCTCTCAAGTCTTGTGCATTTCTAATCACACCGCAAAGATGTCGCTGCGAGTGTTGGACCCTAACGCCGAGGTGCTCAACAAATCGGCGGCGCTTCACATGAACATCAATGCCGCTAAGGGCTTGCAAGACGTCCTCAAAACAAACCTCGGCCCCAAGGGCACTATCAAGATGTAACTCTTCTCACCCCAACCCCTCTTGCGTTTTCATTCTAATGATAGTAATATATAAAACATTCTCAATTCTTAGGCTTGTTGGTGGAGCTGGAGACATCAAGCTCACCAAAGATGGCAACACTCTTCTCAAAGAAATGGTTTGTCTTCCTATTTTTCGCATCCTTTTTTTCCCCCGTCTTATGGAATATGCGAAGCTCAAGTATTACGACATTTTTCGATATGTGACTCCCATCTTCCGATAAGTGATCGCATTGTCTTTATACACAGCTCTTACTTCTTAAACCCAGTGTTTTTTTCTTTCGCTCCCATCCTCTCTCTCTCGTTTCTACATTTAGTTGTTTCCTCATTGATGCATTGTGACTTTAGGTATGTATTTTTTTGTATTGGTATGTGTCATGTCTTTTGATCATTGATTCTTTAAGAAAGTGATAATTCGCTTAAAGTTTTGACTTGGGAAGGTAGGATCATTGGGGACATTGTTCAGTGATCTAATTAGGATCGTGGGATCATAGGCGACATTGATGCAGTTTATCTAGGTTGTGCATCGGTTTGGTGGTTTGGAATTCAAAATTATGAGTGCGTATTGAACAGAATTCAAATTCAAGATGTTGGGTTGGATTTAGTTCTGTAGAGTATATGATGATAAGGAAATTGCCTCACTACTTGTTCGTTTCTCCTCAATGGTTTCAGCAAATTCAAAGCCCCACAGCAATTATGATTGCAAGGACAGCTGTTGCCCAAGATGATGTAAGTGGAGATGGTACTACTTCTACTGTCATCTTTATTGGGGAACTGATGAAGCAGTCTGAAAGATATATTGATGAAGGTTAGCAAATGTGCTTTTCTCTAAAACTAGTTTAAGATGTAGTTGGTACTCAATTAGTCATTTTCCGTTGACAAGAATTTATTTTCCACATTCTCCTTGCCTATTTTATCTATTTTGCGATATTTCTGTGAACACTGATTGAAAGTAGGATGCTATAAACTGTTGAATGTTGCACCCTCATTGTAATCGCTATGTTAATGACCTGTTATCAATTGACTGCTGGGGCTGTGAACTTTTTTAGATCTACAATTACCAATTCAGAATAAGCAATAAGGCATGTTTGCATGCTATCGCTATTTCTTTCACTTATTAAAATTATGTATTGATAGTTTTCTCACTATTCTTATATATGACATTTTGCCAACTTAAGGGCATTATTCCAGTTGTACATTTTCATTCTGAAGAAAACACAAGGATAACTCATTTCATCGATGGTAACCCCAGCCTATGAGGTGCGTCTTACTTTTCAGGAATGCATCCACGTGTTTTAGTTGATGGTTTTGAGATTGCTAAAAGGGCCACCCTCCAGTTTCTTGAGCAATTTAAAACTCCTGTGGTAATGGGCGATGAACCTGACAAAGAGATTCTAAAAATGGTGGCAAGAACAACACTAAGAACAAAGGTGAGTTTTGAAAGAAAAATTGAGATTTGCTTCACCCCTTAAAATTGAGATTTGCTCAACCCTTCCATAAGCTGACAGAAACTTTCCCTGTACAGCTTTACGAAGCTTTGGCAGATCAGTTGACTGACATTGTTGTCAATGCGGTGAGTTAGCCCTTATCGTGTTGGGGCTCCTTTTATGAATGTGGATAGAGAGGCAACATTTAGACTTTGAGGCACCTGTTTTTCCTAGTTAACACCTTTTAATAAACTATGCAGGTGCTGTGTGTTAGGAAGCCTGCAGAATCAATTGATCTCTTTATGGTAGAGACTATGCACATGCGCCACAAATTTGATGTGGATACACGACTGGTAAATTTGTTTTGTTGCAGCTAGCCTTCACTCTTTTCCTTTCTCATGCTGCCTAATTAGGTGGTATTATGTGACTTATGCCCAAGCTCTTAAAGTTTAATAATTGCCTTTAGCATATGAATCATAATTGAATCAGTTGGGTTATTAGAATTTGATTTTAAGAGTTAGGATAGGTGGCTGGCCAGTGAGGTAATATTCGATGCTAGACCTTTTATTTCTTGCATGCCCTACATTCTCCATCATTATTGGTCAGTAATTCATGGTACAGTACACATTTATTGTCCTATCTACTTTGTTTAAAATTAATCGCCTGTAACCTTGCTCTTTATGGATGGCTTATGGACTTATAAAAAGCTAGCATTATCTTAAATACTAACAGAACCTTTTTATGAATGTCATTTGTCTTGAGGCATTTTATGTTAAAAACGGACTCAGCATCCTCAAATGAAAGATTGAGACTGTCTGTATTTATCAACTGAAAGCTTCAATCATGTAGTAATTCATGCATATGCAAGTGATGTTACCCACTGGTGATCTTCTAACAAGTTATTGATTGGTATTTGAACAGAGCCACGTACTTGGTAGTTTGTAGAAACTGTACATTAATTTGTTTTCTTAATTCTATGATGTTCTTTTCCAGGTTGAAGGTCTTGTACTTGACCATGGCTCTAGGCATCCTGATATGAAACGTCGAGCAGAGAACTGCTACATCTTGACATGCAATGTGTCTTTGGAATATGAGAAAAGGTATGTCTTTTTGTATTTGATATATGCCAAAACTTGCAATAGGACTTGCATTTGGCTAGGATTTCCTGGGACTTGAGTACTAATATTGCAAATTCCAGTGAAATTAATGCAGGCTTCTTTTACTCGAATGCGGAGCAGAGGGAGGCAATGGTTGCAGCCGAAAGAAGACAGGTGGATGAAAGAGTTAAGAAGATCATTGAACTAAAGAATCAGGTTGAGCTACTTGAATTCTATCTTTTATGATAATAATATGATGCATATGTACATACACATATGGTGGTTTTCTAAACCTGGCCAGTATGCAGGTTTGTTCTGGTGATGACAAGAACTTTGTTGTCATAAATCAGAAGGGTATTGATCCCCCATCACTGGACCTTCTTGCGCAAGCAGGGGTAAGTCCCTGGCTCCTAGTATCACAGAAGTGGCTCATGCATGTGTACTTACTCATTTTAGCTGCATATTTTCTATGGCAGTGACTGTTATCTGTTTTTTAGTGGAAACTTTCTTGATTTCGTTTCTGTATATATTTTGATACAACTGATGCCTAGTAGTAATCATTTATTGCTTAATTGCAATCTACAATTTGTTCAAGTTTTTTATATGTTTTGCAGTTGCTAACTGTAATTTTGTTAGATAATTGCTCTTCGAAGAGCAAAGAGGAGAAACATGGAACGCCTGATTTTGGCTTGTGGAGGAGAGGCTGTGAATTCTGTTGATGATTTATCTCCTGACTGCCTTGGTTGGGCTGGATTAGTTTACGAGCATGCCCTTGGTGAGGAGAAATATACATTTGTTGAAAACGTGAAGAATCCTCATTCCTGTACAATCTTGATAAAAGGTAACAAAACACTATCTCTAATTGGGCTTGAATGTTCTCAGTTTCTAATTGCTGTTATCATTTGATATATGCAACTCTTCTTATTTACTTCTATAACCTTCAGGACCTAATGACCATACAATTGCTCAAATAAAGGATGCTGTTCGAGATGGCTTGAGGGCAGTTAAAAATACTATTGAAGATGAAGCTGTTGTACTTGTAAGTACTCATTTCTAAATATTCACTTTAACGACATAAGTGTTTTCTTTAATTGCTTAATAATTGTAATAAATTGAATACTTTTTTATCGTGAATGTTAGTTGGGTGTTTTTCTTAAGGTTACAAGTTGGATGATAATTAGGTCCTGTTCTTTTGTACTCTTTAACTTTTCCTTGTTCATTCTTCTTTTCAAGCTGTTGAATGGTGAAATTTTTTTTCTTCTTTGTGGATCAGGGTGCTGGAGCTTTTGAGTTAGCAGCCAGAAAATACTTAATCAATGAAGTTAAGAAAACGGTTCAAGGGGTAATGATCTCTGTATATTTCTATTCTATTGCAAAATCTTGTGGTAGCTGACGTTAACCATTCTTATCCCTGCAAATTTGAAACAGCGTGCCCAGCTTGGCGTTGAAGCTTTTGCCAATGCCCTTCTTGTGGTGCCCAAGACACTGGCTGAGAACTCTGGGCTTGATACACAGGACGAAATTATTACTCTCGCGGTATTTTTTTTTTTTCACTTCTACAGTGCTTATCCACGGTCGACGGTCTCTAATTTAATTGTTAATAGATTTGACAGACTTTGACCATTCTTCCATTTTTGTTTAGGGGGAGCACGACGGGGACAATATTGTCGGAATCAACTTGCAGACAGGAGGGCCTCTTGACCCTCAGATGGAGGGCATATTTGACAACTACTCTGTTAAGCGCCAAATTATAAACTCGGGGTATGTGCAAACTCATTGATTGACTTTTCACCAACTCGAGGACATGCACGCATGCGCAGACACTAGCGCAGAAAATCCTACTATTACACGGTCATTTAGGTATAGGGTTACTGTTGAGTTCCCCAGCTGCTGTAATGGGTGTGCCCCCACTGGTTGCGAGTGGAAAATGCTGCTTTTGAAGCTACTTGTATGATTAAGTAATTATAGGCTTCTGTTTAATTCTGCATCTCCGCGTTTTGCAGGCCAGTTATTGCATCACAATTGCTATTGGTGGATGAAGTGATTAGAGCTGGAAGAAACATGAGGAAGCCAAATTAGCCTCGGTAGTGTGTGGCTTTGAATTCTTGGTTTTTGTATCGTTTCTTTCTTTCAGATTTTTTGTCAGTCTATATAAAGTACGTTTTTGCGTTACAGAAGGTGGTTTTGACCCTGAATCAACCATATTTATGTAATCCGTCATTTTATATTCCAAATGCATTTCCTTTTGAAAGCACTGGACTATTGCTTGACTAACGGCGGAGTTTCACCAGTGTTGCTTTAAGAATTCCAGTTATTAAATAGCGATCCAAGTATAATGGTTGGATTTCCGTAATAATAGTCCTGCCAGTATGGATGTGTCACTTCTATTCCAAGGCCGCGGTTTTGACCCCGTATTTTGGTCAAACGTTTAAATCAGTCTAATGCTTTTTAAAAAGCATAAAAGTAAAACTTTTCAAATAATAACAATAGCAGCAATTCTCTTATTTAAAGGACATGATGCTTGTCCGTTTTGATGTCCCTACATCTTATTTTGGTCACACAAGAAGTAACTTCATTTCTTTAGGCGACTCAGCTAATGGATAGCCAAACAACCATCATTTCTGCCTTCATCTCTTTAGGCGACTCAGCTAATGGATAGCCACACAACCAACATTTATGCCTTGGTGTGCAGGAGAATTGCCCCTATGTTTCGCTCCATTGGGGGGATTATTGTAAGTCTCAACCTATGAATTTTTAGAACCTCCTCAAGTTGATCCTCCGGCAACTTGTCTAAAAGTCTTATGTTATATCAATATTTTAAAAACCGGACCGATAACTGAACCGAAGAAGCAACTGATTCAATAGTCAATGGTTCAATCGGAACTTAATCGTGATCGAACCGGTGACTAATAAATATATAAAATTTTATTTTATATATTATATATAAGATATTTTTTAAACATACTATTTAATTATTTATCTAATTGTAAACTTAGCTTAAACCTTCAAACTTTAAAATATACAAGTTTTTTTTTAAGTTCAACACAGCACAAAATAAGATAATGAAGCTCACTATTCATATTTCATCAAAAAGATAAAAAAAAGATTACTAATCATAATATTCATTCAAGTTGAAATCATCAAAATCAAGACATTTTAAATAGACCGGCCGGTTCTTTCTTTCACCGGTTCAGCAGTTTTTACCGGTCCGACCATACAATGAACGGGACAATCACTCACAAAAAATACGGGCTAAACCGGACCGTTTCACGTTCCGGTTCACCGGTTTTCTGGTCCCACCGACCGGTTCGGTCCGGTTTTCAAAACACTGTGTTATACTCTCTGAAACCTTGAGAAGCAATACTAGAAGTATATAAATGTCAGTACAATCCCCATCAGGAACACATTCTTTCAGAAGACATCCAAACAGGTTGAAGTATTCCAGCTAGATCTACTTGAACCTTTTCTACTTTGTGCCAAAAAAGCGACTTCAAGACTGCAAACCAGCAACAAATCTGCTCAGCCTATTCAACAGAAACAAAAATACCTGCACTGTATCTACAAAGAGCTTTCTCGTAGATATGGTGATTTCAGATGCCTGACTGCAAAATGCGCAAAAAGCTTATGAATTTTTAAGCACACCTCAGAAAAGGAAAAGCGATTATTTTCTTAGAAGTGTAAATAGAGAACTCTTACCAGAGACTAACTTTCAATTTCAACAGTGTTAACATCTTTTCTCACAATCTGCACAAGAAAAATCTTTACATGTCAGGCATCACCTATAATTACCTTGAAACACCATAATCAAATTTAATTTGTTTTCTGAATGCATAGTTTTCCAATACAATATATAAAGTGCAGTATGAAGATGCGTCCACCAAAAGTTGATTAAAGTTTATTACGCTCAAGTTCTCATATCATGCCAGTGATTGACAGCCTTAATTGGGAGATCCAACCCTTGTAAGTATATTAATATGTGATTAAGGGGAACAGGTTGCAAATAAAATACAAAACAAAAGGATAGCCATGAAGAAACAGCAGTATACCAATTTATCTTCAAATAGTACCTGTGAAATGTGTTGTTTAATTTTTTCCTTAACTGTTCCATCTAGAGCTCTCTCAGCAAGTTCATATGCCAAGGTATTACCTTCAGTGCTATTGACTTTGACCTTCTGCAAATATCTGCAGACTAAAACATAAAACTCACAAACTCCTTATCATAGGGAAGCATATATGCAATAGAAACGACATAAATAAGAAATACCAAATTACAGCAATAACAAACCTTTGCTGGACAAGTGTCTCCAATGCATGCTTTACGTTTCCAAGCACAGGATGGTTTTGATCACTTTCACTCAATCCCATCTGCCTTAAGTGACGCCAAAGATCTTCTGCAATAGAGGAGTGGAAAGGATTATGTTAGAGAAGCTTACAAAGGAAGAAAATAAAAGAAACCTTTGGCCCCTTTTTCCCCTCTCTCTGTCTCTATTAGTTAAATGAATCACTATGTTGACAAGAAATATGTAAACCAACACTATCACACAGGTCTAGTGTAACAAATAGCCCTGGTATAAGAGTAAGTGCCAAAGAAAATTCTAAGACATGATCGGTTCTACAGAATTTCTTGTGGAACAATCCAGATATCATACCCTCAGGAATGTTATCCCCATTAAGGTGCACAATGCTGACTACGGCAAAAGCGAAACCATTCATATGTGCAGTATTAGCATCTTCCACATGCTTCTCATGCACCTCAGGTGGTAATTGACTTACAAGTACATATGACTTGGCATCAGCAGCACCTGGAAAATATAAATAATAAATCAATTTTTTTCGGATTCATATCATAGAAGACCATGTCACCATGCACTTCTGCACGCAACAGTCCACATTCCCATTGAATATGTAGCATAATCAAATTCCATCCTTGTGCAAAAGATCTCTGATTATTCATTGCATTGTGAGTCCAGCTATGGTTTCTAATAAATTTAGATCTTTAACTGCAGATAGAATCACACCAGCATAACAAGAAAACTGCTATAGTTATTTTATGTTCGTTGTGTGCTTATTATACAATTCATAATCATGGCAGTTCAAATATTTTCTTAACTTGGCAAAAGATAGAATATCCCTAAGGCCATGTTTGGTTGAGGGTTTTATAATGTAACAGAATGAAATATAATATTATTTCATCGTTTGGGAAGAAGTTTTATAATGAAATAAAATAGAACGAAATGGAAGAGGAAGTTTTCATATTACATCTCATTTCATCCTAAACAGTAAAAATGAAAAATCTCTGATTTGGGAAGTTTAGAATGAAATGTAAAATGATAAACAACTTTACACTATATTACATTATAAATCCTTCATCCAAACAATATTTAACTATATTACATTATGAATCCTTTCCATCCCTCCCAAACAACAATTTTCTAATATTACATCAATTGATGTTCCATTCTATTATAAATCATTCTATTCCATTCCATTAAAAACTTTACGTCCAATCAAACATAGCCTAGAGGAGTTAAGAATGTTGTAAGAAGCAACAGCAGCAGCAGCAGCAGACAAATAGTTACATCACAGCCTAAAAACACACTTGTTTCAAGTTATCCCTTCTTAGTACACTTGTGTCATTGTTCATTCAGTTCCACTTAGGTGTATTCAGTCATGACTGGCTCAATCGTTACATCTCAAAACCAAATAATCATGAGGCAACCACTCAAAGTATTTAAGAGAACACATATATAATAAGGCTTAAAAGCTTTAACAAAGAATTGGTCACTTCATGGATTCTTAGACGAAGGGAAGTAAGTTGTTACTTTGCTGGGAACAAGTATGACTCTGATTTGTTGATGCAAGGCGAGACCTCTGAAGTTCCCTCATGTCAAAGCCAAACATGGCTGATAGCTTCTCTTTGGCTTCATTAATTATCATAGCAGGAAGTGAACGCTGGCGATAATTGCTAGTAACAATCTGGGTAAGTTCATCCCTTCTAATTGGACACCCTGAATTTTGGTGTGTTTTAAAAAGCATGTAGCGTATCACTTCTGCCACAAGCTTGTCCTTTTCCTTTTAGAAAACCACACATGATAATTAGAAAACAAGAAAATCCACATTATAGATCAAAAAGTCAGAAATACATTAGAAAGAAAAATAGAAGACAACGGGGTTACAAAAGGGAAGTATTACTTCTTTAGAAATACCAAACTGGGAGAAATCTTCCCCAGGACTGGACATCCTGCATTTTGGAAATACAAATAACTTATCGGCAACCAATTTTCAATGTCTACATGAAACACTTTATTATAGCTTTAATAACCACAACACAAATGAATCATTTTTCAGGTTAAGGTTATGATAAATAGGTAAAGTAGAATGAACGGCATCTCTACAAGAAATAGCTGCTCCTCCACAACTGGAAAAACGGTTTTCATTTAAGTCTACACATCCATATATTACCACCAGCCTCAGATCAAGTGTAGCCTGTGCTCCAAGAAATAATTGAGAGATAAAAAAACCAAAAGGAAAAGATGTTGGCTTTTTAAACTTGTGATTATGAAAATAACAAACACAAGAAAAGGGTCCAGAGCAAAAGACTGCTATTAATTAGGCATGCATTTTAGAAATTTTCTAGACAAATGGGTATTGCGTGTGCATTGATATGGCTAAGTGGGTTACTAGGTATAGGACCACAAAATTGAGAAGAACTAGTTGAAAGCACAGAAGGTGCACATACATGCAACATGAAGCCAGACACTTTGTTATTATGCTAAAGGAAAACTCACAAGGTTCTGGATTAGAATAAAATCACAGACGCATGGAATTAATATGCCTAAAATTCATAAATGGAAAATAATCTAAAAAAGTAACCTTGTCTTTGACAGCCAAAAAACCGGTAAAATATTATGGCTGGATGCAGTCCCCAACATTAAACAGCCTGTTAGAAACCGCATACAGTCCAAGTGCAGCACAAAAGCCAGCCTAAATCAGGGCTGAAGCATTATCACCACCAGAAAAAGCCTTGGGAACCTTGACATTATTGAAATTCATCTTTCCAAAATGCTTGAATGCAGCATTTTAATTTTAATGTTTGTACTCAACCGTCCAAACATTTATTCAAGAGATAATGTTCATAGACAACAATTCATTATCGCAAAATGGCTTCTTCTTCAAAAACCCATCTGAGATACTAACTCTAAAACGCCAAATCATTAATGGGTTCTTTTTTCGTCGTCAGAATATTTCTATTTCATGTCCCTCGTAATTGGGCTCTCCGAGAGCAAAGAATTGTGGAAGAAAAGATAAAAATGAAAAGGAATACACCAGGAAGAGGAAAAAAGAGGGAGCGCTTTACCTATGAACAGGAAGAGCTGCCGTATGTGCCTTGAGAGAGAAGCAGAAAAAGTTGGAGAAATCTTGGACAGAGAGAGGGAGCTCTAAACCTAAACCCCAAATGGTTTTAGAGCTTTACCATTTAAAAGAAAAAAAACGTCTTTTCTGTGTTCAAGTACGCTCTTAATTTAAAAAATTATATCTTTATACTTTTTATATTAATTCAATTTCGTCCAACATTGACGGGAAATGAGTGTTTGAGATGCACATGCACCACTAAAGTGATAAGTAAGCTTAACCTATTTGCTTAACGCAGGATGGCAATTGCCGCAATTCTGTTACTTTTTTTAAATTAAAAATATAATAATTTTTTTAATTGAGGCACATCTGGAACCTAATTCGATATTGTTTTGTCTCGAGTTAATATGAGTTGACTCATTAAAAACAAATAAACTTAGATTTATAGGTAAAAAATTGTAATCTTTGTACTTAACTTTATGCTAATTCCAGTCTAAGTAGTAGTCATTGAATCATAATTCCTTTTTTTTTTTTTAAGTTATAGAAAATACAGTTTAATGTTTGATTTTATTAACCAAGGGGAATGCCTGATTTGAAATTATAATGTTATAAAGTTTTGTTTATTTAAAATGGGATGAATTTGAAGTTTTGATTTTTCAGTTCAGTTAGATCACACCAAAATCTATTAAGAGGTTAGTTAGATAGTTGGATTTGAGACTTGGCAAGCGTGAAGCCAATCTCTTGATAGATTACACCTAAATGTATTTTATGTGAATTTTGTCTTTCAAATCTTGAGACTCAGTAAACTATCACAACAAATCCTATAACCCTAAGATCATGTCTAACCTAAAGGAAACTTTATCCCCCTAAGGTGGGAGGTCGAGTTAATTTCCACAAGAAACAAACTGAAACAACTTGGTAAGCTTCTTTCCTTCTTCGTTTGAATGTCCGCTTCAAATTCACATCGGAGTGATAAAACTCAGGATGTTCCTGGTTCTATTGAAAACCCTATAGTGATCTGGTTCGAATGTCATATGGTCGTTTTTTCAGATGCTATATGCAGATGGCAGCTAACTCGTCACTTTCCGAGGAATAGCTTTAATTCAGAAAGTCAACAAAATACTAGAATTCACAGCCATTTAAAAAGCATTACGACTCAAATTTACCTGAAGCCTGACTCCCCAGCTGAAAGTTATTATAAGCATTACGTTACCAGAACTACTACAATCTCACAAGAACAAGCCCACTTCCACAGAAAGTTTGAGACTCTAAATCTAAACGTACAATACATAACTGATATCTGAACACTGAACACTGAATTGCTCAATTTAGGTGAACAAAAATTCCGAACAAATTAAAAAAGTTCACAGGAATCAGTCCCAACCTAAAGACTGAAATCTATTGTCCCAACAATCAGAATTTGTCAACGCACTTTGTGGTTGGGTTCTCACAGATTACTTTCCTTTTTCTTGAAGCATGTATTCCTTCTTCATTTCTTCCAACACAGCATCATTCGTGCTGCAAAAAGACATGATATGAAGTGAAATGGAGTCAAGTTAACATGGTCAAAGCCTCAATCGTGATTCATTAACTCCGACAGTTTAGGGTTCCTACAAGTCCCAAGCCTGGTTTTTGTTTTCTATAAGTACCAAATGCATCTAATATTATTAACTTTAAGTGGCAATCATGTCAGTTCCAGGCAAAATCTGCACTGAAAGAGGGAATATAAAGCCTTCTGGTGTGAAACAATTGCCTTGTCATGCATTATGCCAGCAAGCATCCTCTTCTTCCTATTTGTTTTTCTTACACAAAGAAAGCCAGGTTTTTTCAAGAAGTTTCTGCTAACGAACAGATTAACTGTTCCAAGTCAATATAAGCATAATACACTCAAACACTTATGTAATATACAAGTTGTTGGCAGCCAAAAATCATCTAGAAGAGTCTTTCTGTGAAATAGATAAAACGATGCCTCCATGTCCCCCACTCAGCTTTGGTATCTTTCTGTGAAATCTAGTAATAAACTGATTAAAGATATTTTAATGTTAATGAATAGATTTACCCTTTCATAAAAATTGACTACAGAAACCAAAGAGATGTATTAGAGAAACAGGTCCTAAGCAATTCTCAATAGTGACTCAATAGTATAAGCACAAAAACTAAGTACTGAATATGAACAACTTCACCATGGGCAATATCATTAGCCAGCGTAGCACCTTTATACACTCCTACTAAAAGTGTACTTCTGTTCATAAACTCTAAGCTTCCCTTTCAGACAACTAGAGAACAATCCTAAGAAGTTAACAAGATTGCTCCCCAGCTGAAAGAATATTAAGAATAGGAGCAATCTCAAGCTATCCATTTTTGGCGGTCTCTTAGGATCAGAATTTTTCACTTATCAGTCTCATCTGTGTAAGAATTAAAGTTATAAGACAGGAAAATGATAATAAAAGAAGTGGAACAACTAGGACTCGTTTTGGAGGATATTTGAGTCCTTTCCTACTCTTCATCATTCTTTTCTTCGAAAGGGAGACTAAGGTTACGAAATAAGGTTAGTTGGTTATTAAATTTCACTATAATAGTTTCAATAAAGGCACATGAGTCTTCTTCATTCCTGTGTCTCTTTTGTGCCATGAAATAAGTAGAAGATTCATTAAACTGTGAAACTCTTCCCTTAATTGCCTCTGCAGTATTGGGGTTTATCATGCACATTTGGAACACCAAACTCTTGAAGAATCCTTTGACATATGCTATAAAGATCAAAGGAAACTAGATTACAATAGCAAACGTAAGAATCTCAAACAAACTGTGAAATATTTCATATATTTGATAGACACATCTTCTTCATGTAACCAAGGATGAATAGTTTTGGAAGTGGAAACCATAAACTACAACAACATCCAATGAGAGTCCCGCGAAACTCAGGGTCTAAAGAAGTTCAATAGTACACAGCCTTATCCTTACCTAGTAAAGAGGTTATTTCCGATAAACAATGACATAAAAGTTCCAAGAGGTTCATAAATATCATACTTCTGTGTAAGACCGATATCCAAGCCCCAGAACACTAGGTCTGCTATCCCATTCAAATTTTCAAACAAAAGAAACCTTCAAAATGGAACATCTTGTATTCACAATTAGCAGTGTTGACCTTGTTGGAAAAGCACCACCCACCCAACTTGTAATCAAAGCCGGGAGAGAGAGTACAAAAACGTTCAAAACATTAACACTCCAAACAGAAAGAAATTCCCCAAATAACAAAATCCAATCTTCTAATGGAAAACAAGTGTGGAGAACAACACCCAAGACAATTTCAATTAAATAAAATACATACCGCCAACCATTTCAATAGTCCAACGAACTGACACAAGACAGTAAACCAAGCGCCTTAAAGCCAGCATAGGATAACAAGCAACAAAGGGACAATGAACAAGGAAAAAACCGAATAAAGCATATGCCTGACCATAAAAATACCAACACAGACACAAATTTAGAATCCAATCAAAATTAGAGAAAATAAAATAGAAGCAAAACCCAAGTGGGCAAGACGAAGATAGAAAATTGATGAACTTACAACTGGTGCAGGCATTCGTTTAACTCTTTAGCCTGTTTTCGGCACTGCCAGACCACAGAAATGGTTCTTCCGGAGGCGCATTGTGCATATTTGGAAGTGTAACGATCACATTCTTTTAACGCCCTTTGCTTCATTTTACTTCTCAAAGCTTCACATCAAATACACATTTGACATTCAAATTTATCAAAATCTCAATCACCCAATTATACGAGAAGAAAAGGAAGAGAAAATTGTTGAAAAAGACCTTCTTCCACCTTCTTTTTCACGTGATTCTCACGTGCTTCCTGTACGTATCCCATGTTCAAGAGCTCTATGTGCACTGTTTCAGTCGAATTGTGACAACAAGGAGGCGCTCCTCTAAGACTCTAAGACACACCTTATGCTGCTTAAGCTTCGATATTGGGCTAGTTATGGGCTCAAAGTTTTGGGTTACATCAACAATGTTCCCAGGGTTGGACAACCAACCGGGATCGAAACGATCCGGCTCCAATAACTTTGAGAAAGTTAATTTAATGGTCACTCGTATTGCAGTTGAGTGCAGAAAAAGAGTCGTACACAATTAAGGTTGAGTTTAGATTTATCGTACAGTGTTACGAAAATAAGTACTTATTTACTGCAGTTTTTAAATACAAGCATATGTTTAAATCTGTTGGTGAACAACTAGAGGTTGAAAGAAAATGCGATGTCATCATAGAAATCGATAAATAGAAAGAGGGTTACGATAAGAAAGTGTTTCTGCGGTAGAAATTTTACTTTCCATTAATAACCTTCTAATAATTGTTATTTTCTATTATACTCTCAACTAATGTTAACGCAAATGAATGTGTAAATTTCATTTGTGTTTACATTAACATTAACAATTATACTTTATCAAATAGTTTATTCCCAATTTTATTTTCTTTATTTTAATTTAATATTTTACTATTTATAATTTTAATTATATAATATTAAAGGTACCTAAGTTTATAAAATAACTCAATGATATCTTGTTATCATAGAATTGTTATTTAAATTATCATTTTTCAATAATATAAATAAACACATATCAAGAAAAAGAAAACGATGGATATCTTCTTCTTTTTTTATAATTTTAAATTTATATGACTAATAAAATATTTTTTAATTATTTATACAACAATTAATAGTTTATTAAATCAATGGGCTTTTTAGTCATTTCATTTCTTTTTAGCAAACGCAATTGCGCTTGCCAACTACCTATTTTCACGTTTCAGCAGTTATCAAAATAGCAATCTCAAATGTATAAGTACTTATTGATGATAAGTACTTATAATTTCAACATATTGATTTCAGCAGGTTATCAACCGGCACCGCTCCCTCAAACTAAGCATAAGTCTTGAAACAAGCAAACTTTAGAATCGGTCATGGCCCATGGTCCCATTCGTGTGTTATTTCAGTTTCCAGGTTCAATCAGTTAGACTTGAATTTGAAGGAGAAAAAAAAAAAAAGGTTAGCTCCCTCATCCATTTTCTTCCACCATATTTGCTTTTTAGTTCTTTACAGTTTTAGGGTCTACCTATATTTTTATAATGTTTTTATTTTAATGAAAATTATGTTCACTACTTCCAATTCGTGAAAAAACACAAGATACTAATCTTGAACTGGACAAAGAAATTTGCATAAAAATTAGATGACATGAAAAATATGATTTGTGAAAAAACAAGAGTTGACATACTTAAAATTTTAAACATCCAATCGGATATCAAACAAATGAAAACAAATTGGTATTTAAAATTTTAACTAATATTAGACCATCATCAATATATAATGATAAGAGATAAAAATCATTTTTTTTTAAATTCCTAGAAACCAACTATCTTAAGAAGAAGATTGAGGGCTATTTGTGTAACATCTTATCACTCGAAGTAGGGTTAAAATGGTGATTATTAGAGATTAATGAGAAATTAGGAAGCATAACTCATGTTTATTCATAATGTGGCATA
>JAOSBN010000008.1:17145139-17204638 GCA_027563595.1 Erythroxylum suave | reverse complement strand
AATTAGAATTAGATAAATTAAAACTCCTTTTAATTTATCTTTAATTCCCTAATTAAACAATTTATAATCATAGATCAAGATTGGTGTCTAGCAACGAGTCATGAACACCCAAATATTTAGGAATGTCAAAGTGGTTTAGGCTAATCTTTTCGTGCCTGATTTTTCTGTATAATTTAATCATTTCATCAATCAATGTTCCAATTAGACATAGAGCATGGAATTAATGTCTACTCTATTTTAAGTTCAATCATATTAGTTATCTGCCATTAGCTATTGATTTAATTAATGATATTTGTGAACTATTTACAACATATCATTCCACCTTGCCTAAGAATTTCCCGAATCAATATTAATTAAGAACATCAAAATATTATCCCTGATTACTTTAGGGTGATAAATCCTATCTTGATCACTCAACTATCTCCATATAGTTCATGCTATATCCAATGACTACCGATTAAACGTCCTATAAATAAATAGATCATAGATAGTATCAAAATATAGCAATCCCTATACAGGATAACTTTGGTGATCTCAAGTCAAATGATCACTTATACAATCATCACAATGAGAATTCCATAGACATACAAGTAATGTTTCAAATGGACTTCTCATATTGGGTTTATTCAGTGAACTTATTCTCTAACAAGCACTCATACGTTTGTTTAAGTATCTCTATAATTTAGCCTATGAGATCGACTGCTTCCTTCATAAGGAAAAACACAACATATGCTAGTCTTTTTACGATCTATTAATATCCAATCTTAATAGAACAATAACTAAGAACGTTTAGGAATAATTAGGGATGACAATTTCGTCCCGGCCTGCCGGCCCGTTTTTGGCTCGGGTTGGACGGGCCATGGGCCAACCATGGTCGGCCCGCATGAGCCACGGGTTGGACAAAATGGCGTCGTTTTGTCCAAAATGACACCGTTTAGTAATTTTTAAATTAATATATATATATATATGGATCGGGCCGGCCCTTCCCGCCCGTGACCCACGCGGGCCATAAGCCAACCATAGGCCAGGTGGCCCATCATAACAGAGGCTGGGCTGGGCTAGGTCAAGAGCGGCCGGGCCTATTGACATCACTAGGAATAATACAAAAATGCAATATGAATCTCATAATTATAATCTCATTATAATTTCATTTGCAATGTACAATTATTCCATGGACTTTATCATATAAGTCTAAGCATGTACAAGATAAATAATGTCTTTAAATAATTTGTCACTAAAGTACAACCAAAACAATTGGCTGTAGGACATAAACCAAAAGTTTATAGTTAGATTCTAATGCCCTTGTATTGTAGATGGCAGTGAACCACATAGATCTTGGGACAATTTGATGATCCCATCCTTTCTTAAGCTTTGACGTAGATATTCATATTGATACTCAAACAAAAAGATTCAATATAACCCTTGAAATTACACCAGTCATGCCAAAAACATTATTTTCCATTTAATGGCACCTGGGGAAGTAAGTAATATGATAACAATTTTGCCGCTTTCTAAGAAATGGTCGCACTATATTGCTACCTTGCTCTTTTTTGTCTTTGATATGCATTGTCTTTGGCGAGGATTTGCTGAAGATGATGAGTATGTATTTATCCTTCCTTCTTCCAATTTTGCTATTGAGCTTTGTAAAATAGTTGCTTCTACTTTGAACGTGGCTTTGCATTTAGAGTGCCAAAGAAAAGTTGACTGAAGTTAAAAACGAATTGGTTGGTCATTTCTATGCCATTCTACTTGGAACTATTTTATTTGTAACTTTATATGCATGACATGTTTTTTAACCACTGAAATGATTTAGAACGAAGACTTAAAGGCTCGTACTGGAAAATCCAAAGTAGGTTCCTAGGTGTTTGGTTCCCTAACTTCTGATTCACCACTTTTTTATCAACAATTACCTAGCTTGTTCTGATGTTTGGAGAAAGAAGATCATCTGGACCATTAGTATGTGATGCGCTGTCCTCTGCATATACTTTACGACTAAGGTTATGGCTCAAACAAGTGCAGAAATTGATCGAAGGAAATCTGCAATTCCTTCCAACTTTCGGCATTATTGTGTACCTTAGATTGTATCAAAAAGGTGTTCTTATATGCAGCCTGCTTCTTCTTCAGACCATACAAAGGTGTAATTCATTTAGAGTTTTGGTATTAATATGTGTTTGAGATTATATTAGAAAGCAATTTATAAGCAGTAGACCTCTTGGGACCGCATAAAAGGTGCATCTTAAGCTAGAATGGTAGAAAACTTAGTCCTTAAAAGAGGTTTAAGTATGATTTCCTTTCAATGCTCTTCAAATTAATATCACAATCTCACCTCCACTGCAATTAAGTCCTTTTTAATTACACCTTCTAGTTAATGCAATTACAACACAGCATCTCCCTTTACAGTTTAGAAATGAAAGAATCGATTAAGAACATAATCTACATTCTGAATTAGCATTAGCTATATCCATTCTTGCTTGAAACTTTTTGTTCATACTGTAGTAACTTGATTAAGGGTGGCATTTTTGCTTGACGTACTCAATTCTTTTTGAAGCAATTCATTTGGCAGACAACTGAGTACCGACAGGCACTGTTTCTTCAGAATGATAAAAATCCAAAGACAAAGCAAAAATCATTTCTCATAAATTTCTTCTCGCCTGTCTTCTCGAAGGTTTGTTGTTGTTTTTGCAAGACCATTTATTCGTTTCTGCTGAATACTTGAACAACAATTGGCAATTTTAGAGTTGCTAGTTCTGAAATCCAGAGAAACTCTGTAGCTGGTTGCTTAAATAAAAAAAAATGAAAACTGATTGGTTTTCACACTTGCACTGACAAGCAGGCCTTTTCCCTCACATTTTTTTGGTGAGGTAAAATGCCAACAAACTGATTGAATGCTCTTGTACCATTTCACTATATATGGTGGGAAAAAGAACAACTTCGCTTGAACATTAAACTAAACTATGCAAACAAATTTTCAGAGAGCAACAGTTGGATTGGCAGCAGGCGAAGACACTTTATCAGTCATTCTTGGTGGAATTATGTAAGTTGTCTTTTCTAATTTTTTCCCTCTATATATTTTTAACGAAACAAATCTTTGTATTAGAGCCAAAAGGAACTTGCCTCATTTGTCTCTTGTAACTTGTAGGTGGGCAAATACTATGTACGGTTGCTACCGTTGTTGGTGGAAAGAGCTTGGCTTCAAGAATATCTGAGAGAATGGTAAATTCATACTGACGCTGCTACTGCTCCGCTGTTTCTGTTTCCACCAACAATACGAGACATCTTTTTGTGTAACAATGGTTCTATGCTGTGCTTCCACAGGTTATTGTTTTAGGAGGGACATAGACTTTATTCATTAAGTGCCTGGACGAAACACATAGCTTCCAGCTTTGTCTGCAGATAAACTATCTAGAATACTAGGGGGAGGCGCATAGTGCATATGAACACCCAACGGGTATGAAACCCCCTAGTCTAGCAAGGTCGTCTGCTACAGAGTTCGCCTCGTGAAATATATGCTTGATGATGACCTCCTTAAATCTGGATAGGATATACTGGCATTCTAGGATACAGGAGCTCCACAGTGGTTTCAGGCCCTGTGATCTGAGAGCCTGAATCAATTCCCATGAGTCACTCTCTAGATGGAGTTTAAAAACTCCAGCTGAGATTTCCATAGATAGCCTCGTCTTAATGGCTTCTGCTTCTACTTCCCACGGAGCGCAGGCCTTCATACGATGGGTGAAGCCCACTATTTAGTTCCCTTCTGAGTTGCGCAAGGTTCCTCCTCCAGCAGCATACTCCGAATTAGGCCTATAACTCCCATCACAGTTCAGTTTTATCCATCCCGGAATGGGTGGAATCCGGCGAATCCATCGCTCTTCTCTGCGTGATTGCACCAATTGGGAGACTTTAAGAGCCCTTGTAGACATAAAGAACTCTCTCGCTTCTCTTTGGACCAAAGCGATTGCCTAAGAGATGTCGATAGAATTTCCTTCAAACACAAAGTCATTTCTCCACTTCCACAACTTCCACATAGTGGTTCCGAACGTCACTAACCATGGGATGGAGCTACTAACATCGCTACTAGATAGATTAGCAATAAGCCAAGACCTTAAGTTGGATCCATAGAATATACGTCGGGCATCCTGAGGTAAAAAATGATTCCAGATATGTGCTGGGGTTATACAATCCCTCAGCACATGTAAAGAGGACTTTGGAACCAACTTACAATAAGGACATACCTCATTAGCCACCACCTGCCTCCGAAAACACAGCTTCTTTGTAGGTAAACGATCATGTGCCAGTAGCCACAGGAAGGATCTCACTCTCTCTGGGCCCAGCCACCTCCATATTAGTTTCCATAGGTTATCACTCTCAACAGATTCCTCCTCTTGCAGCAATAATCTCACAGTAGATAAGGAGAATTGTCCGTTGGGTGTTAGCTGCCACCTTAAATAGTCACGCTCCCCCCGACCTTCCGGCGGTGCGATTAAGGCGATTTGCATACAAATAGTCACCGGTAACAATGATTGGAAAAGGGCCCAAATTCCAGCCCCCAGATTCTGAGATGAATTGATCGACTGATAATTCCAGCAAATGTCTCAGAACTTCCTCTTGGGCGACTCCTACCAACGGCCCCACTTGCGGCATCCATGTGTCTTCCCAGAAGCATGTACTCGCTCCATTTCCCAGTTGCCAACAACTACCTTTCAACAGCGTAGGCCATACACTATGTAGTGCACGCCAAATAGACGAACAACCTAGCCTTGGGACTTCTCTTATAACCACCCCACTTGTCTCGATGCCACCCATATTTATTTGAGAGAACCCTTACCCATAGACTATCGTGTTTTGATAGAAAGCGCCAGCATAATTTCATGATGAGCACTTTATTTGTCTCTGCTGCTTGATGGAGACTCAGGCCCCCTTGTCTCTTCGGCAAACAAATCCTGTCCCAATTGACAAGGTGAAGTTTCCTTCTTTCTGAACAAGAACCCCACACGAATGCCCGAGTGATCTTATCAATCTCTCTTGTGACGCCTACAGGGAGGAGATTCATTTGCATTAGATAAGTTGGTAAAGCCTGCACTACTGATTTTGCCATGGTAATACGCCCAGCAAGAGATAAATTTCTGGCTTTCCAACTTGAGAGCTTCTTTTTGATCTTGTCGAGTAGCTCCGAATAATATGCCGTCGTCCGTCTCCCGTGGATAATGGGTACACCAAGGTATTTGCCAAGATTTGTAGTAACCGAAAATCCCAACAACTGACTAATCTCCCTTTACATGTGTGGCAGCGTGTTCTCCGAGAAGAAACTTTATGTTTTCAACTGGTTCACTCGCTGCCCAGACGCATCACAAAACTCTTGGATAGTCCTCTTAATCATCCTCCCTTGCCCCGTAGACACTGCGGAAAATAAAAATAAATCATCAGCAAAGAATAAGTGGGAGAGCTTTGGTCCACCTTTGCCAAGCTAGATCAGGTGCCACTTCCTCTCTCTCACTTTAGACATAATCAAGTAGGCCAGTTGATCCATACACAAGACAAATAAATATGAGGATAGTGAGTCTCCACGAGTAGGAAAAAATTTCTCTATAGTCGCTCCATTCTACAGTAGTTTTACGGAGGACGTGGTAATGCAGGACATTATCCTTTCACATAGTTTTACCAGAAATCCAGCAAGGGTAAGAGTCTCCTTAATAAACTCCCACTTAAGCCCATTATAGGCTTTTTCCAAATCCACCTTTATCTCCATCCAGCCCATCTTCCCTTCCTTTCTTCTTATGGAGTGAACTATCTCCTGAATAATCACCACATTATCCGTGATTTGGCGTCCCCGGACAAAACTCGATTGAGTTTCTGAGATGAGCTCCTCCATTATAGGCTGAAGCCTATCCGCCAACACCTTGGAGATGATTTTGTAAGCAACATTACAAAGGTTGATAGGACGAAATTGTCCTATATTAATGGGATTCTGGGTCTTAGGGATAAGGACCAGCAGGGTGTCGTTTAAATTCGTAATCATGTTTCCGTCATCAAAAAATCTGCACACCATATCTGTGATGGAATCTCCTACAACATCTCACTGAGATTGATAAAAGATCGGCGGTAAACCATCAATACCTGGTGCCTTATAACTCCCCATACTCTTCACAATATTGTGAATGGCGATCTTCGAAGGATAATCCAGCAAAGTCGGATTTGATAGACCCTCGACATGCAGGAAGCAGTTTGGAATATGAATTACAATAGTCGGTGCTAAATCATCCGTGTAAAGCTGTTCAAAATAATCCAACGCCATCTTCTGAAGTTCCACCTCATTTGTGATCCATTTATTCTGTGAATCTTGCAGCATTGTGATCTTATTAAGTCTCCTCCTAATTAAGGTAGATATATGAAAGAAAGAGGTATTCCTGTCCCCAAAGCCAATCCACTTAGACCTAGACTTCTAGTACCATAACACCTCTTCCTACAGAATAACAGCTTGGAACTCCCTCCTTAATTATTCATGAGTATCACGTAGGGTCACCGAATCTTGCTTACTCAGGATTTTCTCAACCCCTTCAAGTCGTTTAAGAAGCAACATTTTCCTCCTGAAGATATTCCCAAAGACCTCTCTATTCCAAAGTTGCACCTCTTTACTGAATTTCTTATAACGGGTCTCCCAGTTACCACCCTCAGACTAACAATTCTCCATAAAACTCCTAAAGCTCGGATGAGTGAGCCAGGCTGCTTGAAACCGGAAAGGACAGGATTGACTTCGTCGCGATGGTTTCTCACGTTAGGATAAGAGGATAGGTCTATGATCTGATTTGATTCGTGGTAGATGAGTGAGGAAAGCATTTGGAAAATTCATTCTCCACAGATCATTACACAGGGCCCTACCAAGCCTTTCACAAAGTGTGTTTCGGAACCAGATGAATTTTGGACCCACAAACCCAATATCTATTAATTCACAGCTCTCGACAACCTTCTGAAACTCCTTGCTCCCCGGACTTACCGAGCTGGCACCTCCTCTTTTGTCTTCTAAGTGTAATAGGGCGTTAAAGTCCCCAACTATCACCCAAGCATTATTCATGGAAGCCTTAAGCTCAAAGAGTTTCTTCCACAACTCTCTGCGCTTAGTAGGGATCGGACTTCCATATATTGCAGTGCACTCGCCCATAAACTCCGAACTGTTCCATTGAAAGTGAATAAGTTGATTGCTAAACTCCTTCACTCTTACTAATATCAGAGCTGTGTGCCACAGAAGCCATATGCCTCCCGCAAAACCTTGCACTTCTACCCTAAAGCATCCATCTATACCAAGTTTCTTCAGAACAGAATCAGCCCTCTCTCTACTAATCCTTGGTTCCAGAATAATTACAATGCTTGGTGTGTGTCTCCGAATAAGATCCTTCAAAGATGATAGAAATAGAGGGCTCCCTACCCCACAACAATTCCATGATAGTATAGACATAGGAAAAAGTCTAAGTAGGTGAAAACATGGGACCCTACAACCCATTGACCTTCTCCACCGACTCCATCTCCAATTCACACGTTGTATTGATCAACTCCGGTGAACCATCTGGTACCTCCATATCATCCGGCGGTTTTGAGTAGAGCCACCAAAGTGTACGGGGTCGGGAGAGACATATCCAGTCTGGAGCGTTTGCCTGAACTATTTCCAGATGGATACTCCGAGGCTGTATCTGTATTCCTCATAATCGTCTTATTCGCAGGTGTCTTTATCTTCGTAGCATTGTTTCTCGCATGTCTCTTCCTCAGTGAGTTGAGTGGGCCTTCTTGTACTGCTATATTGTGCAAGTTATTGTTGCCAGCAAGTGGCACTTTACTCATGGGCGGAGCCTTGAAGTTGAATTTTGGGCCCATTTCCTTGGGTTTGGTCTGGGTTGAGCTGGTAGGAATATCCTTTTTAAGGTTCTCCCCTCTAGCCTTGATTTCTGTTCCTTTTTTTTCCTCCTACAATCTCAGAACTGGCCACGTGTTTCTCGGGTTGACTTTGTGGTTGGCGTGGATCACTCTTATTAGAATCCCCAACATTCCTTTCTTCAGCTTCCTCTACTAAAACTGCGAACCGAGATCCCGAGGGATCCCTCTAATTGGTCGACTCCTTCCTTCCCTGATCCCTCTGATTGGTATCCTCTTTCCTTGCTTGGCCCGACTCTTGTGACTTTCCTTTATTTTTGTTGCATCGAGGGTGGTAGGGTGCATGCATCCAAGGACCAAATTGCCCTTCATCTCCCCTCCTCGTCGATGATCCAGACTCCACCTCCATTTTCACCATGGGGCTCGGTACCGCCCTTTGGCTTGAGGACCCTTGCTGTGGAAGATTCTCCATTGCAGATCCTCTATGTGGATTCAAAGCACACATGGAGTGATTGTGGCCAATCCGACCGCAGGTGAAACAAATCTGTGGTAAGCATTCATATTCAATCTTCAACCATTTCCCATCTATTCTGGTCCGTGGGAGAAAAGGCTTTGAAAGATCCAGCTCCACTGCCACACGAGCAAACTTGCCACTCTGAACCCCTAATGTATTCATATCAATTTTCACTGTGCGTCCCACTAGGTTCCCTATCTTCATTAATATCTTCTCTTGGTAGTATTATAGAGGCATATCTGGTGGCCGAATCTATGCTACCACATGAGAGTCCGTGGTTGAGCTAGCTCTAAAGCCAAGGAATCAATGCTGGACCATCAGGTAGTGCCCAAGAATGACCCAAGGGCCACCAAGTAGTACCTGATTCATGTCCTCAGCATTCGTAAATTTCACTAGGAAAAAACCATTCTTCGTGTCAATCACCTTAGGTTATGATGATAGCTTCCATAGTGACTTTAGTTTGGAACACTTGAGATTGAAACCAATATTCCTGCCCAGAAACTTCACCACCACCGAGAAACGCCAAGATTGACAGAGTTGGGCATGCACTTTATCCGTCAAATAAATAAAAGGTCCACTTTCATCTTCTGAGACGATGATGTCTTCATCATTAACATCTACATACTCCATTGGTTGTGGTGTTTTATTACCCACTAAGCGTTCCTTATACGAGGTTGGTTGACGATCTACCATCTCCTCATATGGGGGATCATCACCACCCTCTGCACGAAATTTCACTTTCCCCTTGTTCGTCGCCGGTTCTTCAAGATCGCCATCAGAGGAGAGCGTTTGAATGTCGTTCATTCTTCATTGATAAGTGAATATTTGAGTATCTTACTTCTAATCGCAATTATTACTTAGGAGTTCTATTCCTGGTATTTGGTGTTCAGTCTCTTTTTACACCAACTGAATGATGCTTATTCCTCCAGGTTCGTAAAAATCTTGGCAAAGGTTTAGCGGGACTCTATATGCCTTTAAATTTCAGAACTTAATCCAACCTGAATATCCAATACAGGTATACTTCCTTTTGATCCACCTGGTATCCAGTAACCTATCCTCGCACTATCCACCATTTGACTACAATTAATGGAAAGGGGAAGAAAAGGAATTAAATGGAGGAGAAGGAGGAGGATGGGAAGCGACAGCAATAATAAGACTATAAGCAATAAATAATTTTAATAGGCTTATAGTCTGATTTAAAATTAGAAGAGAAGGAGAGATTTTGAATTGAGGACCTAAAGAATTAAATTAGGAAAATTTATAATATTCACAAGATTGCAAGCAGAGTACAAAATGCATAAATGGATGTTGGGAAATAATGGATGGCAAACAATAAATCACAATCAAAAGAGATGGATCTTATCATTTCATGTCCCCAAGTAAAAGAATGAGAGAAATCAATGGGGATAAGGGAAAAAAGAGAGGTAGAAGCAGAAGAGTTGAAGAGAAACCGACGAAGTAAAGGATAAAAAGAGGAGTATAAGGCCACAAGAGAGAGAGAAAGAGAGACAATAAACTATAGAAGAGAAAATCAGGACAATCAATGACTGGAATAAGGAGAAGAGAGAAGACAACGAGGAATGGCCTAAATAATGTAAACTCCTCACTTAAGGCTCTCCCTTGTAGGAGGTCTTGAGTTTGAGTCAAGCAAAAGGAGGGGAAATAGGGAATTTTCTCTATTAATGATCCTCTAGCCTCTTGGATAAAGCTCGTTAATCGGATCAATTATAGACTCCTTGCTTCCAGCGACAGTGTGGGAGTTAAAGCTACTAGGGAACCTCATCATCATCGTCATCATCATCATCATCATCATTATTATTATTATTTATTCCAAACATAAAATATAACGATCCAAATAAAGTTTAACAACATAATTCAAATAAAGCAAAAGAAATGAACACTGTCATTTAAAGCAAAGGTTTATAACAACTTAAGAATGACGTCTAACTATCATTAAACTGGACGCAATATTATCACAAATAGTTGTCATCTCCTGAGTTCTCTATTCTTCAACACCTTCTTGCGTAGAATTAACTTCAATATCTTGAAATACATTTGGAGGTATAAATTCAGGATCTTGATCGATGATGTTAAAAGTCAAGTCGCCAGTTGTACTTCTTCTAATATAGTTATGCAACGCAAAAGCTGCATAAATTATTATATTTTGATTCATTAATGAATACTTAGACATTTTCTCCAATACCTTCCATCGAGCTTTAAGAAAACTGAAAGCCCTCTCAATATAACTTCTTAATAATGAATGAGCTCAATTAAAAACTTCTTGAGATCCTCTTAGATTTGCACTACGAAACTCTAATTGATGATAGTTTGTCTTTTCGAATAGCCTTTGTCAACCAAATAATATTTATCCAAGTGTTTATAGAGAAAATATAATTAGTATATATGATATCATAAAAAGTCTAAATCATGAATAGCAAATCCTACAAATCTTAAAATTACCTATCGGTGGTCTTAGAAATTTAAGTCTCCGATTACCAATTGTATCAAGGAAAATACGAGAATCGTGTATTGATCCCTCTTAACCCGCCAAAACATACGTAAATTGTAAGTCAAAGTCACATGTTGCCAATATATTTGTAGTTATTATTCCTTTCTGTCCTCTATATCTCATTTGATCCTCCTCTACAACAACTACCACTATATGTGTACCATCAATAGCTTTAATGCAATCATAATATAAAAAAATGATCTAAGATGATAAAACAACCTTTTTTAATGAAAAATATAATGAAAGGGGAGTGAGAACATATTCAATTATCTTAAAATGTGGCATATATCTAGTATCATTGGTAATTTATTGTGGAACGTCCTTAAATTCTAGATCTTTTAGTACGAGTGTATCCCTTTAAAATCCATACATGTCACTCAAAACTTCTGTAAAAACTTTACTCACAGTTTCACCTAAATGTTGAAAGCGCTCTTGGGTATCTTTATTAGGAGAACCTTTACTTAAGGCATACACAAATAAACCGACTTTCTCTAAAATAGACTTCCTATCTGAAGGTCTCAAACCATAATTATTTTTCAAAACCATACATAATTAACGAAATGTATTTTGATTCATTCTAAATGTATTAAAACACCATTTTTCATGACCATTTAATAATTCATTCATCCATAATTCTCCTATTTAATAGGAAGTCGTGCATGGTTTCCTATATATGTGGTTAACAAAAATACACACCCATGTAACCCACTATACAAGCCACCGAATCCCAAAACTTAATCTCATTGTTTGAAATTTGCTTAATTTGAAGAAGTTGCATAATTTGCATAACATTATCACTTATACCTACAAATCAACAAACAAAATTATATTTTAAATAAACATAACACTTATATGTCTAAATATAAAGAAATACATAATATAACATGTAATAAAATTATAGATTACTAACAAAATAACATTATATAATGAAATAAGCCAACCAAGTTCATAATGTCTTAAAGCATGCCATGTCATATAAGTGCACAAATAATAAAAACGATAAACTAAACACGGTAATCTGTAGATAGAAACTATGTTTAATGTTTTTTATATTTGTCATACTCATACATAAATTTTATGTATTCAACTCTCTTTGTATCATCTGGTAAATCGAAAAAAATGGCCCTTCTTTGTCGATCTTCAATCAACATGCAAGCAAAGTAAAATTCAAGAGTACCATTCTTTAAACCAAGCAAAGTACATAGTTTTTCTAAAGCATTTGTAACATTATGATGTGATGCATCGGTACCGGTAATTTGTGATGTACAATTATTTATCGTGTTCAAAATTTTCGTAATAGAAGTATTCATCTCCATTGTTGCACTCTGTCGCTCTTGAATCAATTGCATCATATCATCAAGCCTTTCATACATGACTGCAAATGTTCCTATCCTTTTAATGGAATCAGTTCTACACTCTTGTTGTTTTGTTAACTATCATTCTCCAAAATGCTTTTGCATCTTCTTCTTTCACTCCCTTCATCATGTGAAGCTTGACGGGTAGCAACAGGAGTAGACGCAAAGGTTTGGGTAGTTTCTCTCCACACCTCTTCCTAATCACTAATCACATGATAATTGCTTAGACCACTAGTCACATAAATATTCTTATGATCATGATTGCCTAACAATTGATGATGAACATTATGACTATCAAGTGGAAAAGGAAAATATACTTCCTTAACTTCTCGTTGCTCTTGTGGAGGGTCAACCACTGGACAAAATGTAATCTCTCCTCAGAGTAAACATCCAAAATGTTGATCCAACTTACATTCAAGCTCAAGTTCAAGCCCTTCCTCTTTAAATGTTTTGAAATTGTTGTTCTCCTACAAAAAAAATAATTAATTAACTAACAATTTAGCATTAAAGTAAAGGAAAATAACTTTAAATGGGCTAACCTTAATCTTCAAAGTCCACCACTCCTTACTAGCAGCAATTATTCCTTTGTCATAGTCCCATCTTAATTTCATTTCTTTCCCTTTCAACTGTTTCCAAAGACTCCATCTAGTTCTCATCCAATCAAATTTATTTTTAAGCTTAGTTTTATCTCATTGTAAGTTGGTCACTTTGTGAAACTCTTTCTCTACCTTCTTCTATGGTATCCTTGACAAATAACTCCACCATGTTTTCCCTTACTCCTTTGAACATATTGGCTACAAATGTCACAAAAGATAAGAAGTGTTTCTTTTAGGCAACGAACCCTACCTATATCATTCCCCCTTGACTTTCTCCTTTGTTTCTTTTTTAGGATGATGCTATCTAATCACACATGATTAGAGAAAATTCTTTATATTTTAAAGTTAGTTTCACTAGTGAGTTACTTTAATTGGTTACAATTAAACTATTCCAACAAAATAAATATATAAATACTTTTTATTATCGATATATTTTATTAATAACCTAATTTAAAATTATTTGATCTCTTAATTTAAAATGAGTAATACAATTAACTTGTGAATATTATTCAAAAATTATATAAATTTATTGTAATATATTTTTTAAAATATTATATTATAAAAATAATTTTCTATTAAATTACTGTTTGTTTATATAAAATAATTTAAGAGCATACTACTTCTTTTGGTAACCAAAGAACTATTAAATAATTAAATAATATTAGAAAAAGACAAAAATTAAATTGTAAATATTAAATAACCAAGTTTTAATGCATGATTACGAAACTATCTTAACAAGATTCGGAGAAGAATAAAAAACCTAGAGCAAACCATCTTAAACATGAAAATAAAAAAGAGATTGCTAGGGATAAAACAAAATGGTTGCAAGTTAGGCTTCAGTGGAATGATACGAGAGATTTTTAAATTAACAAAGTCATTATAAAAAATAATGATACTTTTCCTTCTCTAAATTTGACAAGTTTAAGACGATATTTTAAAAATATGAGCAATATGAGTGTGCGTCAAATAAAAAAAATCATGCACATGTGTCCTTTTAGGATTGCATATTTACTGTGAATAAGAAATTTATTAAATACTTTTCTACTAAATTACTGTTTGTTTATATATAATAATTTAAGAAAAATACTTCTTCATTTTCGTAACAAAAGAACTATTAAATAATATTAGACAAAGATAAATATAAAATTTTAAATATTAAATAGTCAAGTTTTAACGATGGTTACCAAACCATCTTAACAAGATTTGAAGAATAAAACAATCGTACCTTTTAAGATTGCATATTTATTGTGAATAAGAAATTTTTAGAGAAGTTTGATACAACATTTCAGAAATATTAGTGTTTGTCAAATAAAACAAAATATTCATGTGTTTTGGTTGACATTATGAATATTTGGAAGACTAGTGTATATATAAATAAGAATATCAAAACTATTAAAACACAATGGTTAAGATTACAAACATTATAAAACTATTAAAACTGAACACATAAGCACTTTTTTCTTCTTTGCTTTTTATTTCTTCTTTCGATCTCCTATAGCCACTATCAGAATCATAATTCTCCAGCTCAATCCGTTTATCTTCATTCATTCTATTTCAACAACATACCAAATCATATAAGTCATACAACCTAATGAAATTTTTCGGCAGGGAGCAACTAATGATGATGAAGGAGAACAACTAACAATGGTGACTAACAAGTGTTTAGGGAAGAAGTGAGAGAATCATCTTACTAAAGAAGACATCACTGCTCGGAATCTGATCGATCAACTGTTGTAACGTTATTTACTTTACGTATCAATGAAATATATGAGAGTTTTGTGTATAAGTATGTTGCAATGTAAGATTGTGTTGAGCTTTCCCATTTTAAAGGTGAAAAGAAACAGTGGGGCAGTTATGAGTAATCAATGGAAAGTTAAATGTGATGAATACAAAGAGTGGTTACAACCTCCACAAAATTAACGCAACTTTCTACAAACACCTACATCATACTTCGGTTGACACAGTAAAAACTGTAGCAAATCCATATTTATCTTAACTATTGTTAAACTTCATTTAATGAAACTAAATTTGTCTCATATTTCATTCATAAAATCTCATGTTGCATTTATTAAATATCATATTGCAGGCACTGATGTTCCGTTAAATCAATTTCAGCTAGAATCCTAGTCTATTGAAGGAACATCGAGTTAAATAATTATCTCGACAAAAGCCTCTTTCAGCAAAGTAAAATTACCTGTTAGGTTGAGGTGAGTGATCATGCAAATTTCTTCACTCTTACTAGATTTTCTCAAAGGTTGAGGCATTGGATGCTGCATATTGTAAAAGAAGGTGTGAAGAAGAATTTACGTGTCACTCACCTAAGATTGAGTGAATCTCGGAATCTCCATTTGCATAGTGAGAGCCATACTAATTTTGGGGTTGCAATTTTTCTGAATATTTCCTACTCAAGAAAAAATGTCACTAAACAATAAATTCCAGTATTTATCATAGATTCCCTATAAAACATATGAGAAACTTTAATGTAGTAACAACTATGTAATCTTTTGCTTTGGTGTGACCAAGATGTTGCTGATCTAGACTTCTAAATGCATAGAAGATGACATCAACATTTTGACCAAAATGTTGCTAATGCAGGCTTCTAATGCAAAGGAAATGACACCAACATTCATAAATAAAAAACAGACCTGTGCTATTCGCTTTAAAGATTTCATTTTCACTAAAAAATCCCCTTGATCACTTGTATAAATGGAAAAACAATAAAAAGCATGCAATAATAGCACTCAGTGTTTAATTTTCTAAAAGTTAGACAACTATATAAAGCAAACATCAAGGTTAGTTGATGAAAAGAACACAAGCTAAATCATGCCAAGTCATTAACGTTAGATGATTCCAACTAAAAAAAGGTATCAAACAATGTTTAAGAGAACAAAGAGTAATTGAGTCAAGGTGAAACAATATCTCTACTTATCACTTCCACCAGGAAAAGCAAAAGAGAGTAAATTTTATAGAGGGAAAACAATTTCAAAAAAGATCCCTGGCCCCTTCAATATGACCTGGAAAAAGATGGTAATGCCACACTAAAGATAGAATCCAAATAATGTGCAGTGATAAGAGTCTATGCATGTTAAGGTGATGATTTCAGAATCTCTGCATCATTTCTATCAAACAATATATCTTACAACAAAAACAATTCAAACCTGAAGATAAGATGTTTAACCAACACATTTAGGATCTACCACATTCTAGTAAGAAATCATATGGCAACATCTTTCCATAAGTAGAACAATTTTACTTGTCAATAAGTCTTGACTTTTCACGGTATGATTTAACTAGAACATGAGCCCCACAAAATGAGGATTCTCCTTCACTAATATTTGCTTGACTATCTCCACAAAGACAAAAGTGAAAATTCTATACATTCTCTTCTGTTGGCATGGGATCCTAACATCTTGAACATGACCAAATTTGCTACAGAAGTAAAGAACTGACAAATAAAAGCTTGTTTTGAAATCAAAAGCTAATAATCTATCAAAGAACTCATTTTTAGTTACCTGAAATAATCGGAAATGTCATGCTCTGTAAAACCATCATATTTAGGAAAAGAAAGAAAAGAAAAGAAAATCGGTCCAGTAAGGAATTAAAACCATATTGAAGACAAAATTGAAATTAAAAGAAGGAAAAAAACTTGATAGCGGCCTGTCTATAAAGCATGAGAAGTATAAATGAAAGGGGAAGGTGTAGTCATTCTTTTTAACACATGAAACTTTGGGTTTGTGGGACTTTTTTAACGGAAGAAGCAGAAGAAGAAGAAGAAGAAGTTGATAGAGTTTGAGCATTAGAAGGAGTCGAAAAGAAGAAGATAAGCAAATTTTGTTTAAGATAAGCAAAGACTAAGATACCCAAGTATGACAAAGAAGAAGAACCTAAGTTAGATAATCCAAAGCAAGGCCTCATTAAGAACATTCTCTATGGCAAAAGCTTGATTGATAACTCTATGCACTTGTCTTCTCTCTCTCTTTAACCTTCAATTTCTTCTCCATATTAAACTTTCTTCTACAATCGAGAACCTTCTGACTCCTCCATTACTATTTGTTTCTCGCCATTCTTCTTTCACCAAACAATGACTGGTGATTGGTGGTCTAGTAGAGACATAAGAGCAAGAGATGTAAGAGCCAAGAAGATTCTAAAGATTCTAATGAGAAATAAGATCAAGAGTAGAGAGTAAAGTGGAGGGCAATACCGTCTTTAGGCAAACAACTAACCTCAAATGCTACAGTAGAAGAGCTTTTAAAAAATTGCTAGTTGGGTTGAATAAACCAACCCAATCAGCTCATAACCATATATATAAATAGTTTTTTAATATGGGTCAAATAGTTAATTTAGGTCAAATAGCTAAAAAATAACCTATCAACTACTTACCAAACATGCCCCTTATTTAGGTAAAGAACGTGGAACTCATTTAAATTTTAAAGCCCAAAACATATGCAATAGTTACGAAAACAATTGGTGTAGCTATTGCTAATGATACAAATTTTTAAGGTGGGACAAGTCTCCTTTGGCTCTAGTTCCATAATAAAAATATATAATTGTTATCCTTTTCTCTATTGCAATCATTGAGTTCTCTCATGTGCTAATGCTAACCAAACTAACATTGCAATCATTGAGTTCTCTCATGTGCTAATGCTAACCAAACTAACTTAGAAATATTTAGAACAATTATTATTACTTTTCATCTTACCATTAAGGAAACTTATTTAGTAATTGTGTTTAATAAAGTTTATACAAAAAAGTTATTCGTGAAAATAGGTCTTTGTCATTTTTTGCATATATTAACTTTTGGGGAAAAAACATCATTGGTTGTTTGCTAGGAATTAATCAAAGTTGCATTTAAGGGATAACATGAAACATAAGCTTCATTGTCAACTAAACATTCGAATAGTTGTAATGGATATACACTTACTTACATTCTATAAAAACTGGTCACAGGTGTGACAACCATTGTCATACCTATGACATTGGCCCGTTACTCAGGAATGGTTTTCATTCCTTTGATCTTTGGGGGGTATCGAGTAATCCTCAAATTTTTTATATCAAAGTATTGTTTCTATAATCATAATAATCAACTAACCACTCGTTATTCATTCCTTACCTATTGAACGCTTCTCAAACCCATCAACCAAGAACCCCCTAAAACTAAAGATGATTAAGCTAAAGTCTAAAAATTACTTGTAATCTTTTTGGTAGCTCTTACTTAGTTATTCTAGTTCTTTAGGGACTTTTCATGTGTAAACATATTATGTTTTTACCTTACTGTATAAATCTTTTATTCTTATTAAAAGAAATTAATGTATTTCTTTTTAAAAACTCTTATAATCTTTATAATACTCTTTAAAAAAAATTAAACATTCTTAGATCAAGTTTTGGATGAAGAGTTCAGGTTTGATCTTTAAAAGGAACTTGAAAAATATTTGAAAATATGTTATGAGACATATTGTAGGTGTAGAATCAATGTAATGTTTCTAAAGATATCATTCGACCAATATATCAATAGTCTTGAAAAAATTATCTACTAAGAGTATGAATATGATATTAATTGAAATATTGGTCGATCAATGTGTCAGGTTGGACTACCAATATGTTATATTATTTGACCAATGTCAATATTACTAGTCATTACAATAGTTAGTTCTTGTGTCTAACAACATTTTGGAACTAGCATGAGTATAAATAATTGGAAATTAGTTGTTAAATATCTTTATGACATTTAGGGGTTATAATAACACATGTAGAAGAGTTTTTAAGCATTTATTCATTAGAGTGAGCAAGTAAGGTTCACTTGAATTATAAACATCAATTGAAGTTGGTTTTCTTATATTTGATTATTTTAAAAAGCATTGAGGTTTTTAAGGAAGATTGTAAAAGGTTTCCTCTTTTTCAAATAAAGATTATTGTAAGGAGATTTCTCTTCATCTTGTTGAAAGAAGAGACTAGTGGAATTCCAACAGAGACTTGAGGAGTGGACATAAGCAATATTTATTTATCAAACTACTATAAAGATTTAAATTAGGAGAATTTATGATATCCAATATGAAATGTAAATATCATTCTCACATAGAAAAAAACATAAGTTTTTATAAACTAATGACAAGACTATTAATCAACTTTTTAACAAACTATATTTTAGTATATAATTCACCTAATTTTGAATTAAAATTATTATTGGGTTAATTTAGACTTGAGGCATTATAAAATGTATAAATTCATTTAAACAATTTATAATTTAGATAGAAATAAGAGCCTGAGTTTTTAGGGTTTTTTTTAATGACAATACTACTACTATAGTTACAAATGTAATTACAAAAAGTGGGATATGCTTTACAAATGTAATTGCAAAAAGTGGGATATGCCAATATAAAGAAGTCTCAAATATAACAACTTGTTAGTAGAAAATTCTAGTTAACAAAGTCAAAAGCCTTTAGAAGTCAATTTTGAGAGAGTAGCTTTTAAAGGGTTTTTTGTTAAGTTAATCCTGGAAAAGCTCATAAGTAAAAAGTAAATTGTTATTTGAGATCAACGCATATATTAAGTGTCTGGCCCTTTGGAAAAAATCAGTTCTGAGCCTCTGAGAGCCTAAAAACTGAAAATAAGCTTCAAGATTATCCGAGCTTGGAGACTTATTAGGCCTTAAATCAAAAAGGGAATTCATGAAGTGCCTTACGTCTAACAAGTATACCTTTTTTTTTCCTTTTGTTGAAGAGATAATAAGTCAGGAATGAAACTTTTAACCTTATGTATAAGGGTGCTCCAATGATTAACAAGCCCCAATAAGTTTTTGAAGTGATTGAATACCAATATTTTAAGCTTATTTTGAACTTACACAGTTTTACCCTTATCATTCACCAAGGAGCATGTTCTATTCATATTTTTCATAGAGAATGACATTATGAAAGTACCTTGAGTTTTTGCCCCCCTCTCTAAGCTAAGTGACCTTGTCTCTTTACTTCTCCAAGTAGTAATGATTCTGCAGACAGTCGACATAGAAATTTAATGCATCTTTTTCTTTAAATTTTAGGTGGTGGCCTTTAGGAAGAGCATTCAACTCCACCTGAGCTTTGTAAATCACTTCTATTGAATTAACTAGGCCTCTATCAATATTTTTCCCTCTTGCTTGAAATAGCTTCTTCACTTTTGATGGACTGTAACTTTCTCATACATATGAAGGATTGAAAACCATCAACATCTGCTTTTAAACTATTAGTCACACCATAAACCTTCTTCCCTGGTCAAGAAATTATTAAAGTTGAAAAGGAACTTAAGCTTTTAAGGGTTATGATCAATAGAGATTTTAGTTGGATAATAGTCAAAACAAAGTAAGGTTAATAAAGTGAGCCTCGTTATTAAAAAAAGTGGAAAGCCAAGTTAGATTGACTAAGGCTTGATATAAAATTTTCTGTATTAGCCAAAAGCCTTCTTACAGTTAAGTTTTTCACCTTTATTTTTTGCAAAAGGAGGATAATGTTGAAATCCCCAGTTATAAGACAAGGAAATTGAATTGAGGAGCTTATGTAAGGCCCCAAAATATACCCTAAATGAAATGTTAATATTTATGAAAGTACATGTATTATATGAGTTAAATTATGCTATGATGTGAAAGTGAAAGGCGTGTGACTTTAATTTTGGTATTGATGGACCGTAATGAGTGAATTGGAATTAATTGAAGCTATTAGAGAATTGAGGTATTTAAATGTAGATTTGGACTAGTAAAAATGATTAAGATATAAGTTAATTTGTACATGAAAAATTAGAATGATTAAGCGTATTAGCTAGTGACATTGGACATAGCTAATGCATTGACATTTGGCAACACTCATTATGTGACAAATGACAGCATGATAAGAGGACAAATGACAATTACATGTGTGGATTAGTGGTAGTCTAATCCATTGATACATGGCATTACATGCAAAGTGACACATGCTTAAGGAATTTGAAGACACCTAGCATTTTGGCTAAGTAAAGTTTCTGATGTATTTTCTCTTCTTTCTAGATTACCATCGAAACCTCTCACTTCCTCTCAACTTCTGGAATTTTGCTGGATTTTGGATAATTAACATTAGTCAGCTTTGAAAGTTATTCCATTACGAAGTAGGTCTTGTGAATCTATGTATTATTACTTTGTTGATGCTAAAAGCTGCACCTTAATCTTAGATAAAAGCTTATTGATAGGAAGTGTTGGTGTAAGTAGATCTTTGAAGTGATTTGGAGTTGTTCTTTAAAGTTTGAAGAGGTAAGGGAGTACTAAACTTGGTTTCATGAATGAACATGTATTGGTTAATGTTTGAAGTGGATAAAATGTGTAGTTAATTAACGAAGAATTGTGGTTAGAAACTTGATACATGCTGGATACTCATTAGAAGGTGTGATTCTACTAAACAACCATTGTTTTTTAAGCCATGTCTTAACCTACAAACATCAGAATGGGATTATTTTAAATTCTGATTAAAATAGATACATTTAACTACAACTTTTATGAAGTCGAATTTGAATTTTGTCAATAAGGGTGTTGAAATTTAGCTTGAAGTTAAGTTCTGGCATAGGTTGCAGTACTATCCCTGACAGAACTTATGTCTAATTTTTATCAAATAAACTGTATCAACATAATCATTTTAATAAAAAAGTAAAAAGGTTAAAAGGTTAAACGGTAAAATAGTTCATGAGTCACTATGCAACTAACAAAACAAAAACTACCCACGTGTGGTAATGTCCCAAAATTGTCAAAAGACCTCACGATCTACTCAAAATTTCAAGCTCACTAAAATAACCTGCATAGTTAGAAACCAGAGGGGGTTGAGTACACTATGTACTCAATAAGCAGGAAAAACATGTCTCAAACAGAACTGGATATACACCAAAACAGTATAGATAACCCATAAGGTGAACATACAACACATAGAAACACCCAGGCCTAGTCTATGACTCAACATATACTACTTAGGAACCATATAGGTATAGCCTATTAATTCACTCTTCCAGTTCTAGTTCCAATACACAAAAGCATAAAAACATCACATGTATAAATCAAATCTCGTCAGAAAAATAAATATTAGGGTAAGCCAAAACAATCATGTGTGACACCACTAGTTGATTAGACTAGTGTGCACACCCACCGATCCTTGGTTTTGGCTCGACTTTGTCCGTGGTGAGTCCGGACTACAGTCACAAGAGCGTCATGACCTTAGGTGACGACCTTGTCAGTGTCCAAACCTTACATGTGGAATCACCCGCAAGTCCTGTAGAAAGGTGTCGATATGGGGACTAGACTTTTATGTACTAGCGTCAAGGGAACAGGGGTCGCTAAATCAGTTGTGCCCAGCACACGATTGGCCAATTGTTTCCTTACCAATCATCAAAAATCATACACAAATATTGAATACTAAATCAAGTAAAACACCATGCCTTTATTTATCGATCCAACCAATGAAATGAAACTTTGTTATGGCTCTAAGCCAAAGAGAATACATGAATATGAAAATTTTCAAAACATTATCTTATGAAATAAAAGCCAATTTTTGTGCTTCAAATGCAGAAATAAAAGCCAATTTTTGTGCTTCAAATGCATAGTTGTTTGAAACAATGTCATTTCATAAATACATAAATGTATTAGTATCCACTTGAGATTCAATTCTACTAAGCATTACCTAGGTTCAAAATTCACATACAAGTCATCATACCTGTCTTAGGTGATCTAATCCCATATGAGAAATATGGTTTCCCCAACTCACCTCAAAAGAAGGTGTGCATTACCTTGCCTTCAAAAATCCTCGATACGAGCTCCCTGATTCCTAGCTCTCGAGCCTTTATACATAAAAAGACATACCATGAAATTATTACTTAAACATAATTTTTTTTATATAGTTATACACCATCATATAAGTGTGTAAAACACAATATCATTCCCTTTAAGCTATAGGATTTGACCATTAAGCTTCTTACATGGTTACTTCCTCACCACTCATATTCGCTTCTCTGTTGCATTTTCTAAGGCATTTAATGCCTTTAACCCAATACTTGTTCATTTTGAAATATGCTTAAGCACATCTTTATCCATGCACGTTAGGCCATTATTCATCAATCTAAGCAATAATTCAAGTTTACTCTAAGTAAACATGAAAGCCTCTTTCCAATACACACCATCAAAATCCTTAAATCCTAAGCCAAGTTCACTTAGGCATTATCAATCACCTAATGTGCATAACTTTCAAGTTAGTTATATTTTCAAGACTTTATCATAGTAATTCATGCTCCAGTCTTGTGATATAACAAGCACTTCCAAACAACAATACATTTCACCACTTCATTAACTCCAATTCCCCTCATTTAAGCCATATTCATCATAATTATACCACTCATCACATTAATCCATTTCTTCCAGCATAATTTCGACCAAGTCTTATTCCATATACATCTTCTTCAATTTTTTTTCCATCAATTCACATTATACATACACAATTAACACCATAGAATTCATTTAAACCATCAATTTCAAAAGATATTCAAAATTCACCAACTTTCACCAAAAAGGGGTATTTTGCCTCAAAGAAACCTCTCCATGACTCTTTTCATTCATCTAAACCATGTTTCATGCATAATTAAGCATGGAAAACAACATATCCTAACACCAAACTCAAAATCCTAATGTAGAGAGAGACGAGACAAAATTTACCTATACTTTCCTTTGGTGATATCTTCAAATCCTTTGAGAATTTCTCAAATATAATGGTAGATTTGAGTTCCTTGACCCCAAATTAGCTTAGAAAACCTTGTTTTGGGTTGGAGAATCAAAATGATGGTGGAATTTGGTGATGACTTAATGTTTCCTCTCTTCCTTCTCTCTTCTTCTCTCTTCTCCTTTCCTTTTAATTAAAACTAAGTGTTTTTAATCTTTAATGGGGGTGCACAATCATAGGGAGGAGAAGAGTCTAGAATTTGACTCTTCTTTGACCAAATATAATGAATTTATCCTTTTGCCCTTAGCTTATGTGAAATTACCATTATATCCTCCAAACTTTCCTAAATTTGCCATTAAGCCCAATTGAGAATGACCATAACTTTTATTTTCATTTTGGTCCTTGGAATTTTGAAAATTATAAATAATCCCCTTGACTTTATAAAATTGCATTTTGGTCCTCCAAAAATTGAAAATTACATTTAAGTCCTTTAACTTTTAACAATTTGCAAATAGGCCCTTATGTGCATCAATTTTTCCAATTAAGCTTTCTAAGTGTCTGATAAGTCTGTACATGTCTAATCACCTCTAAGGCATTAGAACACATTTAGTTCGACCACCATGGTCATATCCATCCAATGGACTCAGTTTTTCACAATTAAAAGCTTATATATCAGAAATCTCTAAGATTTTGCATACCAATGAACTCTAAGTTTATGTAAGGGCATATAAAATTTTATATCACCGGTATGCATACCAGAATGATTCAAATACATCTTTGAACTCATTACAACCATGTATATATTAACGTACAGTGGTGTCTCCAAATATAGCACAATACAAAAAGTTTAGAGAGTCCGGTGTTACAATTATTCCCCACTAAGCTTTATGCTTAGTATGGTGGTTTTGCCTCCGTGTAGGTTCAGATAAGAAGAGTTAAAGACTGGGACAAAGACAACCGCAATAGCCAAAGAAGGATATGTTTTGTTTTGACAAGATGTATAAATTGAGTTTGTTTCTATGATGTAATTAATGTAATGAGACAGATTGGAATTTGTATTTTTGAAATGTTCAACTTATGATGTAAATTATATCTTGACTATAAAATGTCTCCTAATGGAATGTACAACTTATTTGCTTGAATTTCTGGAAATGCATGTAAATGATTTTAGTATCTTTTGGATTATTTTGGTTCTGTTGTGCGTAGCATCTATATATCCTTCTAGGGGGTATATGGGTGTTACAGTTTATATTCTTTAGGTCCTTTTGTTAAGTGGAACTTATGATTAGAGGTATAGATAAAGGTGATCTCTAAAGGGTAAGGTTATTAGTGATCTATTTTGACACTTACATCGATAACCTGATAAAAGATGAAGTGATTAAACACCATAACTTTCTAAGAGGAGAACCTTATTGCTATTCTCCTATTTTAGTGATGATTATGCTTTGAAATAGAGGTCCCTTTATTGCCAAATAATCATTTGCATGATTCCTAGTTATTACTATTGACTTTAGTCTCTAGGAGCCCACTAATAAGAGGTTTCATAGAGGATAGATAGGAATGGATTACCTATCTCTTTTTAAAGTTATTTATATCCTTAACATTCTAGGATATAAACATTTTTAAAAGCCGTTCCTTGTTTTTCTACTTTAATTTCTTTTATACTAGTGCTTAATTTATTTTCAAGAAGGTTTAGGGCACAACTTACAAAATCTTCTTTTTGAAGCTCTGCGATAGTGTCTTTGTCTATAAAAGCATCAAGTGATCCAATTTGCTCAAAGCTTGAAGGTGCCACCTTAGGTATATAGTCAATATATGATTCATTAGGTTTAGCTTTTATAGGAAGTTCTTCTAGAATGGGAGCTTCAACTTAGAAATGAGATGTCAATATGGTAAAGCCTACATTCTTAGATGGGAAAGGTAATCTAAAAACTCTTCTATAGGATAATTTCCTATAAAATACGTTGTGTCCCTTTGCCTAAAGTAAGCAAGGTTGTCATATTTAACCTAAAGTAAGCAAGTTTGTCATATTTAGGTTAAATTTAAGAATTGGACATTAACTTCTGACTTTATCTTGAAATGAACCTTTAACCAGTTGGCCTCTAAATCTTTGTCATCTGCTTAATTAGCTTTTATTAGTAAAAAAAATTGCTATTTGCTTCTATAAGGCCACAAATTTATTTAGCTTCATAATGTCGATAGTATCAGGGAGTTTTTTTAAAGGATCCACTTCTAAAATATCCTAGCCTATCCAATCCTCTTGTAGCTAGTAGTATTTTTGTTTATACATAGATGCTTCCTAATGGAGCTTGCAAGATAGCCTAAACCTGTGGTAGTCTAGTACTTAAGTAGGATATTATGGAAATTACACATAAGAAAATGAGTTTCATACTGGATTTATTCACCGCCCTCCACCTTTGATTCATTAATGTCTTCACCATAATGTTTCAAGTTCCCAATTCCATTACTTTCTAAATATCCTCTTCATTTACAAACTTTAAAGTAAAAAGTCATCCTTGTTTATTAACGTCTTCTATAAACCTAATTTCGCTTTATTATAAGAGACCTAGGATTGGACTAGAGGAAAAATTAGCCTCATGTCAATAAAATACCTTATCAAAGAAGTATTCTATCTCCTAGCTCTAATTTAAAGTATTTCTAAGGGAAGAGAAACCACCAAGTCTTTGCTAGAAAGATTTAAGGGAAAATGACTCAATGAACTAAAGGTTGAGTGATCTTTCACTACCTAAATCTATAATTTCCTAAACTAAGTGTCCAAGAAGGGAGATTCCAAATAAGGCTATAAAGAAGAGGAAGCAAAGATAGGGGTTAAAGTTGAAAGAAGGGGATCTTGGGATGAGAGCCAAGAAGTGGAAAAAAACCCTTATATCATAAGATAAGAGAAACGGCCCATAAGAAGGAATTACAGGAGCAGATGCTGAAGTATAAAAGGCAAAAGGACCAAAAAAGAGGAATGAAAGAAGTAGGATGAGATGTAGGGTGTTGAATAGATGGTAGGAGAGGAGCTTCAATTTAGAAATGGGAGAGAGAATAGAGTTTGGGGTGAGGAGGATGGTAAGAAGGGAGTTTGATTATACGATAGAGGGGAAGAGACCAAAAGAGGGGTTAGGTGACCATCAACCATAACTGGCTCTTTTTATAAAAAGAAAACAAACAAAAAAAAGGAAAATTTTCGCAAATGCCTTTACCAAAAATGGTAAAAACTAATTATAGTTAAAGAGATCAAAGGTAGAAAAAAGAAAAGATAAAAAATTAATAAATTTATATTCATACTTTTACCTCAATAGCATGTATGACTTTAGTGACTCTAACATGAATGTAATAATCCCCACTTAAATAGATCTTTAGGTTAGAGCTTATAATAATACCGATAGTTCAGTAATCCCATATATATGGTCCATTATTAGCTTCTTCTTTTTTTTGGCTAACTCTACTTCAAAATATTTTGATCTTCTTGTTGACCTCGAACAAATTGGGGTTATTTATATAAGTGGGTATGAGTAGAAATGGCAATGGGCTACATTGAGCTCAGGTTGTCTATAGGTTGATCTTAATGTGATGCATTTTTTCATGACTCAAGTTCAGTCTAAAGCTCCATTGCACTCAAGATACTCAACCAAAGTTTGAGTCTGATTAGGTTTAAGGCCACTTAAAGCCCTTCAAAGCTTAAACATGAAGCATCCAACCATCAATTTAGACATCTATCGGTTTATTGTTATTCTCTTATTAGTGAATTTTGTTTGATGAAATTGAAATGTGTATAATATAATCATACAAAATAAGTTATATTATATAAGATGGACATGCATACTGTGTAATGAAATTATATGTTATTTAGTTTGATATATGTATATTTTGTGACTGTTAGAAATGGTAATTGTTTATGTATATTTTGTGATTGTTAGAAATAGAAATTATTTTATGAATATTTTGTGATTATTAGACAAGGAAATTGTTGGAAATAGAAATTGTTTATGTATGTTTTGTGATTATTGGATATGTAAATTGTTTTATAAATATTTTGTGATTATTGGAAATGGAAATTGTTGAAAATTGTTGGAAATGAAAATTGTTTATGTATGTTTTGTTATTGTTGGAAATAGAAATTGTCTTAGAATGTTTTGTGATTGTTGGAAATGGAAATTGTTGAAAATTGTTAGAAATGGAAATTGTGTATGCATGTTTAGTGATTGTTGAAAATAGGAATTGTTAAAAATTGTTGGAAATGGAAATTATTTATGTACGTTTTGTGATTGTTGGAAATGGATGTTTATGTATGTTTTATGTAATTATGTATATTGAGTAATTGAATTATTAGTTTTTGACTTATAGCGAATTATGTTCGATGAAATTGAATTGTGTATATTGTAATCATACAAAATGAGTTGTATTATACAAGACAAATATGCATATTGTGTAATGAAATTATGTGTTATTTATTTTGATATATTATTCATTTATTTTTACAAATAAGTGGAAGAAAGTTCAAGTACCTCTAATCAAGCCACTTCAGAAAGATACAATGATCCAGCTTGGGCTTATGCTGCATTGGTTCCTGGTATAAGGAACTATACTATTTGCTTGTTTTGTAACAAACATTTGAAAGGTGGAGTAATCACCCGATTATAGAAACATTTAGCTGGGGTTAAAGGAAATGCTGTAAAAAAAAAAAGCAAATCATGATGTGAAGTGATAAATGAAAACATTGATTGGAGAATATCAACATGAGAGATATAGAAGGGAAAGGTTGAATTTTGAAATTGGTAGGGGAAGTTTGTTTTCTATTTTCGTGGTGATTATGGAAATGTCGAAGCGGTAGTGGTACTGGTAGTATTTCATCCTAGGCCTAAAAAGAAGTTTTTGAACCTAATGTGATGAAGAGAAGAAGGCAAGTGATTAGTTTTTTTTGCATCATGAACAACTCCTGGAGCTTAACCTTCAATTCATATTGCAATGTAATCAAGAGATGCAACTCACAATGTCGATATGACAGTAGTTAGATGGTGGTATGATATAGGTTTATCATTCAATGCTTCTTAGCCTTATTATTATCAACCTATGATGGATGCAATAGCCTCGTGTGGTCTGGGATACAAAGATCCTTCAATTAATAACTTAAGAGGTAAACTTTTGAGTTGTTTTATTTTTTAAATTAGAAGTTATTTGGCAGAAAGAAGAGTGTATGGGGCTACTTATAGATGTTTAATCATACGTGATGGTTGGACAAATAGAAGACAAGAGCCTACTATTAATTTTTTAGTTTATTCTACAAATATCTCTATGTTTTTTAAATCTATTGATGCATTTGGCCTTATTAGGAGTACTGAGACTTTGTTTGCAATATTTGATGAAGTTGTGAACGAAGTAGGGTCAGAAAACATTGTTCAGTTTATTACTGACAATGATTTTGCTTATAAAGCAGCAGGAAAAAGGTTGTAGAGTAAGTATAATTCTGCTTTTTTGGACTGCTTGTGTTGTAGATTGCATTAACTTAATGCTAGAGAATGTAGGAGATCCTAGGTATTTTCCTGTTATTGATGAGATTACGCAGAAAGCTAAAAAGGTGACCAAGTTCATCTATAATCGTGCATGAGTATTGATTCAATAAGAAAGGAATTTACCAGTGATAAGAATTTGTGTCATCCTACTGTGACAAGATTTGTAGCAAATTTCTTATCACTTCAGTCTTTTGTTACAATGAAGAAAGAGTTAAGACAAATGTTTACAAGTAATAAGTGGATTGTATATCAACATGCTAGATCTAATGTTGGAGTTGAGGTTTCTAAAATTATCCTAGAAGATAGAGATTTTGGTCACAATGTCAATTTGTTATATAAGTTTCGCTTGGCTGATAGTAAAGAAAAGCCGACAACAAGTTATTTTTTTTGATACCAAAGAGAAAGTGACGGAAGCAATCAAAGTCAATATGAAATATAGGCCTTTTTTATATACATCATATCTTTCAATCATTAATGAGAGAAGAGAAATACAACTTTCTTCTCAGTTGTTTGCAATTGGGGTATTTTTTAATCCTAGTGTCCATTTTAGACTAAATCTTACTAAGCAAGCTGAAGTTAATACAAGAATGCTTTTAACTATTACAACAATTGTTAGCATTGACGCGATGCAAGATCTCTTAAGTTCACAAATGTAGCCATATAAGTTGTCTTATGGGATTTTGGAATGTCAATTGCTATTTGACAAAGAGGAAAACTTTCTCCAGGTATTAGTTGTTTCATTTTTCTTATTTGTTGAAAATTAATTATCACTTTATTTTGTTTATAACGTTACTTTTGTTATCTTACAACTCACGGTTTCTTAGCGGGATTAATTCAAAAATGGTGTTCCAAAATTAAAAAGGATAGCAATATGGATTTTAAGTCAAAGTGTATGTGTAACAAGCTGTGAATGAAGCTAGAGCACATTTGAATTTATCCACTCTAAGAAAATCAATAGATTGGAACACAAAAGGATGACTTAGTTTTCGTTCGTTATAATTAAAATCTTCGGAAAAGTTAAGTTATTATCATTATTAGTTTCAATATAATTTCTTATAATTTTCTAATAATTAAATTTTATTGTTTACTAGGAGTCTTAATAGCACAAGTAGTTTAACTGATCCAATTTCCATTGATAATATTGATCTTTTGGCAGATTAAGTTTTTTAAGAACCGAATTTGGTAGATGTCAATGACTTGGAACATAATTTTGGATGAGAAAGCATTGACATATCATTTGTTAAATTAAATTTGAATGACAACAACGATGAAACTCCTCTCAATGATGAAGATTTTATACTAAATGATAATTGAGGTCAGTGCAGTTATAGCGGGTAACTAAACTAGATTCCTTTAAGGTCTCAGATTAATAATTATGTAAATAGTTAACACCAAATATTAGGAATGACCCGTAACTAGTAAGATTACCCTTTTGTGACTAGAAGGTTACGATTCGAGTCATAAAAATAGTATTTTTGTAACATGTAAAGAGAAAGCTACATACCATTAATGGCACTCTCTCGACCTTACTTGAATTTTTTTAACTCATATTTAGTTTTTATATGATTTATTTAATAAATAAGTAATCAAATGTTTTGTATTTTATAAATAATTAATGAAAATTAAATTTAAAAAATTTATAAAAGTATTAATTTTAAATAATAATGAATGATTTTGTGATAAAAATAAAATTAAAAATAATAAAAAACCTGCTACATCAATGAAACAAAACAAAATAATTATTACAAATATTTAATATAAAAGATTGTAATAATAAGAATCAATCAAATATAATATTGAGTGTTTAAAATTTGTTATATATCTACGTCTCATTCTCTATAACTAAACAAATAAAAATTTTGTTCATTCCCAACAATCAAATAAACAAAAGTTAGGAAAACAAAGGATCAAGATAGTATTCTTATTCCAACCTGTTTATTAGATGTTATCAAGCAAGACGAATACGATAACTACCGAGAAATTACTTATTTATAGAACGGAGGAATCGCAGCCATTATCATTTAGATGCACATTGGATAAACTTCCGGATTGATGCAATAGCCTGCAACTGACGCTAACTGGATACTCCACACTAGGCAAGCCTTGTAATGCAGGCTCGATTGAGATAGTATAGATAGGGAGATTCGAATACAGGACCTTTTAGTCCCATGCCTTTCACTCCACCAACTCGACCCCCTAACACTGCGTATGGTTACTGTAATCCATATGCTGAGACGGAACGAAACAAAAATTTGGAGACAAAACAGGACAAAAATTGGAGATAGTGAGGTGTTTGGTTGTGATAGACAAAATAGATAAAACTGTGTGCGTCTCAAGGATATAAATGTGTTTGATTGCAGTTGGCAGAACATAGAAAATATTGTCAATGACCAAAGTACCCCTGCAGATAATATGATTGAAAATATGTAATTTATTGATTATTTTAAAACGAATGATTTTTATTAGTTTTTTAATTGTATCTATAAATAAGGAATTAAAAAAATGAAGAACATAAAAATTTAACGAATATAAAAACTTTAGTTCTTACTTAAAATTTTAGTTTCTATAATGTTTTAACAAATTATAGTTGTTCTACGATTATATCTAAAATTTGATGGTAACATTTTAATCAAATTAAATATATGATAACTTATGATTCAATATAATATATGAAATACAAATTATAGATAATTATTAATACATGGACTTATTTTTTATATGTCTAAATTATCACATGTTGGATATAGTTTATTTGAGTGAATTCAAATTATTCGATTAAACTTAACCCGATTGTATAAGGTTTGGACCTAATTTTACTCATTTCTATTTTAAAAATAGATTTTATAAATAAAACAAGTTAATAATTTTACGATGGCACTTGAGGTTTATAAAAGTCGAAAGTTCTAATACAACTTTGTTTATTTTAGTAACTCAATTACTAAATTAATAGTTCTTTTAATATTTACATAAATTGCGTTTTATGACTTTATCAGTAAGCATGTCAACGGGCCAGGCTGGGACGGGCCGAGTCGGTCATGGCGGGCCAAGATGGGTTGGTCCGCGACCTGACTCGTCCATTAATTTTTAAAGAGAAAAGAAACAAAAAACGTCGTTTTAAACAAAACGATGTCGTTTTGGGACAAATAAGCAGCCTGGCTGGCCTGCGGCCCGCCCAACTCAGGCCAAAACACAGGCCAGGCCAGGTTGGGCGGGCGGGCTGGGCCAGAATTGCCATCCCTATTTATCAGAAATATTTCTTTCACCTAAATCGGATTTTAATTAATTTAATTTTATTCGCTTGAACTTTTTTTCTCCATATAAAACATTCTTTACTCCTTTCAACGCCTAGTTATAAATAAAATGTTGATTATAAAAGACAAAAATATATAATTACTATACTGTTCATCTAAAAAATGATTTTGTCCATATTTTATCTTTATAATAAAAATATAATGAAATTTTTGTTAAAATAAATATTTGCTTACGAACTTATAAATATTAATCTGGTGCTTTTAACTGTCCTAAATTTTGTTATAAGAACTTTATAATAATAAACTAATACTACTTAATTTTTGTTTATTATGATAAATACTAATACTAAATCAATATTCTAAAAAGTAAAAATTGGAAATTAAATTTCAATTTTGAATAAATTGTAGTTTCGAGTAAATTTATTATGTACAATATTTTCAAAATTTCATGTTTATAAAATAACATTTAGAATAAAATTTAAATTCATGAGTATCTATATTTTAAAATGTAAATTTTAGAATTAGTTATATTCCATATCAAATAATTAAAATAAATTAGCGCTGCATTTTACTAATAATGAACATTAAATTATCAAAAAGTTATTATCTAATTAGTTAAACTATAAACTAATAATGCGGTGTCATGGTGGGGGTATTTTTGTCCAATTTTAATGTGTGTTTGTTTTTGTGATAGGGCAAGAAATTTTGTCCTTCGGTTTTGGAAGGAACAAAAAATTTATGTTTATGTATCCGGAGTTAGAACAAAAATAGGCAGTGTGAGCAACCAAATACTACTGGGCACAGAATTTTTGTGTTTTGTTATTCATCCATCGACGGAGACAGTAACCATAGGCTACTTAAGAGACAAGATACAATTACACTTACAACTTTGTCTTGTGAAGGTGGATTAAATTTTTGTTTCACTACCAACACTAAATAAAAGGATTTTCATATATCAAGCACAACATGAATGTTGATTTTAAATGTGGAAAATATCAAATTTGTTGCCAAGGTGCAACCTTATGATGCATACCAAGTTGTTGCACTTCAATTTGAAATAAAGTTTGTATCCAACTTTGTCAGCTAGTAGTTTCAAAGGAGAAAGAGCTCTTATTTGATAAAATTTTTCTGTTTAGAAAATTACAACATCACCTTTTTTTTAAATAAAAAAATATATAGAACGTTCAAGATCAAGTTGGGTTGAAGTTGGACATGGTCTACTTCTGTAATCAAAATTTAAATAACCGCAACTCTTTCGGTAACTTTTTTACTCTTTTTATTCTAATCTAGTCATATACGTAGCGTATGGCTACTGTCGCCGTCGGTAGAGACAAATAACAAAACACAAAAATCCTATGTCCAGTGGTGTTTAGTTACTAGCACTGCCTATTTTTGTTCTGACTCCGGATGACAGAAACACAAATTTTTTGTTCCTTCTAAAATTGAGGGACAGAATTTCTTGTCCCTGTCACAAAAGCAAAACACATTAAAATTGAACAAAAATACCCCCACCACGACATCACATTATTAGTTTATAGTTTAACTAATTAGATAATAACTTTTTGACAATTTAGTGTTAATTATTAATAAAATACAGCGCTAATTTATTTTAATTATTTGATATGGAATATAACTAATTCTAAAATTTAATTTTAAAATATAGATACTCATGAATTTAAATTTTATTCTAAATGTTATTTTATAAACATAAAATTTTGGAAATATTGTACATAATAAATTTACTCGAAATTACAATTTATTCAAAATTGAAATTTAATTTCCAATTTTTACTTTTTAGAATATTGATTTAATATTAGTATTTATCGTAATAAACAAAAATTAAGTAGTATTAGTTTATTATTGTAAAATTCTCATAACAAAATTTAGGACTGTTAAAAGTACCAGATTAATATTTATAAGTTCATAAGCAATTTTTAATTTTTAGAATATTGATTTAGTATTAGTATTTATCGTAATAAACAAAAAGTAAGTAGTATTAGTTTATTATTGTAAAATTCTCATAACAAAATTTAGGACTATTAAAAGTACCAGATTAATATTTATAAGTTCATAAACAAATATTTATTTTAACAAAAATTTCATTATATTTTTATTACAAAGATAAAATCTCGACAAAATCATTTTTTAGATGAACAAAATAATAATTATTAATTTTTGTCTTCTATAATCAACATTTTATTTATAATTAGGCATTGAAAGGAGTAAATAACGTTTTATATGGAGAAAAAAGTTAAAACAAATGAAATTAAATTAATTAAAATCTGATTTAGGTGATAGAAATATTTCTGATAAAGTCATAAAATGCAATTTATGTAAATATTAAAAGAATTATTAATTTAGTAATTGAATAAACAAAGTTGTATTAAAACTTTTGACTGTTATAAGTCTCGAGTGCCAACTTAAAATTATCAACTTGTTTTATTTATAAAATCTGTTTTTAAAATGGAAATGAGTTAAATTAGGTCCAAACCTTATATAATCTGGTTAAGTTTAATCGAATAATTTGAATTCATTCAAAATATCTAACATGTGATAATTTAAACATATAAAAAATAAGTGTAAGTATTAATAATTATCTATAATTTGTATTTCATATATTATATTGTATTATAAGTTATCATAAATTTAATTTGATTAAAATGTTATTGTCAAATTTTAGATTTGTTAAAACATGATAGAAACTAAAATTTTAAGTAAGAACAAAAGTTTTTATGTACGTCAAATTTTTATGTTTCTTATTTTTTAATATCTTATTTATAGATACAATTAAAAAAATATTAATACAAATTATTTGTTTTAAAATAATTAATAAATTACATATTTTCAATCATATTATACTGCAAGGGTACTTTGTTCATTGACACTGTTTTCTATGATTTGTCAACTGCAACCAAACATATTTCTATCATTGAGATGCACATAATTATATCTGTTTTGTCCATTATAATCAAACACTTTATTGGCTCAAATTTTTGTTTTATTCTATTTCTAAATTTTTGTTTTGTTTAGTCTCAACGTATCTCTAAATTTTTGTTTTATCCCGTATAATCGTATGAATCGCAGTAATAATACGGAGCGATAAGATATGTTTGAGGTTTATTTATTGGAACATGCGTGAATTTCGGATCTATCCGCTTTAAATTTCTGTCACGTCCACGTCCACGTCCACTAAGTCACCAACTCCAAGCGTTACAAAAGCCAATAAATTCATGGACGCCCATTTCTTCTCAAAACTCTCCCGCCATTCCAACAGAGGGAGCCAAATTTGAAAACAATTGTCCCGCTGAAACACTTGGTCCTAATAAAAGAAAGCTCTCTTCTTTGTGCTTTCCATCAGTTTATCTTGTAAATCTGGTTTTGGGTTTTTAGTTTTGTCTTTAGGAACGGCTGCGAACATGGCTGTTACTTCAGATTCTGTGGAGGTTTCTGTCCAAACAGTGAAGAAGAGCCGGTCCAAGTGCCCCGGTGTTCGCGTCGTTCACGGAAAAATCTATGATTCTGAAAAGGGGAAAACTTGTCACCAAGTAAATTTTATGCACGAAACCTTGATTGCCCTTCTCCTTGTTTTCTATTTCGTTCACGGGAAAGCGAGTTTCATATTATAAGAATGCCCGATCCCTTGTTTTGTGGATTCTTGAAGTTCCCATTTGAGATATATTTGTTTCTTGCTTGGTCAAGCTTGTACCTTTTTCTTTTATCTTTGTTTGCTTCTTCATGCTCTTCAGCAGTCAAATTTGGTTCAACTTGTATTGGCCTTCGATATTTGACATGCATGAATGTGCTTATATTTACTTTGTATTGCTATTTGAAAGTTGAGGTCGGACTTGCGCAAGGTTTTTGTTACACTGCTGTCAGATGAGGTTTACGTAGGAAGGGCGTCAATCCTCCGAGAAAGAAACATTTTGTTTAGACTGTTTCTATGATGGCATGGTGCTGATATGTTCTGTACTGTTTCTATTATGGCATTGTGCTGATATGTTCTGTAACATCTTTAGTTTGTCTCATAGACAGGATCTTCATAGAAATTGAGATAAAGAAAGGTCTTGCTTTTACGATGTTTAACACTTTGGTTTTACTGGGATCATTGTATTAGAAACAATGATGATTAACTGAGAGTTCCATTCAATAGCTTAATTGATCCCATTTTATTTTGTCCGGGTTGTTGTATGGATCTTTGTTGCCCTTCAGGGAATGGTTGCAATTTCTAGATTGCTTATGGGAAGGATTTATTTATTATCAGGGTCGCATCTATTATTGTTATAGGTCATTTGCTTTTTTGCTTGGAATCTTATTATATGCATTAATTATCCTAGTGCCGACAAAAGACGATGGATTTTATGGCCGCGTGCAAGAATCAGAAATTGAACAAGCAATGTCTTATTAACTATTGCCGCAAATGCCTAATGAACAGGTTAGATTTTTGTTTCCATGATTGTTGTACTTTTGATAAAGTTCTGCGCAAAATTTCTCTCAAACTGGAAATGCTGGAAATCTTTTAGATATGGAGAAAATGCAGAAGAGGTATCCTTGAAAAGTGACTGGATGTGCCCCAAGTGTAGGGACGTTTGCAATTGCAGCTTCTGCATGTAAGTGCATGATTTTTTGAATTTAACGTTGTTGTTCTCATGGATAGTATTTACGGTGAACCTAACACAATAATTTTTCTCTAGGAAGAGAAAAGGTCATAAACCCACTGGTATACTAGTGCACACAGCCAAGGAAAAAGGATTTTCTTCTGTCTTAGAACTTCTAAGCGTCAGAGGTCCTCAAAATTTGGATCGTGATAAGATTCTTGCGAGTGAGGGTGCTTCACCAATAAAGCTGGAATCTTCTATAAAGGTTGTTCCAGGAAGAAAAACTGGCAAGGAAAATTCTGTGGATGGAAAAAATGATTTGAACCTGAATATTTCAGATTTTGGATCATTTGTAGAGGATGGGAATCCAGAGGAAATTTGCTCCAAGAAGCCTGGAAATGTTGGGAAAGTTTCGGTTAAGAAGAGAAAGAGAGAGAGAAAGATAAAGGAAGAACATAGCGTTCAAAACACTGTTTCTAAGGAAGAACTAAAGATTCAAGGAGGGAATGAAATCCCTGGTGGCATGGGAAATGATAAGACACCTGTGCTGTTCGATGGAATTCCAAATGCCTCAAATTGTATAAATGGAGTTTCGAATATGGTTAATCCTAATGACCTGGGTACCGAGATTACCTTCGCTATAGAATCATGCAAAATTAATGCGTGCACTACAGAAGTTCAAAGCAAAAAAATTGAGCCCGAAATTCAATTGCCTCCTGGCACTTGCTTAACAACTGTAGCTGGCATTGAGTTTTCTGCTGAGGATGTTGGAGATGCATTACAATTTTTGGAATTTTGTACCGGTTTTGGTAAGGTAATAATAAATTACTACTGAAGATGGCATACAAGAAGCGGGTTCAGTATTCTGAAGATGTATAGAATTTTCTTGAGTGAAGTTGTGTGTTAATATTATTTTCTCACATCTAGATCTATTCATATATGGGTATGGCAGTAGTAAAATTCTTTTTCTCATTTTTTATTATGAACTATATTCCTGCATTAGTGACTTGTATGCATTTTTTTCTCTTATATGTTCAGTGCTTGCAAAGTGAGCTTAATGACTTCATAGTACCCTGAATTCTTTTTATTATAAAAAAATTTATTTTTACACCTGTCACAGTTTTGCTTTCCTTTTGTGTCGTCAGGTTCTTGATCTGAAGAAAGGGCAGGCCGAAGCTGTACTTCAAGAGATAATAAATGGCCGAAAACTTCGTCGGTCACAATACTCTTTGGTAGCACGTTTCAATATCCTTTTGTTATCTTTGATACATCAGGAAATTGGAGAAGAGTATGATTTCTGCTCTAATACAGTCATTTGTCTTTCCTTTTTCCTTTTTTTCCTGTGTGATGGAAGACTGTTAATTTACAACTGTCTTTGCCAGGCCTCCAAGTCTAAGTCCGACGAAAGATCAAAAGTCATGGTTGCAAGCTCTTGGAGAATGTGTTTCTGACTGTGGGTTCATGTCTAACGAATATCCCTCTGCTTGTTTTGTCAAGGGCAACCAAGGATATGATGCCTTAAGTGCATCAAAAAAGCTTAAACTCTTGATATTTCTGTGCGATGAAGCTCTTAACACCTCGTAAGTAACAAAGACAGAATGGAAATGGAAATCTATTCCTTCAGAGCAATCCACTTTTTCCATTCATTTCTCTGATATTAACATAGTAGTGATTACCTTTTGTTTTTGTTTTTGTTTTTGTTTCCCATCCACTTCCCTAGAAACTTGCGAAGTTGGATTGACGATCAGCAGTCCAAATACAAGAAGGAAAAGAAGGAATCCAGGGAAAAGATTCTTGCTGCAAAGCGGAAGGTAAAGAACTTAAAGCTTTGTGTTTTGAGTTGAGTAATGATCTCAAGTTGATAATAAATGAAATGTTTTGCCTTTTGGTTTCTGATGCAGGAAAAACATTTGAAACAGAAGATGCAAGATGAGGTGGCCAAAGCTATTATTGCAAAAACTGAGGGTCCCTTATCCGTCTCTGAGTATGAAGCAATTGTTTCACAAATAAAGAGTGCAGCAACTCAAGCTCATGCAGAAAGGAATAAGGCCGTGGACATGATGTCAAAGAGTACGATTTGACTTTCAACTCCTAATGTATAGAAATGTTTTTATTTTTTGTGGAGGAAAAACGTTGCATTGCCTAAAATGGTCGGATTCCTTGCGAACTTCGGAGAGTTATCTAGTAATTTGCATATTGCTTAACCAAATTCAAAATTTAATTAATAGGATTCCTGTATTAGGTGGTGCATATATCAATTTGGGCAAGGAACACGTTTGCGATATAGTGTTTGATAAACTTGATTTAGTTCTAAATTGTAATGTTCAGAGAACTCGTTTAAGACAATTGGACTTTATATTTTTACCAGGTTTTACAAAATTATTGAACTTGTGAGGGCAGGATTGGAAATGTTGTTTGACCACTAATTTAAGATGCCTGCGGGTAGGATTGCCTGTGGCTACAAGTTATATGTCACTAGTTTTTTAGTTTACTTCACTTTACCTGCAAATATAGGATAGTGAACTCTTATGATATTTTATGATATGCATCTCACCATCAGTTGCATGCAATGTGCACAGAGATTCAAAGATCTGATGCTGTTAGAACAGATCATATTCTTTTGGATGTTGATGGTCATGCCTTCTGGAGATTAGCAGGCTATGATGGTCAGTGTAGCATCTTGCTTCAAGGTTGAGTTGCTTCTCTTCTTTGGGTATTTGGTGATTTTCAACCATACATCTATTATTATTAGTTTGTCATCAAATGATTTTCTTGGACAGACATGGGAGCTTCTGATGCTGATAAGTTTTGTGAGAAATGGTTTGTCTATGATGCTGAAGAACACGAAAAGGAAATTGAGAAATACTTCTCTTTCTCAAGGTAAGTACACAGTTTTTTATTCGCACACAACAAAAATTTTTCTCGTCTCCTCAAATTTATTTTAGCTCTGAATTTATCTATGATAGAAAAATTATAATCGTTTAGCTTTGGATCTCTACTACGAATTTGATTGTTTTGGAGTCATATCAGGACAAGTCCTTCAACATATGTCAATGCATAATTTCACCCTAATTGTGAAATCTTGGGCACTTTGTCATGCGATAAAGTGAGATCAGCATTTTAGCGTTTTGAACTACAATAATATAATTGGGATTTAGTTGCAGTTGTACTTCAGCCTATAGTATTTTTGTATCTTGATCACTTATAATAGCCTTATAACTTACAAACTAAACATTAAATAATTTTGGGAAAGCAGCCCCTACTAAAAATCCCCCCTTTTTCGCCGAATTTGGCACTTGTACAAGTACTTGCTGTCATGGACTTTAGTTACATATATAGGCGGCTGGAAGGTCATGTTTTGTTACATTAAGAACAATTCTGGAAAAAATGCATGTTACACTTATTACGTGCAGCCTTCCTTTTTTTACTATTTCACCTAGCAGCTTTAATAATTTTTTTATTTTCTATATATAATTTTTAGATTGAAGAGGAGCAGGCTTAATAGGACCCTCAGTGGGAGTTGAAACAGATTGCTAGCTTCATTAATGATGCATCTGTAATGTTTACAATCGAGGTATGAAGTTGTGGCTTTCAATGGGGAATTTGAAATATGAAGGAATTTCTCACTATTTAGATATCTTGGGCCACATTATTCTGATGACATCACAAGCAAGATAGCTAATGAATGAATTATACGTGGCTGAAAGCTAACCACAATGTATCAGTTTTAGGTTGTGAAAAGAAATGAGAAAAAGAGGAGCTAACCTGAACATAGAAAGCCTTGGGTGGTCCTTCTAGCTCATTGCATTCCTTATTTGCGGTGGAATGCAATCAGCTGCTACAGGAAGCCTGTTTGACACGATCTCGTTTGTTGTCTGTAGGGATCCTGAAAATGCGTATGCCTGTAGGGGGTTAAGGTAAAAAGGTTCTAGTTCTTTGCTGTGGAATTTGCTATTGACAATGTAGTGAAATTGTAAAAATATTTGATGAATCCATTTGCATCCAGTGGATGCGCAATATTTTGTTGTATCCTCGCTGATTATATAGTTGCCGCCATGTGTTATTTTTTAAACATTTTATATGAAAAATAACGACCAAATATATGTTGTATAAATAGTATTCATTTATATAATGATTTAATATAAATTTTAAACTTAAATTATAATAATTAGATTTGATATAAACAAAATAATTTATTGTAATTATTTTTAATGAGTTTTTATAGAATTTGTTTTTGAAAATTTTCAAAATTTTTAACTGAAAATAAGGTATATATTTTTACCCTTGCTTTAAGTCTTGATATGAGTAGAAATGACAATTAATTGGGTTGGGGTGATTAGCTTGTGGTCCGCTTATAGCCTAGCTTATTTACGCTTTTTACAATTTTATTTTTGATAAAATGATATCGTATTTTTGTAAAAGGTCTTGTACATTTCTTTCGGACTACGGATTGGGCTGGGTAAGGACAGCCTTGGTCCAGCCAAGGGTGGCCTTGTCAAAGTTGTACTGGGCCGGGATTAGATTGCTATCCTTAAATACGAGACCAGCAAGCTTGGTTAATTGTCACAATCTATACGTACATACCCAAACGCTTCTGATTCTGGACCAACTTGTTGAATCACAAGCTTTGCTATCCTAAAACCCGATTTTACAATTCTCTCAAAATCTGTCCTCCTGAGCACTACAAGCATAAGTGACATTTGAATTCTAGTACTAGAAACATTTGATCCTAACACGAACTTGACGTTTTATTTAAAATGAATTTGATATCTGTATGATAAATTTTAAATAAATGAAATTAATTTTTTAATATATTCTTAATAAAATAATTAAAGCCAATTAGTTTCTTTTTATTAAATACCCATCTTCAAAAAAATTCTAGTTATACTTCAAAAAATAAAACACAATCGCCACCACCTTCGATCGTCACTCTCTCTGTCGTCAATAAGAAAGGCAGCAGCTAACGGGTTGATTATTTAGTTATACGATTGTATGTCCTACGAATTGAAGTCGAGGATGTACTAGTTTACGACTTATCTTATTTCACAAATGACAACCTTTTCTTCCTCACACCATCTTGTCTCTTACGACAGCATTGACATATTGTCTATTTAAATGTTGAAACATGGGATTTTTCACTATCTCGATAGCATGTCAATGTCACCGAGACTTTGAATTTACCTAGGACCTAGGTTTTCTTAGGAAGAATCAATATGGAGCTTGTTTTGTCATTACTATTTCTGGTCTATAAATTCCAAGAGATTGATCAGCTCTTGACATAGTTGGTCTTGGGACTGGAGTGCACCTTTCAAGCACGGACTTGCAATTTCATTCACTAATACTCAATTGTGTTAGGCCACGACTTCAATAGCTTAGTTGGTACAGTTGGAAATTGTAAAACCTGAAATCAAAAAATAACCTGGATGCAGGAAAATATTTCCAGTTAGCTATAACTTTACCATTAATTTAATACTTAATTGTATAAGATGAGCTAAATTAAGTTTACGACATGAAACTTGTTTTTATCCTGGAAGTCAAGGAGGTAGCTAGGTTCCGCGAGCTCATATCTTCAAATAAAATACTGCATTGATTAGTTTTAGTATCATTATTTATTCATGTAGGGAGAGGGTGATGGATCAGCATCCGATCCGAGCTCGTGTTCTGGATGAAAATGGCGGCTTTTGGGGACGCCAAGAGAGATTTTGGATTCTGAGGAACCTGTCATTGTCACTCAGGCTTTTTCATTACAGATCGGAATCACATGAAACGTAAAACTATCACACCACCAACATCAGCATGAGCAACACCATACTCAAAAGTCATAAATTATTGCTATCTTGCCAGCATCCTTGAAGGTGATTGAGAAGAAAGATGCTATTCTTCTCCTTCCTTAATGGTTTGTGCTTCTCTCTTTGCGGCCTTCTCATCAATGGCAAGCACCCACTTTGCCTCCTGCTGCTACACCACCACTTTCGCTCACCATTGTCACTCACTTCCCTTTCCTTTGTTGTATCTATTTCTTCTCTAGTTTCTTTTCCTTCAATCATCACCTGCATATGAACAAAATTCTCACAAATCTTTTTCTCTCAGTATAATCAAGCCAACTTAATTTCTCCCCATGGATGTCAGATAGGATCAGATTAAAGTATTGACCTTAGTTTTGACTTGTGACTCTGTCATTTTTAGAAGGAGCTCCAGGAAATAAAATGCATGAGATGACTAGTAGACATGAGATGAGAGCAACTTTCGCTGCCTTGTGTTATATTATATAAGGTATAAAACATAGCTATTATTCAGTTAATCACATTATGCTCTCAATAAATGCATATGGTTCAGTAAATTATTGATTTTAAACAATTGAAATTTCTTTCTTGAATAATATGGAGCTTAATTTTAAATAAGAAAATATCATAAAATAGTAAAATTTAGTAATTTTATATTCTTTTCATGTACGTGCGTTGTATGTTTTTATATTTTGATAATTAATCAAATTGATACTTTTTAGATATTTATAATATGACTTTGTTAATTTATTTATATGACCTCATTGTTCAATATAAATTCTAACCACGGATTGATTTTATTCATTCTAGCATAATTTACTAAATCGAAATTTAATTACTGAAAAAAATTATAAAAAGAAGATTAAATTATTTATGAAAAATCTAAAATTTGAATTTAAACTGTAAAGGGTTTGAATAATAAAATTATAAAAGCACTAAGGCCTTGTCATAATTAATTGTCTAGAGTTTTAGATATATTTTGTAATTTCTGTATAATTTATTAGTAAATGTAGATTTAATTGGATACAAATAAGAACGGACGAGCAAAAAAAAAAAAAAAAGGATTCTTTGTGAAATGCTGACACTGATGGATGTTAACTCTGCATCTGCACTACAGGGTGGACCTACCGGTCTGGTAACCTTTAATTTTAAGAGCTTGAAGGGATTCTGTTTGGAAGATGAAAGATCTTCTTAGGAACGTCATTATAAGGTACTCTGTTCACCCTCTATTTTATCAGTTTCTAGCCATTCAACAAGTAAGAGAGAGAGAAATTAGATGGTTGAAAACTAATGGAAGCAGACTAATTGGTACAGACCATCTAATCCCATTTCTTCTCACACAACAATCAATAATATAGTTTTGTCAATAATTCATATTGCAATATGATATTGATAGACATCCTTATTCAGTAATTTCAAATTCATATGCTAACTTAGGACAAATAGGTGAGGATTTTGAAGTTCTGCTTTGGACTTGGGAAACTAGGTTGTATAATTTCGGAACAAGCAGGGCAGATGGTCGCTTTTCAGAGACAGCATGCCCTACTGAAATTTGTGGCTAAAAAGTGACGGTACAGGGTTAGAATTGGATAAAGCTATGCCCAATGTTATGATCACCATACTGCACGGTATCATGACCAGCCCAAATAATTTCCAAAAAGAAGAAGAAAAAAAAGAGTGATGATACTGATACGCCACTTTCAATGAGATTCCCCATTATCAAACATCTAAAGGGGAAAGATTGAAGCATCTTCAGTCACGTCTAATAAATACAAAGAACATAATATTGATAACTTTAATACGAGTTGATAGATTCGGAAATGAAGTCTAGAGGCCAACTCAGGATAGGAGGTGAGTAGATGTAGACCTGCACACTTGGGCCACAGCTAAGCGATTGGTGAAGGACCATGTTATCTCCTATTAGTATTACCCTTAGCCCCACTATCATTTCTACTTAGCCATTGCCGATGCATTGCCTACATTTTTCTTGCCTAAAGTCTTTTTGCCAGTTTTGGAACATGTATGCTCCACAAAACAAAACAAATTGAGGAACGAACCACTCTTTATTTTACTAATGTAACAAATTTAGTAAATGGTAAAAAATATTAAACACTGATCCTCACCAAATTACAACTAAAAGGTGCTGCTGGTTTATGATGCTGTTCAGTTTTGTGTCTTCACAGCACTTGGAATCAATTTTAGTCACTCCATATGTACACTCAACAGGGAAATGTTCGAGTGTTTGAGACAATTGAATTCTACAGGTGGAAATTTTTGGTTAGGCTATAAAAACTGAGACACAGCATGATGCATTCAGTTCTTCTAGTGAAACTAACAAAAGCAGAAAAGAAAAACAAATTAACAGACACTGTACAAGCAGAAAATGGAAAAACAAAAGGAAGAAAAAAACACCCACTTATGAATCTTTTTCACCGAGAAAATTGGGAGATGGATCAAGTTCATGGCTTGAAATGATTAGTCTTAAGAAATTTTCTTTTTTTTTTTTGGATTAATCGGAAAGAAACAACAGTACAAACACTTACCTTGTCTTCGGCTTTCGGCTTTGCGTTATCAGAATTAGGAGAATCTCCACCTTCTGTTTCGCAACTCTTCAACGATTTCCCCATAACTGGAGGTGTTGAAGCTGGGCTTGCCCTACTCGAGCTATGCTCAGGAGGTGTGCTTTGAGTTCCAACATCTCTTGTTGAACCTTCCAATTTTTCTTCTACATAGAAAAGCGCGAAACGAAACAACAGCTTGAGTCAATTTAGCATTTCCAAAAAGCAACTGAAGTATCAGAAAATGTATGTGTTCAGAGTTCAGAAAACCTTGGATGGCCAAATGAAGAATATCTTCTTGGTTAGCAATGGAAAACGCGGGCTTTGCGTGGAGTTGTGACCGAGAATGGGAACAGTAATTAACAAGAGGCACAGACATTGTAATTCTGGAGGTTAAGTTACGAAATGATCTTCCACTAAGCGTTTTTGCAGATAAACATTCCATTGGGACCTCTCCTGACTGTGGATTGCATATGTACTTCTCTGCTTCATTCCACTTGGAATTTAGAGCAAAGCCATCTGGAGATAAGCATTCGAAACTGTTATGCACTGACCTTGCCTGCAATGCTGCAAGAAAATTAAAGCAATGAACCACTCAATACATTATCACTCTTTATACGTAAAGTTTGAATCTTTAAACTACTAAAAACATTGTGGACTTCGATGCAGTTACCTTTAAGAGCACTGGTGAACGAGTACGTTGATGGGTCAATTTCTTCTGAAAATGAGGTGGGAAAGTGCGAGTTAACTCATAATCATAGAATCAAAACTTGCTTCTTTGCAGTGAAGTGAAGTAGTTATGTACCTCTCAGTGAGTAGCCAGGAGACGAAGCGGTACTGGAAATGGTTACATTTGATCTGAAAGACCTTGCATCTTCTCTAAAGCTTCTGATATTCGACCCTGAAAACCTTCTTGATTTGGTGTTCTCGCGACTGATTTGAGCCCTCAAAGTCCACTCTCTGAGATTGAATTCTGGTTCCTCTCGTCGTCGAGAAGCATATGGAGGCTGTTCCATCGTGGACACTATAAATGAGTTACAATACGTTCAAAGTTGTATTGATTTTCAGGTCTCAACTCCCAAAGTTTGTTCAAGTCTTTTATAGGTGCACGAGGCTTGCAATGTTGACGCATAATAACCCTGTGTATTAACACTTCAAACCGTTTTCTATTCAAATGGAAAATTATCAGTTACACTTGGTTTATTAATCATGTTCCTATGTCTCTAGTTAGCCAAAAATAAGTTCTTGGTGTCTCTATTTGCATTGCTTGAGAAGAGACAAAATTGTTAACTGATACATATGACATGTAGAGGAGTGTCAGTTCTATTATGGAAGTTCGCGGTATAGGCTAAAACCTGTTGGCTCCACTGTTTTCTTTTGCAATTCATTTTCATCACCAAGCCCATGTATATGAATATGAAGTTAAAGAGATTATGTCAGAAATTTTGTTCTTTTCAATATATATGGAGGTTTAAGCCACAAAAGAGTTCAGCTAAAGTTCAACATGTCTGTCTCATATCAAGATGTCAAGAACTCTTTCTTTATACTAAAAATCTTGCAGCCAACTTTGGTAAATATAGTAAAATCAACCCCCTTATTCTTTGTGCACAACGTTACGATTGAAGATTATTGTTTTGATACAAAAAATAACTCTTTCGCATATGTTGAACCAGGGAAAGAACGTGAAAGTCATGACTGCAAGCAATTTCAAGGTTTTAAGTTGAAATGGCTTTTACATGGTTTACGTATCTGATTTTCAGTTGCAGGGTAAAACGACATTCTTTCTTCAGCAAGTGGACTGGTGCAATATATTCCCATGAATACGTCTGTTACTCGCTGTCCCAATGACTGCTACCGTAAATTGGGGGTCCTTCCAGTGCATAAAATGAGACATTGCACTAAAGTTGAAACCGTACAAACAATGGGCCTACAACCCAACGGTAGAGAAATGGTGCTGCAGGTGCATGCCTACTAGTGCCTTACCTTGGAATCAAGAAAATTTCCCTGCTCCTGCAGGTGTTGAGTTAACCCTTGTTCGGATTACGAGATTTAACTCCTGTAGTGAGTACGTCGACTAGGACTTCATGTTGAAGTTGGTGGTACAAGGAGATGGTTCAACTGTAATTTGCAATTGCATGGCCACCACTTCAAAGTAGGTATTGTTATTAGAGCAGAAAATTGGAGACAAGAAGTTGTACGGTGGATGATCTTAAACTTCAATTATAGAGGTCTTTAAATAGAGCTAGAGTTTAACAAAAAATTAAATACATTCCTTATCCTTCGGCATGAATAAGATTTCCATAATCTTAGCCATCCTAAAGATAAACACACAAAAATAATCCAAAAGATAAAGTTTTCTTAATCCAATTTATAGATATAATAATGTTGTTCTAATCCAATATACAAATATTTAGGCCGTATTCAACATTCCTTCTTGCCTTAATAGCTACAAACTCCTACTTTGCTTCTCAAATCTTCAAATCTGTTTTTTAAAAGTGCCTTTGTTAAGACATCTGCACTTTGATCATTGGTCCTAAAATAAAGTATACATATTTTACCTCTTCTTTGCACTTCCTTTAAGAAAAATAAATTAATCTTAAAATGCTTAGTCTTGCCATGAAAAACAATATTGTTTGAGATTGAAATGGTAGCTTGATTATCAACAAAAATTTGAGTTGGCTCATTTTGCTCCATACGTAAATCTGCAAAGATATTTCTGAGCTAAATTGCTTGATTTATAGCAGCAAAGGCTGGCACATATTCTATCTCAGTTGAGCTTTGAGCCACAACATCTTGTTTCTTTGATCACCGTGACAATACCCTTGAGCCAATGCTGAAATAGTAACCTGTTGTACTCTTCTTATCATCAACCAAACCTCCCCAATTACTATTAGAATATCCATGAAGTTTGAAATTCAAATAGTAAGTGTACTTAATTTCATATTCTACGATATCTTTGACATATCTCATAATTCTTTTGGCAGCTTGAAGATGCAGTTCACTAGCACAATGCATAAATCTTGAAAGCATACTCACTGCAAACATAATATCAATTCTAGTTGTAGTAAGATATATTAAGCAGCCAATTAGGCTTCTATAATGATGTTCATCCACCTTATTAGCTCCGTGATCTTTGCTGAACTTTTCCTTCTAGTTCATTGAAGTAGTAGTACTCTTACAATCCTCCGTATGAAAATTTTTAAGTATTTCCCTTGCACACTTCCTTTGGCATATGAAGACTTTATCTTCACCTTGCTTCACCTCCATTCTCAGAAAAAGATCATTAAGCCAGGATCGGTCATCTCAACTACTTGTAACATTTAAGCTTTAAACTCCTTTATGAGCTTCTTATCATTTCCTGCTATAAACAAATCATCAACATAAATAGAAACTATGATTAATTTAACTTACTGTTTGCTTCACGTAGATTTTTAATAAATCCATGGCTTTGAAGATGATCATTAATTCTGTTGTACCAAGCTCTAGGGGCCTGTTTAAGACTGTATAAGACCTTTTCTAGCTTATAGACCTTTTCCTCCTGTCTCTTGACCTAGAATCCTTCTTGCTGCTCCACAAATATCTCTCCTGTAAATAACCATCTATAAAAGCATATTTTACATCTAAATGGTAAACTTTTCATCCTTTATACACAGCTAAGGCTAACAACATTCTAATTGTATCAAGGCATGAAACTAGAGCAAATGTTTCTGAAAAATCTACTCCAAATACTTGAGCATATCCCTTCACTACTAATATGGCCTTGCGTTTATTTATAGAACCATCTGCATTAAGTTTGGTTCTATAGACCCATTTAACTCCTATGGGTTATTTGTTGTGGTTTGTCCACCAACTCCCACATGTCATTTTTTTTAATCATTCGAAGTTGTTCTTTCGTAGCATCTAACCACTTGTCATCCTTCTCAGCTTCTTTGAATTCTACAGGTGATTGGACAACAACATTGTTTCTTTCATAAACTTTAGGTAAGGGCCTTGTATCTCTGACTATTTTGTCATCTATAACATCATCAAAGTGTTCTACAACTTTTGGAAATTACCTTTTCATTTGCTTCTCCCAACTTCATTGTTTGTCCTCCATGAATTTGGCATCTTTATTTACAAGAAATTTTCTATTTTATGGTTGAAAAATTCTATAAGTTTTTTCAGTGTTGCTATACCCAATTAGAAAACCTAATTCAACCTTTTTATCAAGTTTGTCTCTGTTAACATGAGGCAAATAAGAAAAACATGAGGCATATAAGAAAAACAAACACTACCAAAAATTTTAAGGTTTTGTAAGTCTGGCTTGTAACTAGACAAGGCTTCAAATTGAGTTTTTTTTAAGATAAAACTCTAATTGGCAACATATTCATCAAAAGTACAGTAGTTACAACCTCTGCTTATAGTTTCTTTGATAGTTCCTTTGCATGCAACATAAACCTTGACATTTCCAGAACACTTTGATTTTTTCTCTCACCTATACCATTTTGTTATAGGTGTAAGGTGTAATAAGTTGGTGTTAAATACCAATTTCTTCACAAAATCTTTCAAAGACTTCATTTGTATATTCTTTCCCATTATTTGATCTTATTATATGCAACCTGGAACCACTTTGATTTTCCACAAAGGCTTTGTTTTTCTAGAATATATTAGCAACCTCATATTTGGATTTAAAGAAATAAATATAGCAAAATCTGGTGAAATCATCGATAAATGTAATATAGTATTTATTACCATTTAAAGATGATGTTTTTTGAGATCCTCTAATATTTGTGTATACCAATTGTAACTTGTGTGTTGCTGTCCATGTTGTTTGAGGGAATGATTTTTTGACTTGCTTTCCATATATTGACAAACCACACAATGAACTAACTTGTCTTTGAGTAATGAGACACCTTTCACCAATGCATGTTTCTGCATATAGAGAAGTCCAACTTGATGAAAATGTCCAAGCCTCTTGTGCGATAATTCAGCATTACTCACAGTGTTTGAAAAAACTATTTACTCTTCCATCAGATTTAGGGTATAACTTTTAGCTCTCATTTTCACTTTAAATACATCTCTACCTTTTACACCTTTGATAAATCACCATTTGTTTTCAAATATAACTTTGAAACCTTTTTCAACTAGTTGTGCAACACTAAGCAGATTTTGGTAATGTCAAGCACAACCTATCATACTCTCAATAGTTATAGTTCCTTTTCATTTTTCTGACATAAAATCACCATTTCCAATTTTCATCTTAGAAACAATGGATTTGTCAAGCTCTTTAATGAGGTTCTAATCGTTGGTCATATGGTTTATGCAGTCAATGCCCATTAGCCAAGAATCACTAGAACTGTTGTTTGTAGTAAAACATGTAGCAACAAATAGTTAGTCCTCTAGGTTTTGCTCTATGGACACCTTTGCCTCTTCATGTTGAGACTTGCAGATCCATTCCATATGTCCTATATTACCATACTTTCTGCATTTGACATCAAGCCTCCATCAATATTTTCTTTGAGGGTGATTTGTCTTTTTATAGTGTGGACAAAGTGGAAAAGCCTCATCTTGCTACTTGTTAAAGCCTTCAATTTTTTTTGTTGTTTTTCCTCTTATTATTATTCTTGTCTTTGCCTCCAGAAGGCTTTTGTGCTTTTGTGTAAAAAGCACCTTATATTGCCTCCTGTTGTCTCATCATTCTTCTCTAATACTTGCAAAGCATTTACTAATTCTCCCAAAGAAATGCTTGAAATTTTTTTAGATTTTTCCAATGAAGATATTTTGGATTCATATTTTTCAGGTAAATCCTTACCAAGAAATCGTACCTTATTAACAATGCTTAGCAACCTATCAGCGTAACTTTTAAGAGTTTCTATCTCCTTCATGCTCTGCGTTTCAAAATCTCTAATCAAGTTAAGTACTTGCATACCTTTGGTTCTTTCACTGCCTTGATATTCAAATTTGAGACAATCCCAAATATCTTTAGTAGGTTGTAGATTCATAATTCTTGTAAAATTCACACTTGAAATAGCTAAAAAAAGACAAGCTTTCGGCTTGGACTTCTTTTTCTTTTTTTCTTTATGATTCTTTAGCTGCGCCATTGTAGGATTTTCAGACAATTGGAACACTTCATAGTCTTCTTTTACAGCCTCCTCAAGATTCAGAGCTTCAAGATGAACAGTCATCCTAATATCCTACACTTCATAATTGTCACCATAAAAAACTAGTGGTGCAACAGTTGTGGATGTTTTGTCAGCCTTTATTATGGTTTTACTCAACTTACAAATCCCTCAAGATGAAAGCTCTGATACCAATTTGTTATTATTAGAGCAGAAATTTGGAGAAAAGAAGTTATACAGAGGATGATCATAAACTTCCATTGTAGGGCTCTTTATATAGAGCTAGGGTTTAACAAAAACTCAAATACATCTCTCATCCTTAGGCATGGATAAGAACTTCCTAATCTAAAAAAAAAATAGATAAAGTCATCCTAAAAATAAAGACAGAAAAATAATCTGAAAAATAAAGTTATCATAATCTAATCTATAGATATGATAATGTCATCCTAAACCAATCTACAAATATTTAGGCAGTTTTCAACTGTACGGACTTGTGTGAGCAAGATAAGTTTTCCAAGTTGCAAGAGATTTCTATACTTTATCCACTCGAGTGAACATAGAGTATCAATATTACAGGTTCCAAAGAGCCACTTCCGATGTGTCTAATGTACAAACATGATAAGATAGCTTGTCTTGAAGCTCTTTATGCCTATGAGAAGGGGCACATTTCTTCTGAAGCTTCTACCAACCTTTGTTATTTAATTGGAAAGCATAAGAGTTGCAGAGCTCTACGACCGGTTTGATTCATTAACTAGAGATGAAGTGGTTGAGGAATGACGGTGTTTTAGGATAAGTAGACACGAGTGTTGGGTTGTTTTCTTAGGACACAGGGAAGCAGGAGGATGGACATGGACGTACCGCTTGCTAGAATAGGGAGGGCCCATAAGGAGAGTCCTTTCGTGGATGTGCATGTGCTTGTGAATGTGCAGTTGCATTGTCACGTGCCTGTCATCATCTTCATGAAAATGAGTGAACGGTATTGGGGGGGGGAGGGGGGGGGGGGGGTCCTCCCCTCCAACCCGAGGGCTCATCATATTCATGGCCACTGCAGGTTTTTGTCTCGTGTGCATGCAAGGTAGGTTTCGTTGACAGGGATGAGTTCTTGTGTCGTTGCCAATAGAGTTTAGGCCCTTCTGCTTCATTTAATCTCTAAAGTTTCCTAAAAGAGATGATAAAATATTTTATCCCTTGGGTCTTTTTCTGAGCTTTCGTTTGTCTCGGGGCTGCCAAGTATGGGTCGCCAGTCAATTATTTACTGGTGAAAGAAGTTAAAATTACCTTAAGGTAACTAACTAATTGAAGTAATGTGCTACTTGGAACCCTGTGCAAGATCAACACAAAAGTGACCGAACTCCAAATCTCCTTCCTAATTCTTCAAACTAACTGAAACTTATATTCTGAAACAACTAATCTCAAGCAATAGAGCGCCAGGTTTCAGCACAGAAACGCAACAGAGTCCATGACACTTCCAAAGTAGCCGGATAGCCATCAAAGAAATGTCTTTCACATCCTCACCACATAATGTCTCCTTTAACTGTTAATTGCAATAATACAGGGGAATCGGCCACAGATATGCTCTGTCCAATACCTGCTAACTTAAACTAAAACAATAAGGTCTTTTACGTTTTGCCTTCTTTGAATTGGCTAACACATTATTAAGACGAACATGCAGAAATCACATTATAAACTTCCCTAGCAAATTTTGGTAAAACACACTCAAATCATGCAGAAGCTATTTATGTGGATTGTTCGGTGGCTGCAGAACACTCCTAACAGACACCATCTTTATCCATCCCATACTGGCAATTTCATATGATGTAGACATAGTTCTACCACTTACAATCTCAAAGTTTCTTTACAGGTAATCAAATATTTATTTATGGCAGATCACCTCCATTTTTGCACTCTTCATTTTCTTTTCCCTTTTGATTGGCGAGTTACAAAGCTCAAGGGCAAGCAGGGAAACAAAATAAAGTTTCAAAAGGACTGAGGCCAATCCGTGACGGGAAGAATGAGATCAAGACACCACAAGAATTAAAACATGGTACAATATTTCCACCAATCATCCAATGATCTAAACAAGTACTGAACCGTCCTTGAACAAACAAGATTGTAAATACGTAGTACTGTCGGTTTAATCCCAGGAATTACTAAAAGTAACAGACAGGAACTGCACTGAAAAACAAAACAAAGAGATAAAAACATAACGTAAGCTGTCTTTCTACACTGCCCATATAAAATCTCAGAATATAGAAAAAAATTGAGCCCTTGGACAGAATAACAACTCCAGCTGTTCATCTTAATTGTTCTCTGATTACCGGTTCGACCCCTCTGGCAATATTGTTTTAGTGCAAACTTTGCAAAGGAAAGTATAATCATTGCTTCTGCAGCAAAGGCCGTTCGCAAATACAGAAGCTGCCCGAGCAGCAAAGCCATAAAACTCGACGTTCAAGATTAGAACTCCACACAAGTATCTGATTTGTTCCGATTTCACCTTTTAAATAAGATAAAATGTTTAGGAAAGGTAGGGGCGAATTACTATATCCATCTTGATACATAAAATGGTACAAGAAATACAATTCAATTTAAGTAGAAGCATTTTTAAGGTGATATTATGTAATTACACCCCACTGTCATGGCAGCTAATTGACCAAACAATAGATTTCTAAAAATAACACTTCAAGATATTTATGGGTTTTGGAAAAAAAAAAAATTTATTTTCCGATGAAGAATCATTAGCAAATGCAAGTGGGAGGCAAAAAGAAAATCGAGGGAGCATAAAAACATGGAATGAGGTGGCCAAATAATAACTAGCATAATCATAGTCTTGTTTAAGTTATCATTGCGTTGAGCAAAAAGCTTTTATGCTCTTACCAAAAGACAATCCCAGCTTAGCATATCAAACTATATATATTTTTTCTTTTTCCAATAACGTGTGTACAATCAACCTTTGCTCATAGCTCAAATTCCATAACTATAAATAAGAGAATTTCCCATGAAATACCTTAAAGTTCGGTGCACTCCAGGTCTAGCATTAGAAATAACTGCATTTCTTCATTTAACAACACGAGGACAGATGAAACCATGGAGAAATCAAAAAGCATGGTGGCCCAACTGTAATTGAAGTATTGAGTTAGATAACTCAACGGCAATGAAAAAATAGGTAATATGCAGGAATGTATTTTATGGAATTGTTCAATAGTAATCACCTTTTAAGAACCTGGATTTGGAATCCAACAGCAATGGGATGTTGATAAATAACATGTCCTGGAACATTGATATCCTACCAGAATTACAACTTGTATCATGCCACAGAAGTATGTAGCAAGGTTCCAACAGATGACAGTTGCAGAACAGCAATTCTCACCACTAATAGGAGATAACAGTTGAATAACTTCACAAAATTGCATATGAATAGAGAGTTCCTGATTAGGAGATAAAGCATTGCCAAGGATGTTAGAATCCAAATAATCACAGCAGTAGAGAAACAACTTACCTATTAGCTACTTAGGTCAAAATAATCAAATTCTCCAGCCATTCATATTCATCTATACAGAAACTTGGATACCCAAAATGCACAGTTTATCCCGAAACAACAAATAAATGCAAATTTGATCAGCAATTCTATAAAACTAATAATATTGCAAATATTGTTGTAATGACATAAATCGCCGCAAAATTTGCTCTAGTCAAAATATGCTCATTGATGAAAAGCTGGAAATAACAACATTATTAAGAGATAACCATTCTTTTAATGTTTTCTACAGTTTTGATGGGCATGGTTTGAAGGCAAATCTCTTCAAAGCTAGCATCTATTTTGGTAGGTCATTATGTTACTTCCTACATTTAAATTTTAATAGTATGAAAATAATTTATGAAAAAGAGAGGCAAAGATTACCTTTTCCAAGAATTAAAATACTATTTGCAGCCAAAGGTACAAGATCTTGTATCTTTTCACCGGTAAAAATTGCTCCAATAACTAAAAGACAAAATACAAATGTTGAGATACCTTCAGCAACTGAAAGCAAAGACATCTACAGAAGTGGAGAAAGTAAAGTAGAAATACAGAAATTAGAAGAGATACTAAAATACGGGATAATGATATGTTAAAAAAACCCAATACATGTTATTGGGAGGATTTGCATATGACAAGATAAAAGCAAAAAACTGGAACAAACTTTATGTTAACAACAAAAAGCATGTAGGAATTGTCAAAGTGGTATATATGTCGAAGGGAATGCAGTCATAATTAGAAAACAGCCAAATTAGAATTTAGATTATGACAAAACCTGAGATATCTGTTAATTTCTTCTGATTCCCATCTCCATCAGTATTGTTAACAGCAGCATCTGTGTCAGGTGCATTCATAACATGCACAGAATAAAATCCATCTGATATCCAAAAGGTTTTACCTACAAATTCATATTAGCATTTTCAGTCGTTTTACTATTTCCACCAAAATTAGAGGTCAAAAGGTATTAACCACTTAAATAAACAAGACAACATCTCGATTTTCTTTAGTAAAGGCCAAATGTTGTCACCATTCCTCATGAACATGAAACTAACGATAACAAAAAACTGGTTGTTACCACATTATCAATGTGGTCTAACTATTGTTTGAAAATGTAAGCAATATAAGAGTTGAATAAGGAACTATGAGATACATACTTGAAGGAACATCAGGGATGACAGCCATCTTCTGAACACTCATACTATGATGCAATTGCATCATGTTAGAGGCAATGCTTGATCCACCTATGGGAATAGAAACACTCAAGATATGCAAGTCCCCATTTGAGCCCAGTATTATAAACTTTTTGGGGGATAGGGCCTGGATTGAAATAGTCTTGATAGTTGTAGATTTCAAGCTTTCCGCTTCCTTTCTCTGAAATGCCACAAAACAAGCACCTCCTTCAACAGAGTCTTGTCTGCATTTGAGAGATCTCTGCTTTACTACAAGTGAATATGCATAATTAGCTCCACAAGCCAGTGGTTACTTAAACTGTTAATGAGTATCTCAATGCCATGAAGATCACAGAATATGATTATTGTTTTTAGAAACAGGATCAAATTATACAAAGCCTCAGAATTATTCGGAAAAATCCAAAGAAAGAAGAAAAGTTTTAGCAACCTCCATTGGTTAGAGAGAACACAAGAGACTGTCCCCAATCAAAGACATTTCTATTAATCAGCAATTTACCATCTAGAGGCATCCTTATGATTTAAGCAAAGGAGAGCACCTCCCTTAATATGACTTGCATCCATTCCTGGACAAAAGAAATTCCTTCAACCAATCTGTCAGAGTAACTGCACATGAAAGAATGATCTCCATACATAGAGCACATAAAATGGCATATATGTGGAGTTACCAGACCCATGTTCTGACACAAATACATAAGAAATAAGTACACCGTTCTTTTCAAAGGAACAAACCTTTTCACTGGTAGGAAGAGTACCGTTGAACCTCAAGCAAGGGAAAAAAAAAAAAAGGAAAAGGGCACAAAGATATTTTCTCATCATTAAGATTCAACTGTTAAATCCAGGATGAACCTTGTTCCCTATGTTATTTACTATTGATTTACCTCAGCAATTGATAACCTCTCCTATTTATTTGATGGCACAATAAGAACATTATTAATAAGTGATCCATTGTCACTAAAATGAGCAAGAAACAAAAGATTAGCAGATCAAATGGAGAGTCTGTCAACAAAAGGAAGCAACAAGCTAACTATACCGTCTAGACTAATTGCATAAAGTGATGAAGCAAATCTATCTCCTCATCAGCTACACATTTTGTCTGATTTCCCTTTTAATTTTTAGCTCTCTCTTTTTTGCAAGAAAACATTATTTAGTAACAAAAAAAAAAAAAAAGAAAAGAAAGAAGGATTAGGTATCTGGCACAGGAAAAGATTTTTTGACAAAAAGAAAAGTACAAATTGAAAGTATCGAATCAAGTTGGTTCAATAAATTAACACACCTCCCATGGTCTAGTAAGATAATATGAAGAAAACACCCTTTCCATATTGATAACTGCCACTCCACAACATTATCCTAAAAGACTTGGCAACTCTCCTGAGCAAAAACACAAGTTACCAGTGAAGAGCATTTATACCCTTTTGCCTCCTTCCATCCATCAAACATGTTAATTTCCCTAACCTAGACAATCAAATCTAAATAGTGGAAGAAGAAATTTAATGTTAAAGGATATCAGTACAATAATTGGCAATACATAGTCCAAGCAAAGTGCCTATTGAATTCTGATGATTGCTTTCTTTTCTAAAAGCAGCGGCATATTAAAGTTCAAGTTCATGACAATCACATTCAATTACTTGAATAACTTTTATAAGTTCAGTTCTTGATGCTCTCAAGGTATGACAAAAAATAAAGCGGACTAGCTACTGGTTCAATAACAAATGGGAAGAACAGACAACTAAGAAAGTAGAATGGTGAACTGTTTGTATATTATCTCGAAAGACAGCTTGCCCATCACAAAATTCAAATTCACAAGGATAATTAATCCAGCAGAGCATGTTAATGTTTTGCAGAAGGCGGCATGAGAACAAGTGTTGCAATAAATTTTCTTGATTTTGAAGGTAAGACATATTATTGTACGGAATTCAGTGATCCCTCTCCAAAGTTACTACTACCAAATATAACTAACTTCGTTTTGGTGAAAAAGAAAAGGTAAAAACACTAAGGTGATTCTACTTTAGGAGAAACCTCCTTCAACTTCAGTAATGCTTGTAGAAATAGATCTCCCAGATTCTAATTCCTGGAGATAATCTAACAAGATATTCTTAAAGGTGTTCTTATAACTGATACCAGGAGACTAAATTAATATATTTCCTAAAACAAAAACATCGAATGGCTATTACTTACTCAACTTCCAACGTCCAAATTAAACTAATTATAAATGTAAGCACCCTTAAAAAAGCACACACCAGACAAGTTACTTACCGAATGGACAATCCTTCTCATTCTTTCCATCTAAGGCAGCAGTAAAATCATTCTCTGAAGTCAAACGACAACGAGTATCATTGCCAATCACCCCATTTGGCAATCTAATTCCCTTAGTGTCCAATTTCCCATTCAAATCCAAGTTCCTCTTCAACTTTAAATTCTTAACTTTAGCCTTGCCTTTCACCAATTGCCTCAAACTGAAAATCCTAACCCCATTTTCCTCCCCAAGAATCAAGAACCCATACGACAAACTCATTGTCGAAACCGGCATGTAGCATTCAACCACAGCACACCTCATCAATTTCACCAAATCACCGTCGCCGTCACCAATCAGTTTGACCGCAAAGACACAAAGTTTCTTACTTGAAACAGAATACATCACAAAGAAGTTGGTAGACCCAACAATCCTTACTGAAACCCCATGATTAATATCAACCAACGCTCCAAACTTTGGATCAAAACAAAGCCCCTTCTGATTGCAAACAACTTGAGCCTTCGAAAAAAGATTGCTTTTCTGAAGGATGTAGAATCTAAACAGGACCTGCGACCCACCCTTATGAGGGCCAGCAACAAGAAAAACGACGGTTGGGTTAGGGTTTTTGTGGGATTGGAGGAGGAGGAAAGTAGAAGAAGAGGAAGGTGAAGGAATGAGGATTTGGGGTTGAAGAGGGAGAGGGGAAGAGGAAAAGGAAGGGAAGAGAGAGATGGAAGAATCAGAGTGTAGAAGGGCTAGAGAGAGAGAGTTTGGTTCAAAGAGTAAAGAGGTGGCATGAGGAAGAAGAGGAGGGATTGAGAGTTTGGAAGATTGGACAAGTACCATTGTTGTCGGGTCAACAACCTGAGATTCGTTGGGGTGATGGTTGTTAGGACATTGGAGATGCTGGACATTGGAGATCCGTTGGCTCTATCGTGTGATTTAACAAACTACTATTTCTCACGCAATTGGGTTCATATTGTTGTAAATAGTGATTTATCCACTATTTTGTAAACGGTGGATGACAATTTTCTCATTATCTCTTATGCTTGTCGCATAATTATATTAGGTCAAGTAAAAAGTTATGGCTAGAAATTAATGTGAGCCTAACTCATTTGCCTATAAATAGACATGATTATGAATGAAGAAGACACACAAAAATACATTGAAAGAATTCTCCCTCTCTCTCTATCTCTCTTACATTGTTTCCTTTACTTAAAATCACTCTAACATTTTAGT
>JAOSBN010000008.1:17122365-17140536 GCA_027563595.1 Erythroxylum suave | reverse complement strand
TAGTCAATTGATCACCCATAGGATAGTTTAATAACTAGTTGAATCGGTAGAGTCATTGGGTAGGTTGAGAGATTGTCTAATTGATTCCTATTAATTCAATTATGGACAAGTAGTTACACTTGAGAGAGAGTAATTATTACATTTGGAAATCTAGGGTGAGACATAATCCAATTAATAAAATAGGAGAGAGACAAAATAGGGAAAAAAGTAGTCTCTAGTTTTTAGATTTTTGAATTCCAATTTCTTGCAATTTTGGTATTGTCTATTGCTTTGTGTTAGTCTTTTATTTTTAATTTAATTTTACAGATTATTTACATTTAACAATTTCATTTGTTAAACAATGTTTTGTCTAAATTAAACGGTGTATGGGCATTAATCCCTGTGGGATCAATATCCGCTTTGTTTAACTAAAAGTTATGACCTGTTCACTTGCAGTTTTTGAGCATACAACAAATAGATAGGTTTTACTATCAACATAGAGTTATGGAGTATGGATGGCTCTCCCCTTATTGGTTACCAGATTTAGGTTTGGGATGTTTAGACAGTGCTCTCCCTAATGGTAGTTATGGATATTTTTATGGTATGAATGGCTCCCTTGATGATGATTGTGAGGTGTACGATTGGGGCACATAATTGGAGGATGTGGATGAGGCTCCTCCTATTGGTGTTTGCTAGATGTGTGCTTGAGCTGTAGGATTTTGGGGTGTGAATTTTTCTTCTTTCTACGGTGGTTATTAGGTATGGGGTTAGTTTCTTTCATTTGTTTATTGTCTTTGTATCAATTGTCTCCTTTGTTCTCACAACATTGGAATTTCAACTACTTACTCAAGTTATTCAATAATGTGACATACTCTGGGGGTGTTAGTTGTTTCATTGACAATAAGAGAATAGTTTCTTCCTTTGATTTCCATTAATCTTTTATATTCTCTCAAGTGGGTATTCGAAGATTTCACTTAAGTTCCCACAGATGGTGCCAAATGATGAAGACTAAATTTGTGGCATGTCTAGTAAGTTAATCCTAACCTGGAAAGTTTATAAAAACAAATACTAATAGATCAAGTTTATTCTTGAAAGAGACAATGTGATGCTCAAGTCAATAAGTGATTGGTGATTTCTCTACTAGCTTAGTACAAGGCTATGAGTGAGTTGACATATCATTATGTAATAATAAAGTGATTAATCTGTCGGTCTTACAAGGATAAAGTAAGTAATAAATCTAAACTCCTACTATTATTAAGTTAATAATTGAGAGAGTGATTAGTTTAATCTAGTTATAAATTGAACTAAATAGATCAAGTTACCACTAGAAACAAATAACCAAATAACTAATGATAGAGAAACATATATGATATAAATACTTATACTATAATTAACCTTAGCAACATCTTATATTTTTTATTCAACTGCATAGGAATTTTATTATTTGGACTAACTAAGTCTCAAATGTAATGAATTTCATCTCTTAATACAACCACTTATCCCCCAATTTATTAACTAAGATGTATATTTGATTAACTAATCAAAGAATGTACGAAACTATATGGCACTTTATAAAAAGTCACATTAATTCTAGAATCATCATATAGGTCTATCACTAGTACTTCATTCAATCCTTAATATAAGTGCCTAAGTCAATTTATAAGTAGGTTCTTTCAAGAAGCCTACATGTGAATTCAAATTAGGTTTAAGTTTTTTCTTGTATATAACCAATATTAATAATAAAAATTTTTCACTAATATATATCTCTTTATATATAAAATTGAATTAATCTGTACAAGAAAAAATTATGGTTCCTCCTAATCTAAGTGGAAAGTAAAGGTATCCTTAAATAGGCTTAAAATAACAAAAGTTAAAAGAATAGAAGAAATCATTTTAAAGGTTTCCCCTGTTGAAGATAAAATCCCTTGATATGATCCACTTCTTTGGAATGATTCTTAACCCCTCTTTGTTGAATATGATTGTTAGACGTGTTTTAGGACTTCTTTATCTCTCTCTCTAATGATTGTAAGTCCCTATTTACAGCTTGGGAAAAACTAAAACTTAGACTAAGATAATATTCCTTTTAGATGTTCACTATTTTTTATAAGAGTAATTCACCACGAACACAATTTAAGATAAGATAATGTATTACACTACTTTTACACAAATCTTCAAAGAGAGAAATACTAGCACTAACACTCTTATATTTTTAGTTATGCATCACACTTTATATCTCTTTCTTCTAACACTGGCTTTGATATAACTATGTAGGAGATCATGTATTATACATTAAAATACCAATCAGGAATATAGTATTGTACATAACTGTATGTCAACATGTGTTTGATCTTGTTGCCATTTATTTTATGTTCAAGAGAGGGACACATGCTACAATATGCCTATATTTGAGATTTTATTTATCTAAGGATGATAGGGATTGCAAAAGCGCCCTGGCCCTAACCCCAAAGTTAACAGGCTCATATTGGGGTTTGACCCTAATTTTCTAAGCCTATCCTAGCTTGAGGCCTGACCATCAATGAAAAAATGAAGTCATTTTTCGGGCTCAGGTCAGGCCATTCAGGCCTAATCGGGCCTTAGGCAAGGCTTTGGTCTTACCCGGCCTATCCTATTGCCATCCCTAATGGATGATTTTCTTTTTATTTTAATTTGTAAAATCTTTCAATCCTTATAGGCCTTTTTAGAAGTGTAGTTAAATTTTAACTACCATTAATAAAGTTGAACTCAACCTCTACCAGATAGCTTCATTATCATTTCATTAGGATTGTAGTGATTCACATGGTTGAACTCCACTATAACTAAAATTATTCTTCTTTGATAATTAGATATTTTACATGGGTTTTAAACATGCAGGTATGTAGGTTGATGGGTAACTGGGCTAACACATGCGCAATTTGTACACTTAGTAAGAGTGTATCAATGATCAATACAAGAAGTTATTTAACTTCAATAGGTAATCAATCTAGTGGTACTATAAGTACACATAATATAAATAAATAATTAGTTGTGACAATTAAAATTCATAGAATGTCTACCCATTAAAGAAGACTATAGTTTTTATTATGAAAACTTTCACTTATTCAATTAACATATAATCCAGTGTTTCATTAGATGAATAAGCTTATTGAGATCAATTGTCCTTGTTGTGAGAGAAAAGATTTATTAAAATTACTACTAGTGTCTTATTATTTGAAATTAGTAAATTGCTTCATAAAAGCACTTTTTACTCATTAGATTAAGTTCTTTATTATCAAGTTTTAGGGTGTGTAATTCTTATGTTTTGACTTGGAGGAGTGTAAGACAATGGTCTAAGAATAGTGGAATTGAGTGATGATGCCATAAAGAAATCAAATGACGATGTTATATAAAAAAAAAGAGGTATAGGAATTCTAATGATCTAGTAATTATGAGCTAGAGGATTTCTAAGGATGATACCATTTCTTGTCCCTAAGTAGTTAATATTAGGATTCTTTTAAGAAATTCAAATTCCACCTAAAATGTAAAGTTCTGAAACTGTTTGATTTATCTTTATTGACGATCTTTTGTTTTCTTCAAATCACCTCTATCCCATACTTCACTGATGCTCTACATGATTTCAAGAAAATGTGGGGATCATCAATAATCTCAATAAATGCCACATCTTTTGTTCTATGAAAAAAATATTATGAATCAGGGATTAACTCCACTCAAATAAGGCCAAAGTATGCTGGAATAAAGTGCATAAACTAAAAACAGAGGAGGTTAGGCATCAGATACATTAGGATAATAAATAGAAATAGGGTACTGCTTTACAAATGAATTTGAAAGTAACTTACAGATGAATAAAGCCTTTGGTTTAAATGGATTCATAGTGAATTTGTAATATGAACACCTGCTGGAACTTAAGATAAATCCTAAACCAATGAGCCTCAATGAAAAATGCAATGAAATACATTATTTGTGATGGTAAGAAAGTAAGACTTTATTTTATTGGCATGATCATTGGGATCATCTTGCCCCCTACAAAATCACCTATCCATGAGAACCATAATAAAAGGCCGTGGAACTAATTCTAAAGTCCAAACTATCATCCACAAAAAGCATTGACAACATCCCTGATTATCAACTAAATGAAGAAGTCAAAGACAGGATAACTTGTACTTTGAACTCGTAAATCAATTTACTAACCATAACAAGCATGAACTTCTAGCAGGCAGCTTTTACAAGAGATGTCTCTTAGATCTTTAGATAGATGATGAAGTTGAGAGACACGGTTTATCTATAGATGAAGCATAAGATTGGTAATAGAGAAAAAACATAGTTTCGATTTGAAAATAGGCTAGATTCAATCCTATAATTGACAACCCTATTATTCTGCACTTGAGAAATCTAATCCTACTGAACCTTAAAGTCTCATTTTTGATATGGAATGGTGAATAAAGTGGAACATTTAGAGGCTTTAATTCTCTAATGGAATACTTCCCTTAATTGAGTGATGTAGAGAATGAATATGAAATCACTTAGACTCTCAGTTTGAATGGAAACCAATTACTTATAAACTGATCATATGAGGTTCCTTGGTTCATTCTTCTAAGGAGGTCCCCTAAAATCCTAAAGCCTCTCTAATAACTTGTCTAGCTATTAGAAACAAGTTTAAGACCAAAAGCCAATTGCATGGCAATGTAGACTTTACTCGTGTATTATGCAAAATGGCAATGGAGGATAAATATCATCTTTTTTTTTTGCAGGTACTCTAAAGCGATTTAGAGTAGGATACTAAATTTGATTGTAGGAGAAAACTGCATGTATGACTGGGATGAAACATTGAGTTAGACACTCTAAGTAAGGTAATGCAGATGGAAGCTTTAATCAATTTAGAATGTTGATATAGTTCTTCCTATTGTAATGTTTTTTATATTTTAATTTTACAATGTCATCGTAATTAAATTAATATTTATAGCTTAGAACTCATAGGAATTTTGTATTAGCCTTGCCTATAGCTATTGCGATTTATTCATTTTTCAAAAAAAACTTTTCAACGATAATAACCCTTCCTTTTAATAGCGCGATATCTAGTTCCCTTAATACCTCCCTAAAGCAAGTTTCATTATTTAGTTTTCTTGTAAAATGAGTCTTTTGACTAGAAACCAAATGAAATTCATAGCAATGCCAAATAAGGGATGTATTCTTTGCTCATCATTGTTGTAATCACACAATCACTTATTTCTTAACTATCTTTCCTTTGTAGTATTTTGGAATCAAATACATAGTTTATTGGAGATATTGTTTATCATGTGCGTTAGTTCATTTCTAATTAGTTACATTTTTGAAAGTTATTTTGTCACGACCTAATCAAAGTCTTGGATTAAAATAGTAACCAAAGGTCAACACAATGAAAAACCACATCCATTAATATACATACCAAAAAAAAGAAGAGAATCCAATCCATAATTACAAGCCCAAGAAAATAGAAGAAGTAGTTTATTACAAAAGGTGTAGAAGCCATTTCCTTGATTTTTATTGTTTTTCCTTTGATTTATTTCCAGGCTATTCTAGAGTTAGTTATTTTAGATTCCAAAGAATTTCAGGTTGTTAAACCTATAACAGAAATGTGAGAGGAGTATTAATGCAATAAAAAATGTTAAAAGACCAAGTTCTAGGAAATAGAAAATGTAATTCCTTTTCTCTCTTCATTTCATCTCTTTCTTCTTCTTTTTTGTTACTTCTTCTCTATTTCTTCCTTCAATATTTCCAGAGATAGCAAGCTGGTTTTCTACCCTCAGCCACTTAGGTTAATTGTAGTAAGGGCCGATTTAGTGAGCCTCATCATTGTGACTTCCTTGGGTGACTAGAAAAGTGCTAATTAACTTAGTTGAGATTTAGGGTTACAACTAAGAAGGAATGACATATCAAAGGAGAAGACAAAGTGGCCAAGTGATGGTTGCTTGGGCAACCACTTAATTTTGTAGTGGTCAGAGTGAAAAGACGATTGAGGACACTAAAGAACCCATCTCATATGTTAACAACTTAGACCTCCAGCAATGCCCGTACATTTTCTTCACCCAAGAACACTAATTCAACCTTCTCAAATTTTCTATTCCCTATAAAATTACTAACTACCCTCCTCTAACATTTAGCTTGATATTTGGTATCAAAGCACTTTCTTGGAAGTGTGGGATAAACTAGCAAGGACTAAATCACAATCTACGACAGAGAAAAACTTAGAGCAGAGGCTGCAAGAGTTGGAACAAAAGTTTAAAACAATGAGTGATGATATCTTTATTTAATTGAGAGGAGTTCAACATCAATTGGAAGATTTACACCACTCAACTGAAAAAAATGGATCAATTACTATCGACGATTTAGTTACTAACTAAAAATAAGAGATCTAATAAAGTAGAAGGGGCTTCATCCTTAGTTGCCACTTCTAAAGGCTTATTGTCAATCCCTAGAGTTGGGCCATCACAAGCCAATCCTAACCCCATCACTCCAATGAACCAACAAAGACAAGCTATCAACCGTATCATGGAACCAACATATCTAAATCTTTAATGGACCAAAATAAAACCATTTTAGTGGAACAAATGCAAGGTTGTGAATTAGGAAATGTGGAAGGTATTTCCAATTTTACCAGATTCCAGAAGAAGAGAAGGTAGAAGTTGTTGTCCTTTATTTTAAAGGTAGAGTTCTGTGGTGGTTTGAGAACTACCTTATTGAAATAGAGTTTATCATATGGGAAAAATTATCTACTACCATCCTAAAGAAGTTTGAAAAATAGACCTAGGGATTCTCATTGCTTCCTTCAATAGTTTGAAACAATCTAGAAGTGTGCCAGATTACCCTTTTATGAACTAAAAGCTTATTTAATGGAGCTTAAGCTCCAAATGGATGAAGAGCATTTTATCCACAACTTTATTGGAGGCCTAAAAGATGAAATAAACACTCTTTAATTATTTTAAATCCAAATTACTTGGATGATGCCTAACATGTTGCAGAAAAGTAAGCATTACAGTTGGAAGCCACCTTTAAGAAGATCAAGATCAACTATGGTAGACCCCAACAAGTAGGGCAGAGGGTTCCTTTGGTTAGAAAGTTTGAGAAGTCAATAAATAGTGGGCCATGATAATTTAAGAAGGGGTAGTGTTATTGATGTGGTGACAAGTTTTACCTTGGGCATCAAAGTATACACGCGATTGAAGGTGATGAAACAAAAGATACAGAGGTGGTAGAAGAAGAGTAAAAAGAAATAGAAGTTGAAGTTGAAGCTGAAGCTGAATTATAGGCAGAGGTGACTTTACTTGCAGTTTTGGGCCTTGTCACAACTAGCATCTTAAGAATCAAGGGCTCCCACCAAGGTAAGGATCTAATAATCTTAATTGATACTGGAAGTACCTATAGCTTTGTGGACCTTAAGATAGTAGAAGGAACAAAATTCAAATCCCTTAGTTGTAACGATGGAAAATGGGCTAAAGTTGTAATCAGGGAGCATTATGAGGGATTTATTTGGAAAATGCAAGGGCTTGAATTTGAATTTAATCTTAGAGTGTTTAAATTTGGAGGATGTGATATGGTGTTTGGTATAGATTGACCCAAATGGTGAATCCAGTTACCTTCTATTATGAAGTTGATATGCTTAGATTAAAATTGAAGGGTGAACAAACTGATTTAAAGAGGATTAATGGAGTGGCAACTCCCAAACTGATGGAAGTAAAGACTATGGGAAAGATATTGGAGAAAGAAGAGGCAGAATGGGTAGCCCACATTCACACATTACAATCCAAACCTTTGTTAATAATTATTCTAATAGGATTGTTAAATAACTATAATGACCTCTTTACTCAACCAAAAATCTAAACCGTTAGAAAACATGACTACAAAATTCCACTAAAACTTAGAAGTCAACCTATTAACTTAAGACCTTACAAATACCTATACTACTAAAAAATTAAGATTGAAAGACAAGTGAAGGAGATGTTACAAAATTCAATAATCTAGCCTAGCCATAACCCTTTTGATTTACCAGCTCTCTTAGTCAAAAAGAAGGATGGCACTATGAGAATGTGCATAAACTATAGAAGGTTGAATAATATGACAGTAAAAAATGAATTTCCCATCCCTATGACTGATGATTTATTAGATGAATTATTTAGGGCGTCAATGCTTTCTAAGCTGGATCTTAGATCAAGTTACCATCAAATTAGAATGTATTTTGAAGACATCCCCAAAAAAACCTTTAGGAATCACCAGGGCTAATATGAGTTCCTGGTCATACCTTTTAGCTTGACTAATGCCCCAACCGCATTTCAGGCACTAATATATAAATGATATCTTTGCACCTTATCTAAAGGATTTTGAACTTATAATTTTTGATGACATATTGATCTATAGTAGAAGTTTGAAGGATCACTTATTTCACTTATAGAATGTACTATAGAAATTAAGATAGAATCAGTTGTACATAAAGGCATCTAAGTGCTATTTTGGGCAACCATAAGTGGAGTACCTATGGCATATCATCTCAAAGGAAGGAGTAGCAACAAAACCTGAAAAGATTGAAATGATATGAACATGGCCTATACCAACTTCCCTTAAATCACTGAGAGGATTTTTGGGACTCATAGGCTATTACCGTAAATTTGTGAGGAACTATGATCTGATTAGTAAGCCGCTGAAAAACTTATTGAAGAAGGATTCTTTCCTTTGGGGAGAAGAAGGTATACAAGCCTTTAACAAATTGAAAAGAGCCATGAATGAAGCACTAGTGTTAGCCATGCTAAATTTCACATAAACTTTCATTCTAAAGACTAGTGCATGTGATTCAGGGATTGGGGCAGTGTTAATGCATAATTCAAGTCCTATTGCCTATATGAGCAAGCCACTGGGACCAAGAAATCAAATGTTATCCATCTATGAAAAGGAATTCCTAGCTCTGTTAATGGCATCATTGAAGTGAAGACATTATTTGAAGCTAAATCAATTTATAATTAGGAGACCATGAAAACTTGAAGTACTTGTTGGATCAAAAGATTACTACTACACCAATACAGAAAAAAGGGTTAGCCAACTTATTGGGTTTGAACTACAAGATTCAATACAGGAAGGGGAGAGAGAATAAAGCTGCTGAGGCTTTATCCAAAAGATGGGAAACAATAGAAGGGAATTTGGCAAGCCTCGCTAGATTACCTAGCTTGGTAGAAAGAAGTCTTACAGAGCTATCATGGTGATTCAGAAATCCAAAAAGTTATCAATGATATTATGGTCAGACACAACATCAACCCAAAATATACTTTTGATAATGGAATCCTCAAGTACAAAGGCAAAGTGGTAGTAGGCAGAAATAAAGTGTTGAAAGAGCAGCTGATTATTACTATGCATAGTGATTCAGTGGGAGGACACTTTGGAGAATTAGGAACTTACAAAAAGATTATATCATCATGTTACCAGCAGGGAATGAGAAAAGATGTAAAAAAGAAGGTTAACGAGTATGACAATTGTCAAAGGAGTAAACCAGAACATATGTATTCTCCAGGGTTATTATAACCTGTGCCAATGCTAGAGGCTGCTTAAAGAGATATAAGTATTGATTTTATGGAGGGTTTGCCTAAGCCAGCCCGACCAAAAATTTTTTCGGGTGGGCTAGAATGATCCAGCCTGCGGCCAAACCTGGGTGGGCCAAAAATGGCCCGTAGTCCATGGACGGGCCGAAACCAACTGGCCCATGGCCTGATCGTTTAATATATTTTTAATTTTTATATATTTATTTTAAGAGAATTTGAAAAAGTTGTAATTGCATTTTTCAAAATTCATAAATTATAAATTATAGCATAACCATTTATAGTAAAGTGTAAGATGGAATTAACTATAAATTATACAAACTGTTTATTTAAAAATAAATATATAAAATATGAACCAATATATATTTATTAAAAATATGTAGCAATGATAATGTTGTCATAATTATTCCCTACAAACAAGAGAATTTAATTTTAATTTTGTAATTTTATTATAACAATTAATTATAATGTAAATGTAAAAAATTTATTATATAAATACAATGAATTTATTTCAAATATTATTTTTAAGTGTTTAATAAATTAGTACATTTCTTTTTTGATATGATTTTAAATAAGTTTATTAAGTTTATAATACAATATTTTCTAACTTTTAATGTTTTATAAATTATGTACAAAACTCTTAATTGATGTTGTAGTTGTACTTTTAGTTATTATTATTATTTTTACTTATATAGTTATATAGATATTATTGTCTTTTCACATTTTATATATTATTAAATATTCATTATAAAATTTTATATTTTTATTACACATATTCAAAGAAATTAATTAATATCATGACTAATTTTAACACCTTTAGACTATTTTATTTTATTTTTCATATTTACACAATATGTACATTATGTATATATGTATTTATATTAATCTTAAAATGAATTAATCATTTTATTAATCCTAATGTATTAATTCCAAAATAATATATAAGTAATTGAGTTATAAAAACAAGTACGTATAGTATATTATATTGAAAATAGCTATTATTTTATTAAAACTAGAATACATTTTATAAAAACTTTTGATATGTCTTTATAAATCATTATTTTTATTAGTTTTGAAAATAGTTCTTTTTACTTTTTTAAAAATCATTATATTCTAATTAATATAAATTTATATTCATAATTTTTCCTTTCTAAATTCTAATATTAAAAGATCTAATCCTAAGTCACTCTAATTAAAAGTTTTCTAAGAGTAATTCTTTACTCGAAACCTTGATATAAGTTTTACTTTAAATCGTTCTCATTCATAGAGTGTTATAAGCATACCATATTTCATAAATTTATAAAATTTTCAACTTTTTTCTTTTTAATATATATATTATGTCACAACTTTAAATTATAACAACATATAATTATGATATAATAAAGTTATTAATTTTTATTGAATATTAAATTAAAAAATATTTATATCTTTAAATGAAAGCATAACATCACTAGCTTCTTAATGTTTTAAGTAATATTTTAGGTATAATAAGCTAAATATTAACACCATTTGTGTTAAAAGACATTAAGTCAAGTTTGGATTGAAGGGTGCCACATACATTTGCATATCATTAATAAGAAAATACATTTTAAAATTAAAACCTTGAGATGTATTTTTTGGTATGATTAATTAGGAATTTTAATTCAATTGATTAGAAATTTGTATGAAAAGTCACTAAGTTAATAGTTATAATTAAGAATTACAATTCAATTAATAAAAGAATTTTAAATAATTTATTAATTAATATAACAGAGAATTGACAAAAACAAATTCATTAACTATATAAATTTTTGCTATACATGAATGATTATCTAAATCATTTTACAAGAAATGATACAATTTACAAAATTAAGATAATAACATGCTAGATAGACTGGAGAGTGGAGACTGAGAGAGCATCATCTAATTGACTAATTGTACTTGTTGGTAAGATCGTCAATAGTTTGGATCCAATCATCTGTATGTAATTGTATTTAGTAATATAATATTAAAATAAAAAGAATATTAGTAATGTAATATTAAATAAAAATAAAATTAAAAATACCTTCATCTTCATATATTTGATGACAATAACCTTTAATTGCTGATTATTTTCAATAGTTCCCTCCGCATTAATACCTGTGGCTGTAGAAAAATAAAAAACACAATATTAGGTATGATAATATAAAGATAGATAAAATAAATATAAAAGAATTTACCATTAATATCTTCATTATTTATCTGACTTTAAGTACACATAAGGGCTTCTATAGTGTGATAATGAAGTCGACCACAATGAGGAGTAATGACTCGACCACTAGTACTAAATGCAAACTCTGAAACAATGAGGGATGATGGAATAGTTAACAAGTCCCGTGCAATTTTTTGTAAGATTAGACAATTCTGTGGAGACGTCTTCCACCATGGCAATATATTAAACGACCTATCTTCAATTTCAGGAACACAATTTGTGGAAAAATATTTATCTAACTCCATCGTATTGTAAGAAATCCTAGCCCTTTTCTCTTTCAAAAAATTTGAAAGAGAATATGTCAATAATGGGTCATAAAAAAGGTTGAACTTGAAACTGAAGTTTGTGTTGAACTGTTTGCATCCCTATTATGAGTTTGTTGCATTCTGACTTTATAATGATGAAACAATTGATACCATAATTGTTTTATGATATGTAGACGCTTTTGAGATTCACCACTATATAATGCATCATAAATATATTCAATCCCATCTACCTTGTATCTCGGGTCCAACACATATAATACTGTAACAATATCTCCAATCTTAGTCCGATAAGAATTAAACTTCTCTACCATTTGCTCAACCATAATTTGAATCACTACATAAAAGTTAAACATTCACAATGATAAAATATGCTTTATGTTGGATATAGTGCTAAAGATATAGTGCAAAGTTTGATATTTTGTACCTAAGAATAATTTAGTCCAATTATTGAATACTTTCAACTTCAAACAAAGTTCTCTAACCAAGTCCCATTGATCCTCTGATGGTACATAAATATACTGAGAATCCCTTTCGGTTAGTCTAATAAACAGCTAAGCATATGAGATTGTTGACTTTAACATCTTAACGGTTGAGTTCCATCTGGTAGGATAATCCAAAGCCAACTTCTTTGAATTTGGAATGCATAAAATTTGTGCACCATCTTCAAAAGTTTCAACTCTTTTAGGAGTTGCACTCTAATATAAAACACTATTTCGAATACACTCTATTGCTTCCTTTGTTGTCTCCAACCCATCCTTCACAATCAAGTTAAGAATATGTGCAAAACCACATATACAAAATAGCTTACCTTTAAGCAATAAGCTGCTAACCCTTCAACTTCTGAATCATAGCATCATTTGTGCTATAATTATTGACTATGGAGGAGGATAATTTGTTGTCGATGTTCAAATGAATTAAACAGTCTTTGAACACATCTGCCAATTTTTCACTTGCATGCAGTGTTGGCACATAAATGACCCATCATGAAAAAGCATACCAACATGAATCATAAATTTATAAAATAATGAAAAAAGTAAATGATAACAATATTAAAGAATATAAATTACCTTATAATTCTATTGTATAACTTCCAATCATTATCAATATAATGTGTCATCACTGCCATGTAACTCTTCTTTTGGTTATTGGCTATCCACATGTCCGTTGTTATAGCAATTCGTCCTTGAACACTCAACAATGCTCTTAAAGTTTCTCTCTTCTTTTTCTTATAAATTTTAAAAATATCATTCCTCAATTTGTTCCGACTTGGAACCTTGAAAGTTGGTTGGAGTGAATTAAGAAATATCCCGAATCTTTTGCTTTCAACCGTAGACAGTGGTTGTTCATCTCTAATAATCATATTAGCCATTAGAATTCTTAATCTATGGTTGTAAAAAGTTGTCATGGTCATTTCATTCTTTCCTTTCAAAAGGTTAGGTGTAAAAAAATGTTTGACCTCCTAAAACCATCTTCCTTCTAGTGCATGATTGCATATGTCTCTTTAAATGAGACATTCCACCTTTCGAACCACTTGAATACAACTTTTGACAATAATTATACTCTGCCTTTTCAATTTCACTGGTCCACATAGTCTTCTTAAAGTGATTCCAAACTTCACTTTTATATTGACTAACTTGAGTTCTAATTAAACTTCTATCGTCATTTGGTGTCATAGAAGTTTCCACTTATACCTCTGGTACTGGATTAGAACTCTCAACTGAAAGAATTTGCTCATCCATCTGACAAAAAACATATAAATACTTGAGGTTAGAAAGTGTTTAATAAAATCAAAGAATGTCCAAAATTTGAACATGTTAGAGCTTCAGGACTTGTATGCTAGAACAAAAGAACCAAGAAAACATTAGTTAACAAAAGACAACTCATGTTCAATGCATATTCATAAATAGCCTTCATGGTGGCTCAAAAGCTAGCAAAAGCAAGAGCCTGAAACCCAATGACTGGGAACAAGCTATATCTATTCTTAGTTAAAAATTCATCATCTTATTATTTCCAAAAGTTATCTTATCATTCCTGTTTGTAAGCAAAATCACAGTAAGCAATGTATAATGAAACTCTCTATGTGTGTGTAGTGTTTCTAATTTATATATGCTTAATGATATTTTAACTATTATGTAATCTATTTTTTCTTCTCATGCTTATAATGTAGTTTACAAGTTTCTTGATCAAAAGTATTGAAAAAGTTTAACCTGTTTGAAGGAGTCTTACAAAAGAGTTCATGTATGCTACTTCTTATTTAGTTTCACTTTTCTTTTCTTTTCCAACATCTTATGTAATTTGACATTTTACACCTAAAAGCTAGAGACTTGAGAAATATACTAGAAATGGAGTTCAATTACGTACTTTTAACTTGTATGTATATACATATATAACCCTTGGATGCTCAAATTTTTCTAATTTGTTTGTTTAATCTATAGAGAAATTATGAAATGGGTGGAAAATATGTTGTTACAATAGTATATTTCTACTAAGGACAAGATGAGAGAAAGGTGACTGAATGGAAAATTCATATACTTATTCTACCTGAAACAACGATAATTTAGGGGGGAGAGGGTTTAAAGCAAACGAAATTATCACAATTAACAACATAAACTAGTCTCTCTTCTATATGCAATAAAATAAAAAACTGGCACTCAAAAGTTGCTCCTACCCCAGATACAAAGGAGGTTGGGGTATTCACAAGCTACTGTACATATTTGCCAGAAGTTACCTTAAAGGCTCAGATATCTACTGTCGTATGGAATAGCTAATAGAAGCACATAATGTTCATTGCAGTGCAAATAAATAGAAACAGGGGTGGCAAATTTTGTTGTTGCTATAAGGATTAATGCAATACAGACTCCCAATACTCTTTTTCAACTTCAAATGGAAACAACACCAAAGATGGAAAAATGGAAGAAATATAAATTCTCAGCTAATCATAACACTAGAAAGCGCTAGTTTACTTTTCATATGAGCACTTGGTTCATTGTAATCACATTTTTCTTTTCACTAATCCCACTAAAATCCAAAATTGATAACAAACCAAATCCAAATGAAATCTCAAACTAGGTGCCAACTGAATGTCTTCATAATGGGATATCCTTGATTGTATCACAATGGGCTTAGTGCCTAAACTCTAATGCAAGCATCCTCTCTAGAAGTTACCAATCTGTGTTCACCTGTGAAAGTTGTAAATACCACCAAGGTGAACTCCTTTTATGGTCATTTGATTAAAGGCTGGGTTGTTTGATCATTTCATGATAATAGTTTTAAACTTTCAAGCATGGCTATAACCTATATAATGAATAACTATTAAGAAAAAAAATTAAAGATTCTCATAGCCACTAATATTGCTTAAATTACCTTTTCACACAATAAATTGTTTATTAACCATCTATATATTTAACATTTGGTTTCAAAAGGATAGATAATTGTTTTGCTAGAAACAATGCAATGTTGAAACCATAACCTAAAAAATAGTGCAGAAGACAAGAATCATAGCTATAGCTCGAGACATCAAAACCATGATGAGCAATAAATTGATTTACTAATGGAGTCTATAATTATTCTCATAGTTGTAGTAGATAAGATAGGGAAATGATTTATAATAGAGATAATAGCTATACTCGTAACTCTCTATTATATAGTTCCAGTTGTACCCTTATGATATGTAGATATAGTCTGTAAACTTTTAGCTCTTTGAGTATGTAATACTGAAATTCATATAATATATAGATGTATTATTGAATTTTAAATAAAAGAACAAACATGTAGAATAATCTTATAAATTTGTAACATTAACCATCTTTTTTCCACTAACTTTGATTTTGAAAAAGGAGTACATATCACTTTAGTTACTCAAGAATAACCTAATGAAAATTAAATATAATATAAAGAAAATGACAAAGAATAATTTGAAATTGGAATGTTATTCAAGAATGGTGGGTATTAATGATACCATCCAGTACACAACTTTAGCAATGAAGACCATGAAAAATTTGAACTAACAAGGAATGTTACTTCTCTTTTCTGTAATTGATCTAGGCACAGGCAATCCCAAATGCATTGGAGTCATTAAACAACGATCCACATATTGAAATACAATTAAGAGAACAACAGTGTGAAAAGGAAGGATAAAAATTATAGTTGATATTTGAAACTGAAACTTATATAAAACAACTAACAAAAACAATCTTTGCAGCATTTAATCAAACACATTGCAAGCAGTATCCTATATTCCTAATATTAACATACAAAGTTCTCAAATTAGCGACACCAGTTCTCAAAACAACCAAATTGTCCAAGAGAGAATGAGAGATTACGTTATTAAGTACGTTCGACCGTTCATCATTGGTTGTTTAAGCGTTGGTGACTTCGACAGTTCAACGTGCACACGACACTAATGACAGAAGAAGAATAATGAAGGAAGAACAAAAAATGAAGAAGAAGAACAGAGAAGTAAAAGCAACTAGGTGAGGGGTCTAGGGGTTCAAGGACAAAGGGAGATGGATGGAGGCAGTGTTGAGGCTGACGGATGAGCATTAAGTGAGACTGCGAGAGCAAGGAAGGAGGCTAGGCTGCTAGCAGTGACTTTCGTTAATTAGGGGCAAAACGACGTCATTTTATCTTATCTTTTATTAATTGTCTTATAAATTAAATGAAGTTTTTTTTTAACTTTTAAAGAAAAATGACGTCATTTGGTTGGTGGAAGAAATATTTTTAACATAAACAAATCGATGCTGTTTTGCAGCAAACAAAACGATGTCACTGCGCGGGCCATGAGTCAAGCTGTTCCTTTTAGGTCACAACCTGGTCCGATCACCTTGGCCCCCGCCCACGGCTCGGAACCTGTAGCTTGTGGGCCATTACTTACAAACTGTGGCCCAGGCCAATTTTCTTTGAGCCATACCCAGCCAGCTCATAGCCTGGCTTGTAGGCTGGTTTGACAGAGCCAAACCTATAGACCTTGGGCCAGGTGGGGTATTTTTTCCATCCCTAGGTTTGCCTACATCAGAAGGGAAAAATGTAATAATGGTAGTAGTGGATGGACCCACAAAAGGGACTCATTTTTTGGCTTTGGATCTTCCTATTACCACCCTAGTTATTGCCAAAGCATTTATTGAGTAGATATATAGGTTGCATAATTTGCCTAAGAGTATAATCTCTAATTGAGATAATATTTTTACTAGCAATTTTTGGCAATCTTTATTTAAGGAATTAGGGGTTTCACTCAATTTAAGTACTATTTATTACCCTTAAAGTGATGGTCAAATTGAAAGGGTCAACCAGTGCTTAGAAACTTATTTGAAATGTATGGCTGGAAGCCACGCTAGGTAATGGGCACAATGGTTACCCTTAACAAAATGGGGGTATAATACTAACTATCACTCTACTTTAGACACCGCTCCTTATTAGGCCCTATATGGAACAAACCCCTTACAGTATAGTTTTGAGCAAATTTTTGCAACCCGTAATGAATTTGCTAACTAGTTCGTCAAGGATATAGGCATAACCATCAAATTCTTATGGGAAAATATATAGAGAGCTTAAGAGAGGATGAAAAGATTTGCAGATCGAAAAAGGACTGGGAGCAATTTTAATGTGGGTGAACAGGCCTATCTCAAATTATAACCTCATAGACAAACCTCAGTGGTAGCTCAGTATAATTAGAAGTTTGGTTCTAAATATTTTAGGCCCTACAACATCGTAGAGAAGGGGGGAAATGTGGCTTACAAGTTACAACTTTCGAAAGGCTTATCAATCCACCCTATCTTTTATGTTTTCACAATTGAAGAAACAAATTAGACCCCCAATTACTCTTATTACTAAATTACCCTTAGTCAAACCAGAGGTTGAGAATTAATTAGAATCGATGGCTATACTAGAAAGGAAGATGGTCAAAGAAAGAGACTGAGCAGTGACTAAATTCTTAGTTCAATGTTCGAGGTTAGACACATTTGAAGATAGTTAAAAAGGTCATTCACAACTGATTAAGTGCTATCCTACCTTGAGGACAAGGATAGACTTGGGGGACAACTATCACAACTCAATCAAAGTCCCAAGCCAGCTGATTGAGCCAAGTTTATATTATAAATTGGCTGCATTTTCATAGCTGCTATTGCATTTGTTGACTCCTAGTTGATGA
>JAOSBN010000008.1:17090827-17108796 GCA_027563595.1 Erythroxylum suave | reverse complement strand
AGATAATGGACAATGGAAATAATGCAGGCATGGGAAGCTCAAAGAAGGATTCATGTAAAAGGCTTGGTAAGTACCTCAGAGAACAGAAAGGAAGGCTCTACATTATGAGGCGATGTGTAATTATGCTTCTATGTTGGCATGACTGAGAAGAGAACCAACTCCTTTTTCTCAACCTGTGGAGCTTTTCTCATCTTGTCTTCTTCGAAATGTATATACATGAAAAAGAGAGAAAATCTTAGGCTTAGTTATATAACTTGGTCGATGTTATTTGCCTATAGCAAAATGTTGCAGTTCACAAGGTCTTTTAGTGTTGGAGGTGCACCTCTTAGAGTTGTAGGGGAGTGTACTTTTCAATGAAGTGACGAACCAAATGCATATGTAACTGAGCAAGGAAGGAATGCATACAACATTTTTCTCAATCATCATGTTATATAAGGGACAATGATGATGAAGCAACGATTACTGACGATTAATTAGGAAACTGCCGCAACTGGGTTGCGACAGAGAATGATAATCAAATTGCAAAAGTATAATATAATACATAAACAGCTGTGACCTGCAAATTAAGCCTTAAAATGCTGCATATTTATATATACAAATACTTGCTGTCTTGTCATACTTTGTGTTGAAATCCATACCACTTGAACTTGATGTATTTCAAATTATCAAGTTAAAAGATATCTGAAGTTGTGGACTCTAGTATACAAGTCAGGTGATCCCCAACAACTCATTATCATCTACGTTGTAGTTATACTAAATGAAATGTTGAATCAATCTTCTCATGGTAAAAATTGGGATCAGCATTCAGCAATTAAATTTGTCAATATTTCACGAAAAATTCAAAAGTGGTCCCCCAAATTTAATGGCACCCCTCACACGTGCAAAAGATTACTATTACTTCCCAGTTCCCAGGCAGCTTACGCTTAGCTTCTTCCAACACCCTATATAAAATTCCTTACAATTGTCCCCACCGACACAAACAGCCTAGTGTGAATTTGAGTAAGATAACCAAAAGGAGCTGCAGCTGCAAGAAAAACTTCAAATTAGCAAAAACTACCTGCATAACCAAAAGGAGCTGCAGCTGCAAGAAAAACTTCAAATTAGCAAAAACTACCTGCAGCTGGCTGATAAATTTCAATTTAGATACACAAGTAAGATATTACTTAGAGCTCTATTGAAATCTGAAGCAGGTGCAGCATGTCGACCAATCAAAACATCTTTCGGAATTCGATATTGCAGGACCAGACAAAGGTTTGATTGGTCAAAATGGCAGCTTTAGGCTCACCCGCACCCACGTGCACTTTCTACTCCCTGGACCCTATCTAACAACAGCTGTCCAACTGATTAGTTTCCTCCTAAAAAGTAAAATCCCCAGAGATAGGGCCCACTAACTAAGAGAGGCGGGCCCTCAAATATCACCTGCCCCTCAGCTCCGTGGTCAGTCTGCACATGCACGCATATTATCGATTTTCATTTATAGAGTTCGGAAGCGACGTCCTGCTCGTGACCGTTGCCACTTTTGGTCTCATCACACTTACTGCGGCCAGAATCCGGAGGGAAGGGGACCTACCAGACCACCTCTTCCTTTTTACCTCAAATCATCTGATTTAGAAAATTAATTTAAATTTATATATTTATATAAATGCATGAAACGATGGCTATAATCAAAACAGAAAACCTTATCCTTCCCTTTTGAGTCTCGTTCCAAGTTAGTCGTCGTACATTGAATGGCTTTGACGCTGAAAATAGGCAACTTGGAAATGGCAGAACTGGCCTGCAATTGCAGTGAAAGCAAAACAAATTAGGTAGTGAATAACAACAGATCGCTTGTTCAAATTCAATTGGGACGGAGCAGAGTAGGGAATGGCTTGGGTTCATAGGGCTGGGCCGTTGGGCTTTTTCCTGAGCTGTTAATCGTTGTACTCGAGAAATTTCTTAGAAAAGAAAAGGCAGATATTGGAAGAAAAGAAACCAAGAACAATCAAAGTAGTGCGTTTGTGAATACACCATAAAATCACCAACGTTTAGCGTGATTTTAGGAAAATAACAGCATACCTTGATTCAAGAGAGATTATTCAATTAATGCATACAGATGACGCTTTTTAATATATTACTCCAAAAAAAAAGGAAAAAAAACATCTAACGTATGGTATTCCTTCAATTAATTAAATTCCTCTCGCCAATAGATTTGTTTTTTTTTTTGAGTTACTAATATCTGATAAAATAAAGATCATATTACTCCAAGATCAAGATGGATTCCAGCATTAATATATAGCTAATAAAATAAGTGTCTGTTATTTTATTTTGTTCATTTAAACGTTAAAAGTCGACTACTTGGCGACATGCAGATGCAGTCGATATAAATTATGTCTTTCGATGGAGTCCTAGGATGGCTTGATGGTTTTATGGAAGGCCACGTAAGACATTGATTTCAACAAGAATTCCCTGTCCTAAGTTAGTGTTATCTAGCTATACCAACTTAGAAAGCTAAAAGCAATTGTTGATAATGGGACGGATTTGATGTAACCTCTGTCAATTTCCTCCGCTTAACCTCTCATACTTGTCTTTTGTCTCCAAGATTATTGATTGGATTCTATGTTCTTAGACATGAGAAGAAAAGATAGCAATCACCCACTAACACACATGGTTATCTATTTTGGTTACAATTGATATCCTCTTCTACGAAAAAAAAAAAAAGTTAATGGATCGAGGAAACACGCTAGGCTAGCTAACAACTACTAGAGGGAATACGTAGTAGATCAGATGTCCTTTTTTAAGACGAATAAGGAAAACCAAACTGAAAAGCCCTTTATTGCATGTATAACTTTGGCATCCCACATTTGCAAAAAGTCTCAAAATTAAACAAATTTAATAGGCAAAAAAGGTAGGGACTTTTTACTTACAATTTTAAGACTTAGGAAAAAGAACAGAAAGAAACTAATGCTGAGGAGGGACACTGCTAAAAGTGAGGACAAAAGTTGTAGGGTTGATTTGCACATGTAGATGAAAGAGCAATGTTTAGTTGATAGCACATGCACACCTCATCAACAAATATCCAAGGCAAACTCATTATCCGCAATTATTCACATAATCATGCTTCTTACATATAACTACTTTAGACCCTGTCTTTTCCAGTCACCGTTAGACATTAAAAAAAAAAAGCCACCACCACCAGCAGACAAAAAAAATGGGGAGAAAAAGATAATGAAAGGGACTGAACCATTTTCGCTTCAAAGCCTGACGAGAGGAAGAGGTTTTAATGAATGGACAGTACTATAAAGAAAAGGTTGATTAGAAACTCGATCGGTTAACATCAAAATGCATGACTGAAATTAGACTGATGAACGTTTTTCAATCACATAAGGCAGCTATCCCTTTCCACTTTGTCTCCTCTCAGGTCTCAACATTCATGGATATCAAAGCCTTTTCCTTGCTAACAAGTCATTTCTTGAGCTTTTGACAGAAAATTAACATTTGAAAACTCAGAAACAGAAATACAAGAATGTTTATTCTAAAACATAAGAAAAGAAAATATATGTAATTATACATAATATTTTACAATTTTACTTGAAAATTTAACTAATAAATGTTTAAATAATCAAATTGGAAATAAAATTGTAACATGGGATTAGGAAAAAAAAATATTTTCTCAAACTATAAAATAGGATATTTATTCAAAATATTTATAAAATAAATAGGGTTCCATAGTGTGCGTGCATTTCAGTGACTATAAAACAATGTTGACTCGTCTATGGATACTTGTGTGTGATGAGTCACATGGGAAGGGCGAACTAGTTGAGTGGTTGTTCCTACGACACAAGTGTTACAATGATTAACTAACAGATTTACGAAAAGTTCTCACAACAAAAATTCGACTTTCCAAGTCACTTGCAAGAACATTTCTTTTGTTCTTGCAAAATAATTAACGCTGGGAATCAGAAATCCTATTATAAGCTAAAAGCGGTGACCTGAGATGATTGAATGTTGAAGAGAAGATGAATACTTGCCCAAAAGTTTCAAGTGCTCCAGACCTGCAAAGTAAAATTTAACTAATATTACCAGAGTAATGAGACAGACGGATTGGTAGAAGTTACAAGGTTACAAGAGGATGACAACAAAGGGTTTGCTATGGTCAGCTTGGCTGGAATATATAGTTTCGAAATGCTGGCATTGTGATGGAGCTGCCTTGATCGTAATGGGTTTTGGAGCCTACCCTAGCTACCTACCTCTCTAAGTGCAACATCTTGTCTACCAAGTACCAACATCATGTGCAGTGCACCTTAGCCTACCCAAGCAGTTTCTATGAAGGATAAGCAAGCACGTAGCCTTAGTCAGTCAGATATTTGTTTCCCTGCTCCATACTAAATTAACTCCAGGAAGCGATTTATACGTGCTCAAAACTCTACTCGTATGAGTGCTCCTGCTCCATTTTATGCAAGAGAATCAACAAGAAAATTTCAAGCAGTGCACCAAATTACTCTGCAAGTTGCTGGTAATACTTTTAACTTTAATTTATAAAACCAAACAAGTTCCATCAAGATTTATTTGTATCTGTAACAGGGTAATAAATTAAGGACGGTAACAAACTTTAGTCATTGGTTGCAACTATGAATACTAACATTAAAAAAAAAAAGGCATAACAATAATTGGTTTCCAATCACAATTACGCGCGCGCTATTGTTCCAATAAGACTATTTAATGCCATCTTTTGGACGTGTATAGTTAAGTGTGCTATAGGTTTATTTAATATAAATTTAAAGAGACAATGGTTGTGCATTTACCACCATTTTATTAAAATAATTCAAGGAAATACATACCCCTAACAAAAAAAAAAAAGAAAGGAAAAAACAGCAGGTTACGACGAGTTAGTAAAATGTTGTAAGAGTTTTGGAATTGGAAGGAGTTTTCTCTTTTAAGTTTTAATCAAAGATCTCCCAGTGGCTACAGTGCAATTCGCAATGAAAAGAGTGTACTGAGTTTTCAACTAAGCCCGAGTAAAAAGGAATTTGGGAAGCCACTCTCACCCACTCAAATCATGACCTTTTGTCCACACATAGGCTGTCTTTTCAAAGCAACATCAAATTTTTCTTTTCCTTATCTTTTTCATTTCTCGGTCTTATTGATCTCTGTCTATAATTATATAATAACAAGAAGTAATTAATACAGGGCATAGATATATATAAGTGGGTATTGATAAGTTGTGGCAGCGAGGCAAAAGTATCGGCGGGAAACAAGGGCATGAATTTCTAGAGAAGAAAACGAGTACAAGTGCGGAATATGAGAAATCAGAAATGTAATAAATGTAGGTACTTAAAACATCAACGATAAGGTAGTTGAATTGTCCAATATATTGAAGCTTTTCGCATCTTACAAGTTTATAACCAAAGTACCACGGACAAGGGCAAAATAAATAACATCCCCTGTGTAGTCAACAACCTACGTTCTTACTTCTTTTTGTTTTTTAATTTAAAGTAACTTTATCAATTATTTCAAATTTTACTTTCTACGTTAATCTTTTCTAAATCTAAATTATGAAAAAAAATATGATTATTTTATTATCTTAAGTGGTTCAATTTAATTTTTAATGCTGCAATGCCCAATAATATATAAATTGTGTCATTTAATCGAATATTATTACATTATAAGATTTAATAATTTTTTTAAAGCATATAGCCGCTATTATTTAAATACATACTGATTAAATTTTTAGATTGATACAATAATTTACAAATTACACCAATCACCACGTACTCCAATAAACTTAAATACACCCAATATATACACACGTATCAAAAATTCTATAGAGAATTAGAGATACGTCTACGTATCTAATTAAATTGTACCTTTTTCAGTGTGTACCGAAAATCTTTCGATACAATCCACGTGTACCGTCCACTCGCATTGGTATCCACATCCTTCTGATTTCAGGCATGGTGAACGTTGTGAAGTGGAATCTTTCTCTGTTACTGTAATTGGGTCCTGGTAGATGTGTGCCAAAGCACCTTTTAAAGTAAAAACTAATAAGACATTTTTTAAAGGAAAATTATAATCTTTCTTGTGTGCAGTAAATTCTACACGCCAATCACGTAATCTAAATAAAACCACCTGATTTCATTAGAACGCGGAATTTAAATACAAATAAAAGATTATATTTTAACATATTTTTCATCAAATTAATTATAAGTTCCAATGATAGTAAATATGTCATTTACATCTCACAATAAGTACATGAAAATATCATGCACCGACTATAATATGATAATTACACTAACATCAATTTCCATCTTTATTTATTAAATATTTTTCACAAAACGTGATAATCCATTCATATAAATTGTCAAAATAAATTAATAAGATCTACTATTTGAAAAGTACAACACTTATACAAAATACCTAACAACAACAACAACAACTTCAATACACAAGGGTCTCCGTTTTGTATAAGTCGAGGGAAGACAACAATTGTATGCAACCTTCCATTTATATTTTTTAAAAATGTTGTTTCTGTTATTCGAACCTGAATCATAAAAGAATAATCTTACTGGTTGTCATCTCATAACCATACCTTTATTTGTTTCAAAAATAACTAAGTTATAAATATAATAAATTATAGATCTAAAAGTATTGACTTACATAAAGTGGCTCTAGTAGCATTTTTCTTTATAATATAATTTTTTAAATAATTATAACTTATAATATTATTGAGGGTGAATTAGAAAAATTATTAGATAGAAGTTCATAATAAGTCTTATTTAAAGAAAGAAGAACATCTATATTTGAAAACGATATAGGTTTCTTTTTTGCAAAATTAATTAATATTTTAAGTGTAACTTATCCGAATATATGAAGAGATTGCTATTATAAGCTTAAGTGCATCATATAATATATATCTAACTCCTCTTTAGATTGAATTACATATGTACTAGTCAAACTTAAAACTTGGTCACAAATAAGAATATTTATTTATCTAGTAAACGCATCCACATAAAAGTTAGGAGTTCGCAGTTCTTACCTAAAGCCTACAGATAGTACTAAAGACCTGTTATGGAAACCTTAGGGTTTGAATTTAATTGAGTGGTATGAAGACTTTTACCTCTCGGGATTTACCTTTATTATTCAGTCTAAATTTTAGGTTTTTGGGTAAAGATAGGATACCTACTACTCGTATTACATTTTAGATAGACCAGCAACATCTGGGAATTATGATAACAGCAGCCCAATTCCGAAATCCCTAAGTCACATCTCTGAATTAACGGGCTTAAAAGTGTGAAAAGATTACCACCAGTCCCTACCATACTCTGCTGTTGGCAAAAACTATTCAGCTCCTTCTTTATCCATCCACCTATACCAGCTTTGCCCTATACGTACTCAAAGAGAGAAAAAATGTGGTTGATAAAATAATAGATCAGAACACATTTCTTATTGTCCCTCTTGCTCTTATATTGTTCGGTGGATATCCATGTCTCTTCCAAGTATTTACAGTACGATCCTAGCAGAGAAGTGAACCCTGGGAAAAGATTTAAAAAAATGGGTAGTGAAGCTCTTTCATAGGTGACCAAGACAAATAGTTTTCTCTGAAACAGATCATCGATCTCCGAGAAAAAAACCAGTGAAGCCTAAAGTAACAGATGTTCTCCTCCACAAATTGTGTCAATCTTTGTCTACATCCTTCCTCTTCTTCTCGTCAGTACAATCCTCCTGACATTATTGACCACGAAAGTGGCTTGTTAGTTTACCATCACCATCACAACCCACTCATCGCAGCTCCTTGGTTACCTACTAATCCTTCAATAGCTGAGCCTGAGTCTTTCCTGGACATGGGAGCTATCTCAAATCATGCCATGAACTCTACGCAGGATTTTGGTTTACTTTTAGACCGTTATCAGCTTGATCATCCTGATTTCCTTCCTCTGAAAAGGCCTGCAAAGAAAGATAGGCACAGTAAAATCAACACTGCTCAAGGCTTGAGAGATCGGAGGGTGAGATTGTCCATAGGAATTGCCCGGAAGTTTTTTGATCTCCAGGACATGCTAGGGTTTGAAAAAGCAAGTGAAACCCTAGATTGGTTACTCACCAAATCAAGAAAAGCCATAAAGGAGCTAGCCCAGGATGGAACTTCCATGTGTGAGGTTGTGTCTGAAGCTGATGATGACCTAGAAGAGACAGTTTCAAAGACTCAGCCTTTGGGTGCTGTTTCTAATCAGAAAAAGACGAAGAAGTTGCAAAAATCTACAATGGATCCTCTGGTCAAAGAGTCTAGGGCAAAGGCAAGAGCAAGAGCAAGGGAAAGGACTAGAGTGAAGATGTTCACTAGAAGCGTCCGTGAGTCCTCCGACAAATGTCCGGACGCCAGTCCTCATATGGCGAACCAATATCAAGGTTGTGGGAAATCAGGTTCTACCGGTGATCATCAGAAACTTACCTGTTCTGTGAAGAATGCGGTTCATGAAGCTGATGAACAACTTACCTCTAACTCACTTTACCATCAAGTACGGATGAAAGAGGACGTTGTTGAGGGGTCAATCATGATGAAGAGGAAGTTGAAGGCGTCTACAATCATGGGTTACCAGAAAAACCTTGAACTAGCAAAAGAAGTTATTAGCTGCAGCAAAACCAACGACCACCACGGTAGCAACTACTGCCTGCCCAGCCTGCCACCAAATTGGGACATAAGCAATGCACTAACTCGTTCTAGCTTAGTTGCTATCACAAATATGAATCTATCTACAGGTAGGATCTCTTAAACACCATCGTCGCTTCTGAGTTCATCGACACTTGACATTAAATTCTGTCTCAATTTGCAGGATTACAACTCTACGGCAAACTCTGGGACACTGATCAAACCAATCAGTATCAACAAAAGTAAATAGCATGAATAAGCAGTAAAATGCAAGGGGGTGGTTCTTTTGTTGTATGTTTGATGTTGCAGATCAAATTTAGGATAGTTTTCTGCTCTCTCTTTCCTATCAATCGAGTTAACTGTCTCCCGTCTACGTACGTATGTTATTAAGCTAATTGCTAGTTAATTTCAAAAGACATAAGGTTGAGTTTTCAGATATTAATTGAATAGGGGAACGACAAGATCTTGTCAAATGAATTGGTTAAGCTAGATAACCAACAAGTGCTATAATTTTGTCTAGTTAATAATAACTACTCTACGTTAGGAATTCAGGAAAGCATCAGCGGAACAAAAACTATATCCGTAAAACATCAGTTTGTTAAAATTTAAGTCCACTCTAAGGATTATTAGTAGCAGTCTAACTTCTAAATTGCAGAATGTAAGTGATGCTAAGGTTCAGGTTTGTCGAATTGATTCCAGCTGATGTTGCCAAGATTGTGCCATGGTTCAATAACAATATGTATAATTGTAGACTTGGACAAAAGTTGCATAAATTCATCCAAACATAATTAACTCCTACATAGATGCTAGGGGACTGAATGCAAGGGGTTTTTCATGTGAAGCCTTGGAGTGCATTCTATGTTTACTACCCATACATAGAGTTGATACAAAGCCTTAAGAAGGGAAATGGATCGATCTCAGGAATTACCTCTATCATCAATATTTGACCATTAAATCACTTGCGTGTATGCTTATGAATGTGATATCTATCCATACTCTTCATTCTTCTCTATCAATGTAATGCATATAGGCATATATTATTGTCTCACTTGTGCTTTAAGTCCACACAAGAAAATAGCCAGTCATCGTCAAAACACTCAATTGCATATACAGTACTTAATTGTTAAAAATGCAACTGCTAAACTCTTGATCAAAGTTACTAACCTACATCATAGAACTTTTGTACTCTCACCAAGTGCCAGTTCTTGTACATTGTAATTTATACTAGCTCAGTAGAGTAAGGCGTTTCTTTGACACCAATTTAAATCAGAAGCCTTGTGCAGTAGTTAATACATTTTTGTTGTCTGTATCATCTCAAAATCCTTAAGGTGCAACCCTTACTAAATTTAATATTACTAATTAAACGGCAGAGGTCACAACCGGATCTTAACATGGTCGACTAGGCACATCAGTGAAAGGATATCAGACCTGTGGTTGGAAAAGACATTTTCTTTAACGTAACTGGGCTCTGGGTCCTGCTTCTAATTTGTGTTTTGAGGTTAATAAGAACACAAAACTGGTGTATTACTGCAGAGTGACGATGTTAGTCCTTTCGTAGAGAGAAAAGCAACCATTAAAGTGGCACAACGGGCGATAACAAGATGGCTTACTAATTATCATTTACATATTTTTTTTATTTGATTAAGAGTTGTTTCCTTCTAGATCAAGAGCAGAAAAATAAAAATTCTACCTATAAATGTAATTATATTCTTTAATATGAAATGTATTTTGTACTCTATTTATAAATTATGATGCCAAGCCTCGGTGCTTTAAAATCAGTTACTAACTACACTACTAATGTCAAGCTCAATTAAACTCCTTTGTCTCTTGTTACACTTTCAGTCGCAATCCCAGAATGTTGGCATTGGTATGAGATTCCTGATTAATTTCTTACTGTAACATTAAACCTAGTTTATCTCGGTTATTAATTAATCTAATGGAATGATTTTAAAGGTAGGTTTAATACCTTGACTAACTATTAGTAGAGAATGAAAATTCACATTGGAAATGGAGAGGACCTGTGGTTTTGATTTGATAATTGGTTCCTCTTAATCCTCTATTTACAAGAAGTGAAATCTCATACCTTGTAATTAGAATTTCGGCTCATGCTAGAGTCTCCCAAATTATTGATCAGTGTTCTTGGCTAGCCATTGAAAAAGGTATGGACATATTGCCCTCTTATATTCCAACCTATTACCTAACCACTTTTTGAAGGATAAAGGTGTATGGAACTCCGAAAGTAGTGGAGAATTCTCCAATTCCTTATGTTTAGAAGTTTATTAGACCCCATCTTCTTTATGTTCCTCGGTATAACATTGTTTGGAAAGGATCATTGATACCCAAAGCCTCCTTCACCACATGGTTAGCTCCTAGAGGTAGATCAAAAATAAAATACAGGCTCAAGATTTGAACTTATCAGGTTTGCTACCTTTATAATTTGGTTCTTGAGACAATCTCTCATCTTTTCTTTCAATGTGGCTACTCTTTCTCCATTTGGGCCAAGATTACTTCGTTACCTGAGCTTGGATTGTCCCTACAATGACTAGAATGAAATCCTAATTTGGGCTAATAATCAATACAAAATTATGGGGATAGACTAATATGCTTAAGCCTTTATCTCAATTGCAGTGCATACTCTATTTGGAAGGAAAGAAACTCGAAGATTTTCAGGAATTTTAAATTTGACAAATATGTTCTTACCCATAGAGTGAGCTATTAGATGGTCAGAGAAATTATGGTAACTTATAAACTCACAGAGAAATTAAGCTCTTCTCTCAAAAGCAAATGGAATCTAGATTGAATAGTTGTTGTCTTTAAGTAGTCTCATTTCTTAACATGTAATGCTAATTTTGTTACATCTTTAGTACCTTTTGTCTCTTTATCAACTTTGCATTGTAATCAGTTTTTGGCTAACCTTCAGGGCTTGTGAATGAAATTATTTCTTCCTTAAAAAAATTGAAATTCAAATGATAAAGGGAGATTAAGGTGAAATTTGGAGAAAATAAGAGAAGGCTATCCTTGCTCTACATCATCTAGCTAGTATCAGATTATCGAAACAAATTTGGGGTTGACCAAAATAAAACCTATTCAACCATTATATAGTTCATTGTATAAACAAGAGTCTTCTCCTTACAGTACTGGATAAAAAAACTTTAGTTACATATTTCCATGTTTAAAGAGAAGCTTAATCTTGTGATTATGGTCTCACTTTCTAATGACGTTTTTCAAATTAGAAAATATTGAATAGTAAGTTTTTCTATTCGGAATTAATCTAATTGTAATGGTAGCTTGATCAGCACTTTCTTTCCCTTTATGATATTATATATCTTGACTGAACTTGATGCATACTTGAGAGTTTCATCATTTATAGACACTGCAATCTTGCATTGGTTTAATTAACTCTCTTAAAAGAGGGAAAATAAAAAAATTAATAATTCATTAAAAAATTGCTTATTACTAATTTGTCTAATGCCATCTATATATTTATGATGTGCTTTGCAAAGATTATTAGTTTCCTTCTAGTCCTATTTAATCCTTTTGAAGTATCTTTTTGGCTTTTGCGTTTTAAAACCCTATTCATTTAGTAATATAGTTTAAAAGCATATGTATGGTTCAATTAAAATATATCTTGCCAATTTTTCCGACAATATAATAGAAAAGTCATTAAGTTCACACCTGATATTATTTTATTCCTGTCAGAATCTACTAACTTCCATTTTTCTAATTGCAAACTCCATTTTCTAGTTTAGATCGAATTGTTATTATGTTAGACTAGAACTAAGGACGGACAGGAACTTACTGGGCTTGGCTTTTGAGTATGTAGATAAGCTTCTCAAATAAAGCCTTAATCTCACCAGTAATTAACCAACCTACAAAAGAGTTTCCAAACAATGCTATATATGGAGAGACAGTTTCGTCTTAATAGTTCATACTATTACGTATAATGTATGAAATAATAGCTAGATGTACAGAAATTCATCAATAAGTATATGTTTTTTAATCTAAACCATGTGAAAAGGAGATTTATATATATTGTTCACTTAGGTATTGGAGTTGGAGAGCGTTTTCCAAAAAGGAGAAATGGTACTTGCATCAACAGGTGGAATGTATTCCAAAGACAACATCTTGGTTATAAGATTCGCCAAAACAGACAGGCCTATGAATTACGATATCCAGAAGAAAAATGAATCCGTAATTAATAAGGATACACGTTCGTAAATTAATTAATTAATTATTTCTTCAGCAAAAGCAGTTGCATCATTGCTCCTCTCTCCCTCTGACATGCACACACATTACAACCCTCTTTCCTATATGTGCGTCTGTTCCAGTTTCCTTCCTCTAAAAAACATTCATGCAGTGCCAGTGCACAGTTGCAGTAAAATTGACACAAGAAGAGTTGTACTGCAGCTAAAAGTTAAAAGAGTTGGACCAAAGAAAAGGAGTACTGAAACTGACCTCAAAATCGAAACATTCCACATGCGATATTGGGACCTCCTCAGAACAGAAAGACAGCAGCTCGTGTGTTTGCCATAGGAGAGTTGTATTTGCTGTGCCTTTAAATCGATGGAAGAAACCTTCACTTTTCCTTTCCTCTTCGGCATACTCATTATTGACACATTAGAAAAAGGAGTCAATTAGTTACATTGGTAACTGTAACTGTAAGATAAAGGAGTCCTAGTACGTAGACGGAATGATAACATAGTTGGTGCAGGAAAGACAACACATACATCAGCTAAGAAGGTACCAGTGTGAGTGTAAAAGGTTAAAGCGTCTTTGCTTGATTTATTAGAAGACTCGAGAATGGAGTAGTTTTACTTTTGGCAGATTGAGCCCTCAAGCCTTCAATTTAGCTCAGTACATACAACATAGCTAAAGTACTTAACGGTACTTGTTAATATTTAAATATAGATACAGTCCTCCTTAAAAGATAAACCTGCAGGCACCTTAATTTGAGGGGTCAGGAACTGGAAGCGAATTAAATAACTAAATCTATGCATTGGCATTGCTTGCTTGCTGGAGAATGGAGACAGAGAACGTACGTAGTGAAATCAAATAAATATATATTAATAACCAGTTTCCATGCAAATCATGATCTCTTTAAATAGCTTTTGACCGTCAAAACAAAGTAAAAGTTAAAAAGTATAGGCTACGTTCCTTGCGTCCAGTAGCCTATTCTAAGATGCGTTTGCCATACCTCTGAAACAAGGAATGCCGTATCGTTACGAGTACATAAAACTGCAAATCTGAATAAAGAACGTGGGCATCCACGGACGTTACTTAGATGAGTAGATTACAACCCCACCTCACAGGTATTCTTCACATCTTATTGGCAGAACAGAATCACCCCAAACAGAAAAAAAGAATAAAAATAAAAATTTGTCAGATATCTCTGACGTTTGAAAAATACTTTGGATGATTTTTTTTTAAATATTTTTAGTGACATGGAGTGACTTGAATTGAAGGCATGATTATTTTCAACTTGCTTGGTATTCACTTGATAATTTCACATCTTTATATTTTATTAAATGAAATTATATAATTCTTTTACCAGGGCTGTTTTTGACATTTTATAACTCCTAAAAAAGTTTTAAAAAACTTCTATTTTTTTTAATTTTTAGGGCATTTCTAACCCACCTCTAAAATAGAGGAAAAACACCAATTTAGATGAAATTTTGACTCCAATCCACTTCTATTTTCTCCTCCATTTTGGAGGAATGCTAGAATGCCCCTCCATTTGGAGAGGCACTGTAGTAGCCCTCCCTTATTATTCCTTTTTTTAAAAATTTTCTCTCCTCCTTTTTTCCTTTTTTCATTAATTCATTTTTGATTTTTCATTCTTTATTTTGTTATTTAAACAATATTTCAATATTTTTATTATATGTTTATTTAAATGATTATAACTTTATAATAATTTTAGTTAATTTTTATAAATTTTTCATTATATATTTATAAATTTTTAATTATTCATGAATAAATATTTTAAATAAAAAATTTTAAAATATCCATTAGAAAACTTCAAATGAGTAAACTTCAAATATATTTTTATTAATAGTCGAATAATATAATAAATTACAAATAAAGATAATAACAATAATAATATTGTAAATAAAAATATACTAAAAAAAGAAAAGTTGGGTTAATTTTATAAAATAATTTTAATAATCATTCATAAAAAGTAAAAAAGAATATGTTGAGAATATTCTTTTTTAGTGTAAAAAATAAAACTGTAAATTGAGATGAAAAACGCTATAATATTTCTAAAAATGAAGAAAAGTTCACTCTATTTTGAAAAAATGAGTTGAAGATAGCCTTAAGAAAATTAAAAATGAACTGTAGTAAAAAAAATGAAAAAAGTAAAATAGGAGTTTTTCGTTTCGGTCTTTGCAAAGGACAAGGGTCCCTCTTGAAAACCAAAATGAAACAAAGCGAGAACACTCTTGTTACTTTGGATAGGTGTTCTGCTCGCCCTTCTTCGAGCCGGGCCTGCTTTTTATCAGTTTTTATTTAAAGAAGTTGACACATTCTAGGTGTCAATTCTATTGAAAAATGTTACTAAAAAAATTAATAGAAAAAATGTGAAAATCTTTTTGCGTCTTTCCCCTATAAACTTAGGATGAATTGGGTTGGGCTGGCCGTGACTTAACTAATTCAGCCCGTCTCAGTCCATCAAATCTTATTGGGCCACAACTGACCTCGGCTTATCATCGGGTCCTATTATTTCTTAAATAGTTCTTTCTTGTTCTTGCCTGACTTGACCAGTAAACGACGACGTTTAACATACCCTTCTTATATTTATGGATGCGAGCGAGTGAGCACCTACATGTACATTGCATACGTCTGATTTGCTATTTAGCTTGTTCACAAAGCCAGCGGAAGAAGAAGAATGGAAGGAGGCAAGGCAATAGCCCACGAGATCGGAGGAATCCAAAACGATGCGCTTCGCTTTGGCCTCCACGGCGTCAAATCGGACCTCGTCGGAACTCACCCGCTCGAGTCCTCCTATCAAACTGTAACTAACACCCCTTCCTCTTCTCTCGATTTACTTTAGCCGCTTGTTCTTCTATTTTCTCAGTGTATGATTGTTTTATGAATTAAATTTATAGACTAAGAAGAATGAAGAAGATATTAAGAGAAAAGTCCTGGCTAGAACTTACGGCTCGGCCTTCCCACTCAAGATGGATCTTGATCGCCAGATTCTTTCTCGGTATGTCCCTCCTTTCACACTTTCCTTTGATTTTTTTATAACTCAAACATCACTAGTATTTTTGGAAGAAAAGTTTGAAGAAAGAAATAAACGGTATTAACCTAAGTGTTTTTAGGTTTTCAAAAGATGTCTTGGGGCTGTTCCTGTTCCAGTTCCTTTCGTCTTATCCATATTTTGTAATTAGATATTTTTGTTTAACATGATAAATTTTTCCCTACTCTATTACCAAGTTTTGGTTTACATATGCCTTTGGTTTAGCTAGTTTCTCTCTCTCTCTGTCTCTTTTAGGAGACCTTGGTAGCTGTTACAATTATACATATAATATGCTTATAGAAGCCCCTTGTTTTAGACCATGAGCTTCTTCATATTTGAAATATTCAATGTTCTAGTTGCATAATCAAATATCTAAATACTTAAAACAAGATGAAAACCTCTGTTCTTTTGTTCTGCTGTTTGATCAATTTCTCATTTTTCCTTTGTTGTGTAGAAATCGATGGTTCTGCAGTTGTGGGCTTCATATTTGAAAGTCTCATCACCCTAGTTTCACATATTGAAATGACTAAAACTAAAATGAGAACCTGTGTTCTTATGTTCAGTTGGTTGATCAGTTCTTGAAAATGATAGCTGGATATGATATTAGTTGGTCATGTAAATATTTCATTGATGTGAAAACTGTTATTTCTACGTAGATAGAATATTTTAGTCCTTGAGATTGATCCTTCTTTCTGTTTCATTCCAAAGCTTCTAGTTTTAATTCACTCCCTGAATATTTTAATGTGATTGCAATAAACTACTTGTTAGTCGGCACTGCTATCTGAATGATATCCATATTTCTTTCAAACCTTTTCAGATTCCAGAGGCCCCCTGGACCAATTTCATCATCAATGCTAGGACTGGAGGCTATAACAGGAACCTTGGAAGATTTCAGTGTTGAGGATTATATGCTTGGTAATGTAGATTTTGGGAATTCCTGCTGAATTCTAGTTTATTTTAACTATTTCTCTTAAGAGTTGCTATTTAAGATGTGCTGGTTAGACTTCATAAGTGAATATTGTCAGTGCTTTGGGAATTTGACTGGTTTCATTACTCCTAACATCACTAGTTTAGGTTTGCTATTTTTTAAAGGTTTTTTAGAGGTTTATACATTGGTAAAACTTTCAATATCAGCGTGTCTTTATTGCTATAATTTTGAAGTTCTTTAGACAGTACGTTTAAGAGATGGAAGTCTTTTATCTGGCTTTAGAGTTTACGCAAATGTGTTGTGGCCCAAGAATGTGATTTGTTAGTAAGCAACATAAATTGCTTTGTACTCAAATAATAAGAAATCCTTCTTGAAGTTTTGCATAAATTGTTTCACTTGTCTTTCATTCGCCATGAGTTTTGTGGTTAGCTTTGGATCCTGGAAGCCAATCAAAATGAAGAACGGAATGGGAGTTGCTCGAGTGAAAATATAGTGTTACTAACTTGCATCTTCTTCACGTCCCAATTGCAGATCCTCGGGATTCAGAAGCTCTTCGTCCAGCAGACCTTCATCACGGAATGGAAGTTCGCCTTGGAATATCTAAGGGACCTGCCTGTCCTAGTTTCATATGATTTAAAGCGCTTTTTTGCTGCCTTTAATATGTTTCATTGATCAAGCATGTTTTTATGGTGCCATGACGGTGTGACTTCTTATGTACTTGGAAAATCATAAAAGCTTGAACCAAATCACTTATTTGAGTCCGTTTAATCAGCACTGATCAGGCTAAATTCTCAAACTGTGACAAAAATTAGTTTTGATCCGTAAAATGGGGGAAAATTAAGAGGAGTGGATAGGTCTCCCGAGAGCTAGCACAGAGCCAACTGGAAATGCAGCTGACTCTGATATCATAATGGCAGGGTGGTCCTTTCCTGCGTTATATAAGCACCATCGAAGAGTTTCTTCGATGCTTCTTTGTCTCTGCTTGTGCTTCTTCATTTTTATTCTCTTCGGTGCTTCTTCGTTTCAGCTTGTGCTTCTTTATTGTTATTATCTTCAGTGCTTCTTCATCGTCTTCGGTGTTGTTGAAATCTTCAATTTTTTTGCAATTCTTTAATTTCACAAAAATGACTTCTTCACAAAGACCAATTCGATTTTGCTTTTATTGAGAGGGGGGAGGGGGAGGG
>JAOSBN010000008.1:17066785-17090727 GCA_027563595.1 Erythroxylum suave | reverse complement strand
CTAATATAAAAAACATATTTACTAAAAATTAACATTACATATTAAAAAACATAGATTATGAAATAATATACCTTGAAGAATACCAAAGAATGTTGATATACTTGTTATTGAAGAAAAGCAAAAAATGCTAGTTGATTCGTTGATAATCTAGCAAAATCAAACCAACACCATGCCAACTATAAAAATAAACACCTGAAAAATAGATAATGAAGTAAAATTGAGGAAACCAATTTGAGAGGAAATTGGAGAGGAAAGTTTGAGAAGCACCGAAAGTCTTCGGTGCTTCTTGCTTAAATAAGGGCTGAGAGCCAGGGGTGCAGCCTACGGGTGCAGAGTAGGCTGCACCCTACACCCCGCCAGCCCCCACCCCGCCATTCTTAATGACGGGGTGACCATCCCGCCATTACCAATGGCGGGATGGCCATGTTGGAGGCCACCCGGCCACACCCCATCATCCTGCACGGAAGGGTGGTCCACGTGTTCCACCCAGCCAACAAGAGTGGCGGGTTGGTTTACACTCCGCCAATTCGTTGGCGAGGTGTCCTACGTTTAGCCATACCCCTTAACTCTCCCCCATTTTATAGATCAAAAAATAATTTTGTCACAGTTTGAGAATTTAGCCCACTGATCATGATTACGATGTTACACGTGGAAAGAAATGGACACCACCTTTCTTAGGTCGTCTAGTAATGTTCTATCAATTATAGATGTACGCTAGATCGAACCCAACTAAGCGGCATTGGTAGTAGTTTGAGCACGGTTTATCCAAGCATGGGTGTCGTGTACAATTCCCTACGATTTGGTCTAATCTCACATTTTTAGTTGTCATTAGTCGAATTCTAAATCATTATACTCAAAGAAATTATATGTTCCCAAAATTTAGACTAGACATTAGGTGATAAAAAATGGACTTATCTGATAATTAAATGAGATATAGATTACTATTAGACTAATAAGTCATCCTTCTCTTTTAAGTAATTAATGGCCTAAAGAGGTGGAAAACAAAAGGAGAGTTATGCAATGCTGAAAACTTGAAAGACTGTTACTAAAGAAAAAAGTGTTGGATCAAATAAAGAGGAGATTATACTTAAATAAAATTTTGTTGATTTTGTAATACTAATTGCAATCATCAAAAATAGTAATAAATTGTTTAAACTTTTAAGATGTTACAAAACTAGTTCGTAAATAACCTTATAGGTACTAATATTGGCATGACTTACTTCATAAGTAACAATCTTGATAAGTTAGTATTTAAGTGACATAAAATAATATGCGTTAGAAATTAAATTAAAAAATAAAAAAGAATAAAGTAACACTAATTTCTTCTTGTAGCTTAAGTCTCTCTTTTCATTACTATACAGGCTCGAAGGTCTTGTATAACTTACTTTCTACCTATACCCTAGTGGCTATGTAAATTAGGATTTGTTAAATATCCTTCTCTATCTTTCTCTCTGTCTCTAGTTGTTTCAACTTCTTTACGTTTGTTTGAGAGTGTTCTTTTGGTTGCAATTGCAAATTCAATACTCTTTGTCTCTTAGGGTTCTATTTTGGAAATTGGAATCTTAATATTTTTCCAAGAGATTGTTGTCGAATGTCGAATGGGGGTGAATTCTTAAAGGTGTGGATCTTAATTTGGAAAAAAAAAAGAGAAAGGAAAGATTTAGGAGACGATTGGTTCGCATAAGAGAATGGTAATAGGAATGAGAATGAATATAGTGAGGAATGAGAATGAATATTATCATTATAATTATGATGGTTAATTAAGAGGAATGAATAATTACTATTACCATTGACAGTTATTGGTTCGTAAAAAATATTGAGAAATAAACACCTATTATATTTTAATTAATCAATTAATTATATTGTAATTAATCAATTACAATATATTGATTAATTAAAATATTGTAATTAATTTTAACTAATTAATTAATTAACTAATTATATTTTAATTAATTATATTGTAATTAATTATAATTACAATATTTTACTTAGTTAGTTAATTATATTTTAATTAATTATATTGTAATTAATCAATTACAAGGTATTGATTAATTAAAATAGTGTAATTAATTTTAATTAATTATATTGTACTAATTAATTTATTTTGTTTTAATTAATTATATTGTACTAATTAATTTATTATATTTTGATTTATTTATTTATTATTATATTTTAATTAATTAATTAATTATACTATTTTAATTAATGAATGAATTATATTTTAATTGATTATATTGTAGTTAATTAATTATTAATAATATTTTAATTAATTATATGGTAATTAATTAATTAACTACAATATTTTAATTAATTATGTGGTAATTAATTATATATTAATTAATTAATTACAATATTTTAATTATTGAATGAATTATATTTTAACTAATTATATTGTAGTTAATTAATTATTAATAATATTTTAATTAATTATATTGTACTTAATTTATTAATTAATTAAAATATTTAATTAATGAATAATTATATTTTATTTATTTATATTTTAATTAATTAATTATATTTTAATTAATTATAATGTAATCAAATAATTAATAATAATACCTATTCCTTTAGAACAATGATACTCATTCTTCTAGATTAGGAGAAGAATGGGGTATTACCCAAAAATGGGTAATCAAAATAATAACTCTATAACCATAGTCTCTTACTAAACCCAATCTTTCATTCAATAGCCATTCTTCTTTTTTCATACCACTAAACAAGTACACCCTTAGATTTATGTAATGTTGCTCAATAGTTTTTACTTTATAAGAATTGTAAAGAGTTAAAAAAGGTTTTTACTTTAGTTTTGAGTCCTTTTGGCTTGAGTTCCCAGTGGTTAAGAAATTTGAAATTGAGGTTTCAAAGGACAAACACAAGTAATTTGAAAGAACAATTAGCAAAAACTATTTTTAACAATGCTCAATTGCAAATGTGCTTTTATATGGAACTTTGACAAAATGAGAATGATTCATATTCTTTCGTACTTCGTGTCTCACACTATATTATGGTGGTTCAACTTTGCTTGAACAGAAAGATTTCTCTATTCCTCTTTCTTTTTTATTTATTTCTAATTTAATTGTTAATTTGTATTATTATAGGTCATATAGGTACTGATATGTCAAAGATTATACTTACAAGGTAAGTTATGTTAGCTTTGTTGACTAAAGGGTTCATAACAAACTGGTTTTATAACAAATTGAAAATTTAAGTATTTTATTATTATTTTTTAAAGGTTTGACTAGTGTTGTAAAATTAGACTAAATTCATGATTTAAATGCAACTTATCCTAAAATTACTGAAAAGTAACATTACATGGAACTCTGACTCCATCTGTGCATAACAAAGTCTTATTTTCTTTGATTAAATGTAGTAAAATTAGAGTAATTTCTCTTATTTTCCTCAATCAAATGAATTAAAATTATAGTATATTAGTTTGTGATTTTCTTATCAAGAGCTCAAAAGTTGTTTTTCAATTCTTCTAGGACAAATCTAATTATTAACGACCATAGACAAGTGCTACAATTTTATTCTTTTGATTGTTTTTATAAGGTGTTGCTTAAAATGTGGGTAATGTAGCATTCATAAATTTTTTTATATAGCCTTTATCGATGATATAGTGGAGATTTGATAAATTGCTCATAAAAATTTTTTGTTTCATACTAAGTTATTCAATTTATTTTAACAAAATTTTTCATTGAACACTTGATATACATTATGATTTAGATATTTTAGGACTTGGAGAACGAAAACCAACAAACTATATATGAAGATGAATGTTTCTTCATATCTAAAAACAAATTTTATGAGGTTTTGAGCAAGTGAATAGCCAACAAATAAGTTCTCCAATAACATTCTTAATGACTTTTTATTGAAAACCTTAATAATTTTATCCTATAATAGGAACGTTTTAGGATAGTGACAAATACCACAATAAGATAAAACGCAATAAAGGGCTTTATTGATGCACAATAAGTGTTCAAAACATTTGATGAGGACTTATGTTAGGCATACCCTACATTATGAGTTCTATTTATTAGCCAATTTGTCAATAGTTAGATAGTAGATAATTGTGAAAGTTTTAGGCACATGTTGCTTATAACTTCTTCTATGTACAATAGGAAACAATAATAACAAAATAATAATAAAGAATAGGATAGTTGGTTGTCCAAATCTTCTATAAAAATAGGACATTCAAATCTAGATAATTTAGCAACTATCTTAAAGAAACAATAATAACAAAATAATAATAAAGAATAGGATAGTTGGTTGTCCAAATCTTTTATAAAAATAGGACATTCAAATCTAGATAATTTATCAACTATCTTAAAATTATCTTAAACTACCATTATATTTAGTTCATTAAGGTGTCAATTGTTTTACTTATACTTCCATCTTTTAGTCCATATTTTTCTAATGCCTATTAATAATTATTCATATAAGTCCCTTGTGTCAACTCTACCATAAGGTTCTATAACACTATCGAATGATCTGAGTGATGTATTTCCACTGAAATGAACAACTTATGTATCTTGTAAATTTCTAAGTTCTTAACAATTTTTTTTTGATAACCTTACTTGCTCCATTCTCTGCCAAATCATTTCTACTAGTATGCCAATGTGTTTTCACTATTTTGGTGTTATCCAACTTATTGTAAAAAGGGTCTCACAAACTTCTCCCACCATAAGAAAGTCATTGTCCTTAATAGTAGGTTTTTTTTATCAAAGCTGTCTACTGTGTTTCAACTTGTAAACCTGCATTTTGAAGATATCATTAAAAAATGTTTTTTCCTAAAAAAGAATTATAAAAATGTCAAATTAATAAACATCACAAAGCCACTCCCATCCACACTATTGTCATAAATAGATCTACTAAGTCAACTCTTATTACATTAATTGCATTATTGGTCAATATTGTTGATTCCCATTAATAAAAAACATCAAATTTTATACCAATTCACTTATTTCTAAGTCTCATCAAAGATATTCATGCAACAATCTGGTCACTTGGCCTTACCAATTAATTATTGGGACTACTTATTCTTTTACAGCCCCTTGTTATTATGGGAAGTATGGTATCATCTTAAAGACTACTGTTATGTTGTTGCATTTATACAACTGCTTAAACTTCATTTGTGATTTGGTATAATTATCACTCGTTAATTAGCTTAGAAGTTCCAATTTGGATGTCTTTTTCATAACTAATGGTCGATAATGATTAACTCAATGTTATATGCCTCGTCGATTAGCGTTGTACTCAATTTGAATTTCTTTGAGTATTCCCTTACATACTGTATCCATTGCACATAAAATAAGTTACATTTTGTTAGGCATAATGGTGAGAAGATTAGTTTTTCTTACCTTGCTCCATATGTCCAGTTGATTGGCTCTCCATATGGCTCATTATTCTTATTGTCATTGAAAGTTTTCTCCTTGTCCCTTTTTAGTTGAAAGTCCATCAACTTGTTAGTCACTACTATAGCACTAGGAAGATCCTAAACATCTTGCTTTCGTAGTTTGATTTGGGTTAAGAATGAAGTCGTGATGGAAAATCGAAAAGTTTATCTTCCTTTAATACGCTCAATATATGTAATTAACAAAATGAATGTTTGAAATAGTTATAGACTATTACATCATGTTGTAAATTTCATAAGGCTCCTTTTACAATTTAGGAAGTGTTGTAAAATTAAAATTGTTTATTAAGTTCCCAAAAAAATTCCACCCAAGTGTCAACTTAAGGGTGACCAATGCTTATGTTATCATCCACGCAAGCATCACATTATAACTTATCATTCCCAACCAAATACATGTTAGTAAGTATAACATTGTCCCCTTTCAACTCCTACATAACATGAAATTAATGTTTTATATCCCATAGGAAAATCTCTAAGGTCTCAATATCCTAAATCCTTTAGAAAAATTTAGTTTTTACTAATTTCAATCTTGTCCAATTTGTACCATTGTTCTAAACAACATTGGTTTGAAGGATTGTTAGTTCATCCTTTATTACATAAATCACCTATAGTTTTCCCTAAAAATTCATCCAATTTCTTTTGGACTTTTTTAATGCGTCATTGATCCTTTCCAATTGAGCAATTATAAAAAATTCCTTCTTATCTAGAATTAGTAAAATGATTTGTTTCAACCAAGCCATCATTTATGTTTTCTGTTAGATGTTGTTTCCACTCACTATTGTCATTAAAATATACTCAAAATCATGCTTTGATACTACTTGTCATAGGATTTGATTGAGGTTTAGCAAGATGCTCAGAAATAACCCTATGTTACACTAAATTACTTCCACCTAGTTGTTCATAACTTTTCCCATATATAACAGCAAAAAATAATAGCCAATAAAGAACAAAAAATAAAACATTTGGTTGCTAAGTTTGTTATGTAAATAGTAAATTCAGTTATTAACAATTTAGTTATTATCCTAAACTAACATTACACCAAGTTCACCAAGGTGTCAAGTGTTAGAATTGTACCTCTATCTTTAGTTCATATTTTTCCATGTATAACATAAAATTTTCATGTTAATACGTTACGTCAGTGCTATCTCAAGGTGCTAAAATGTCTTCAAATAATTTAGGTGTTGTATTTCCAATTACAGGTAGCTTACGGAAAAATTTTAAACACTTAATTGATTTTTTTTGGAAAACTATTTCATTCCCTTTCCAAAATTTTGTCAAAAGCATGCCAATGAGTTTGTACTATTGTGGCACTATCTAACTTGTTCAAAAAACGGTCTTACAATTCATATGAAATTGGTCAATACTTTAAGACTTAAACCCTAAATATATTCTTGCTCTTTTTAATTATTTTTTATTTTTTCAATTGCCATTCGATATGTTCTTTAGTTTCAGTTTGTATTTTTTCCCCTTTTCATATGGACATTACATAAATAGCAATGGAGATGAGTAACTTCCTAAAACCAATAAAGTGAAAGAATATTACATCTCAAAGTTAAGTAGTGTTGAGATGATCTCGAAGTAGAGGAAGTAGTACCAAGATAATATCAATGTATAGGATAGTCTAATAAAGATGAAAACATTTTTGCCTAATAAGGGAAACAAGTTGAAGTAATAAGACATGTAAATAGTGGGAAGAGGGTGGTTGGCGACTACAATAGTTGTTAATGTTATAATTATAACTACTTTCTGTCTGAATTAAAAAATTGGTCGTTCTCTTTTTCTACTCTCTCACACATACTCTCAATTATTTCTTTCAATCTTTAAACTTGGCTAATTCCTTAAACTTCAAAACCTTATTTTTAATTCTTGAAATTAAATCATATTTCTTATAAAAGAAATTTATTCTTGACTAAAAAATTAGTGTAGAATAAGGAGATGTCTACTACAATTAGATCTCATAACATTAGATGATTAGAGGAAATTTGAATGGATCAGGCCCAAGATAAGGAGGAAAAATATGATAAAACAATTTAAGAGTTGAAGGAAATTGTTTTTTTTTTAGCTACAACAGAATGCTACTCAAGGTTATTGAAATATGAAAGATGATAGAAGAGTATCTAAGACGAGATAAACAAATTTTCAGGATACTAGGTTAAGTAAGGTTGAATATTCTTCTTTTAATGGTGAAATGATGGGAATCAAGCACCTATTTAAGTTGGAAAAGCTTCAAGGGAGCTATGAAGAGGGGCTTGGGTAGATTACTTATAGTTTAAATTCAATAACTTTGGAGATCTATTGAGAGACATGGTCGGAATATTCATAAGGAGTGGGCGAAAGAAGGCCAAAGAAGCCATCAATAGTTTAATTATAGATCTTTATGTCATGAATGAAGCTACTTCTTCAAGAAGTTGATTTGAAGGCCAATATTGTTAATTTAAGTGAAGGAATAAGCTCAAGAACAAGGTTGTGGAATATAACCCACCCCAAACACAAAAGTAATTGATTTTTGTCTTTTGCTGAAAAGAAGCTAACTAATGCTATAGGAGACCTATAACTAATATCAAACTTGTCTATGTTTTTATATTTAGAGTTTCATAACAAAATTCATATCAAATTTGAAAGCTATATCAACGATGGAACCAAAAATATTTTGATTTTTAAAATTTGGAATTCTTTTTAATAAATATTAATTTATCTTTTAAATTAGTTTTTCCCTAATTAAATTATGTCAAGATTATTATTAGTAATTTTAGGCTCTAGCTTTTAATGTTTATGCTTATATTCCTATAAAAGATTTTCTTCTTATTGTAATTAACATATTATTGTTATTAAACAATCAAATACACTGGGGCAAAATTTCTTCAAATTTATTTTTAGAAAAGCTCTATCTTCTCTAATAACCCATTGCTCCTATCTAGTTCTATTGGTGAGGGTCATACCAAAAGGCATTTGCAGTTAGATCTTCAAATATGATCAATCCTTTATGTTGGATGAAAATATAATCAAAGTGAAGGTAGGCATTACAACAATGCATCAAGAAGGAGATTCATTATCATGGCACTAGCTGTATTTGAGGAATAGGTTGACAGTAGAACCATTAAGCTAGGGAGAGATATATGGAAACTAAATTTTAAGTTCAAATGCAATTACTTAACCAATACTAATCAAGTATAGTTTTGGATTCTTACTACTAATGAAACAAAAGTGATAATTTTTATATTTTTAGTGCATAAAAAGTTAAGATAAAAGACAAAATACATGATTTAAAAATACATTTGTAGCTTTTTCGATTGAAGGAAAAGTTTTTAGCCCCACCATAACATCTTTCAAAACTAGAATTTTTTATATACATGTGATAACAAGAATAATATTCTTTTTGTCTCTTATCATGCAAACAATACAAGTTGAGACTAGAAGCATTACGCTGAACACAACAAGTAATCTTTTAAACATATTGATATGTTGGGATAATAATAAAATTTGAGAAGAGCAACATTATAGTAGAGCAGATGAGAGAAAATGTTAAAAAGTGCATTTAGGGACTTTAGAAAAATTAGGGATGAACATCCTGGTGGATTCCATATGTCAAGTTTAACATCTATATGGCATGGGATCAAAATTAAAAAATGTAAGTTGAAAAAATTTAAGTAGCAATTTGATTTGGGTCAAAATAGGTATTTAAAAAAAACACTTGAAAAAAATATTGGAGTGTAATTTGAACTCTTTGAAATTTTTGGGTTTAAATTAAACTTCTAAAAAAATATTAAGGTCCATTTTGACACTTTTACCTAAAACTATGCTAAAGAAGGTACTGTGGTAATAAACTTTAAGCTTTATCGATATATGGGGGTTGATAAGGGAGTAATATAAGTCTTAACTAAAGATAACTGAAATAGGGAGTTATCCAAAAGAGTGTTAGTTTTTCTTCATCATCTATAGTTTTTAGTGAAAAAGAAAGAAAACTCTTAGAGAATATTTGTTTATTACAAGGCCTTGACTAGGTGCACCATGAGAGACAAATTCCTAATTCCAATGAGAAGAGTTATTGGATTAGTTAGGAGATTTAGAGTTCTTATCTAAACTGGATTTAAGGGCTAGTTGTCATTAAACATATATGTTTTATATGGAAATTCAAAAGAGTTCCATTAAGAATTATGAAGGGCCATATCAATTTTTGGATATACTTTGTAGTCTAAGCGATGCTTCTTTTACCTTTTAAAGTTTGATTAATTCAATTTTTACATCCTATCTAGTGATTTTTTTTATTTTTTTATATGAAATTTGGTTTATTGTTCTTCCGTGAGTAGAATATCACTACTCCTTTCTAAGAGTGGTAATGAGTAAGGATAGAAATTTTTTTAAATCCTAAACTTAATCTAAAGTTCGATCAGGATTGAGAGGCTTAACCTAATCCCTTATACAATTGAGCTTTGGGTTACTTAGACTAAGCTGAAGTCTAATTAAACTTTAATTGGAATAAAATTCTATGAATTAGTTTAAGTTCTATTTGATCAAGTTAGGCCCAAAAGTCCAACTCTTTTAGAAAAATATTAAATGGTCTAAAACTCATTTAAGTTAGATTAAGCCACAAAGCTTAACCCTTTTAAAATTATAAAATATTTCAAAGCCCAAGTAGGGAAAATCAAACACAAAAGTGCAACCATTTAGAAGAGAAGACCATAGAATTCTAGCTAAGCTAGATTAAGGTGGGTTAGGCTTAAACAATTTAGCATCCCTGCTCCTTTCTAGCAACTTTAGTTGTTTAAATTGTTTGGTTTTGATTTTGAAATTCAATATAAAGAAGGAATGGAGAGCACAACAGTTGATAGATTGTCAAAAGTCAACAATGGAGAATTATATACATTGATGGGTTTTTAAAGTCATAGTTTTTTTATTACAATTTACAATAAATTAGAAAAACCTAACAAAAAATGAGAATTTAAAAATGTTGATATTGAAGCTATAATAAGTTTGATAGTGGGAGATGATAATATTGTGAACAAAAATCATTTATTTATTCCATGTCACTATTATGGGTAATCATTCATGGTAATTAGGAACTTATAAGTGGCTTCAAATGTATTTTTACTAAAGAAGGATGCAAGGACATGCCAGGAAATTCATTCAAAGATGTGATGTCTTCTAGAGGAATAAATATAAGATATTAGCAAGCCCTCGGACGCGCTACAATCACTCTAGATTCTTCAACAAATGGGTTCTTATATGAATATGGATTTTATTTTAGGCTTACCTAAATATAAATAGTATGTGATGGTTTTGATATTAATGGATATGCTATTTAAATATGATCATTTTATTCCTTCATGAAATCCTTATTCAACACCTAAGATGGCTCATTTATTCTTTAATTATGTTTTAAAGTTAAAAAAAGCAAAACTAGTTAGTGATATAGATATAGTTTTTCTAAGTAGTTTTGGTAGGTAAATAAGGTTGCTTACTATTTACAGCTACCTGAGAGTTTCAAAATTCACAATACTTTTCATGCTCATCAATATAAGAAACATTTCACCTATGCGTTCAAGATCTAAGCTGACCTTCAGGTAGTAATTCCATTTGTTTTAAAACAACTAATGGTCATACGTGAGAGGTGCATGGTTAGGCATCAAAATAACTATCCAACATATAGGGAAAATATTCATTATTCGTTGACTGTCCGAAAATTCATTATGTTCATTATATAACAACTATAATAGACATTGAATATATTCAATAGTAATATGACATGTAGGGAACGTATAACAATGGAGTATACTCAACAGAAGACATATGGATAATGGAATGAAAGCTAGTATTATGCCACCATTCCATGAGAGGTAACCAAGTACGCAAATGCAAAGGAATATCTTTTGATATACGTTGAATATAGATCCTAATGATACGGTTTAAAACTTATGTCTAGCTATCAGTTTCAAAATGATACATAATGGACATATGAAGTCATATGCCATGTAATAAAAAATGATCCCATCGTAATTAATTGATAAAGTGGGAACATGATTGCTCATAATCATTGTTGAAATGCCATATAATTTGGAAACATAGTCAAGAAAAATATAAGCAACCTTACAAGTAGAATAGGGATAAGTCAAAAGAATGAAATGAACATATTTGCTCAAGCGATTGATGTAGATAATATTATTAAATAACTCATAAATTTACATAACACTTCAATAAAATCCAAACTAATATTCCTCCAAACCAGTGTAGGAAATTGTAAGCATTGTAATAATCCTAGTGTTCATATTTATTACATTAACATAAATATGCTCTTATACTTTTATATCTTTAACTAGAAAATTACATTTCGAGCTTTTTAAAAGTTCTCATAAACCAAAATGGTCCTAGAAACAAAAGCATGAAATGAAAAAAATTAATTAGTTTAGACAACTAATTTTGTTAAAATAGCATTATTATCTTTTGATTTTGTAAATAACATAAACTATTATGATCCATCTTAATCAGGAATTGAAGACTAGTTGAGTAATAAAACTAACCAAAGCTAAAAATTCTATCTTATAACTTAAAAGTTGCATATATGAGCAAATAACACCTTGTTGATATAGTAATTGGATGACTATCTTTGCATAAGTGTAACACATATCTCCTTTCTACTTGCATCAACTTTACTGGCAAATTCTTTAAACAAATCTAATAATACTAGCATCAAATATGAAGACAAAGCATCCTTTAACGCTTAGAAAGTTGTTATGACATATGCATTCCATGTAAAAACATATTTTTCCTTAGCAAAACTGTCAATGGTCTACTAATCTAGCTATATAATCCCAGTAACCTTTTCAATTGACAATTGGTTCTTAGTACACGCCACTCATACTGAACCTTTATTTTCTTTGGATCCTTGGACACTCCTTGTATATTAATAACATGCCCTAAATTCCACTTGAGCCACAAAGGAACATTTAAAGAGCTTGACATATAATTTATGCATCTTCAAGATGCAAAACATTTGTTGTAAATGGCTTGAATGTTGTGTAAAGAACTTGCAATAAACTAAAGTATCATTAAAAATATTATTACAAACGTCATTTAATGTGATAATGAAGTTCATCAAGGCTTAAAAGGTAGGTGGAGTGTTTTTTTGTTAAAGAAATATTAAAATAGCTCCCAAAAATAAAATTGTAATAACTTATCTGAGAATGCAAGGCGTCATGAAAATCACTGCCCTAAGTTGAAAATTCCCCTTTACGGTGTAACAGAACAGTGAGGTCTGACCCCAGGGTTAACGCCTTCTCCACCAGTTGCACACTCGAAAGGGTAAAGTAGGATCTGTCTCCGAGAATTAATACAAACATACAAAGGCATAATAGAAAAGACAAGAATATATGTGCGTAAAGATGTTTGTATGTGGAAGGAGATGTGTGCCTTATATAGGGAAAATGAGCAGATGCGTGATAGCGGGAGAGTACTAAAAGAGCAGAAGTGTGATTCATATATATAACAAAAAGATTCATACATTGACAATGGAATAAAGACATATTTAAGCAAAAGGGAATGTTAATAACGTTATTGGTCATAACTACGGTAATAACATGATGAACATTGCATAATAATGTTAGTAATTGAAAAGACAAAAAATGTATGCATTAACCAAGTTTTCGAACATCACCAACAATCCCCCATTTGGTCCAAAACTTGAGAAACAAATTGTAGGAATTTAGAAAAAATAGGCGAACAATTAGGTGAACTAAGTCTTAAACCTAGTGTCCAAGAAACCAAAGATAGAACCTGGTAGAGAAATAAATAGCCTTAAAATGCCTTGGTCTCATGTTTGCTTTAGAGAGATAGCCCATGGGAGGGTGGCTAGCCACCCCCCTCCTCCCCAATCATGTGACTAAGTCCATCAAGTGTGTACTGCTCACACCGCCCAAACTTGGGCTATGGAACTCGTTAAGAATTAAACAATCCAACCTCATCGAACGCAGTAAAGTCATGCTAAGGATGCAATTCAGCAACTGAATATATCTCAGTATTATTCCACAAACAAAATGCAAGTAAGTAGTTACTATATGAATTCGTTTGACCTATTAAACTCGGTTTCCTAAGACGGGTGTTCATCACAAGGTTACTACACAACTAGGCTCAACCTCATTCCTTTAGTATGTTCTGAAACTAGTTTCTTACTTAAAGCTTTTGTAAATGAATTCGTTTTGTTTCTCTCTGACTTGATATAGTATAGAGAGATTACACAATGTCTAATTAAAGTACAAATAATTTTATGTCTCAATCTGATATGTTTACTTTTGCCATTATATGCCTTATTCTTGGCAATATAAATGGCAGCCTGTGAATCACATTAAAGGAACATAGAAGGAATTGGTTTTTCCTAAAGTGGATATATGCTAAAAGATTCTTTAGCCACTCAGCTTCTCACCCTGCTAGCTCCAAAGCCATAAACTCGACCTCGATTGTTGATCTTGCAATACATGTTTGCTTGGATGATCTCTAAAATGGTAACTTCTGCTAAGGTTAAAGTATAACCACCGGTAGAGTATACATCATTACTCTCCGTAATCCAGTTAGCATCAAAATGCCCCTCCAATACAGGAGGATGACCACCAAAAGATAATTCATAATGCATAGTACCTTTTAAATATCCCAACTGACGAATCAATGCATTCCAATGCTCTTGACTAGTATTATGACTATACCTATTAAGTCTACTAACACTGTATGCAACATCAGGATGAGAATATTTATCAAGAACATTACACTACCAAGAATTTTTACATACTCAGCTTGGTTTACACTACTATCAAGATTTTTCTTTAAAGCAACACTAGCATCATAGGGAGTCTTGATTGATTCAATATCATAATAACCAATCTTCTTCAAAAAAATTTCAACATAATGAGTTTGATTCAACCTAAAACCAGAGTCAATCCTATCAACTTTGGTTCCCAAAATAAATTCCACATATCTAAGATCTTTCTTATCAAAGGAATACTTTAGCAAACTCTTGGTAGGATCAATAATAGTTAAGTTAGCACCAAAAATAAACATATCATCTATATAAAGAATTATGATCACATAGCCATTGGTATCTGATTTCACATAAATGCAAGAATCAGAATCACAACAGGTGAAACCATATTTGAAAATCTCACTTTCAAAATTTTCATGCCACTGTTTGGGAGCTTGCTTAAGTCCTTACAACTACTTAACCAATTTACACATCATTTGCTCCTAACCAAGCACTCTAAATCCCTTGAGCTAAACCATATAAATTTCCTCATAAAGTCACCATTCAAAGGTGCCTTAACATCTATTTGGTGCACATGAAGCTTAAAAATCGAGGCAATAACAAACAACATCCTTATAAATGCAATTTTAGTAATAGGAGAGTAAGTATCAAAAAGTTCAATCCTTCCTTTTGTTCAAAATCTTTAATCACAAGTTTTGCCTTAAACCTCACAGTGGTTCTCAATTTCTTTTTAAAAATCTACCTGCACTTCAAAGGCTTACACTCTAGCTCTTTTGCTTCTCTTTATTTCTACAATTTCCTCTTTCTTTATGTCATCATTGGTAGAAGAACTAGGGATGGATTCTCTATGGTCTTGCATACTTACTTTCATAGGATATATATATCCTCCAAGAACACTACATCTTTTGACTTCATAATTGGTTCATAAGTGTTATATCCCTCTTCTTTAACCATAAATCTACAGGCAATACTACTAGAGGCATATGCCATATAAATTGAATCAATGGTCTTAGGACCAATTTTCTTCATCTTATGTTCAGGTAGAGCAACCTTAGCAAGACAGCCCATTCCTTTCAAAAAATGCAAATTAGGTGGATAACCTTTCCAAATTTCATAAGGGGTTCGATCTAGTTTCTTATGAGGGACTCTATTTGGAACATAACAAGCTGAGAGAATAGCTTTCTCCCATATAAAGGTAAACATGAGGAAATTAGCATTGCATTCATCATATCCTTAAATGTTCAATTTTTCCTTTCAGCTATTCCATTTTGCTTAGGTGTATAAGGGGCTGAAAACTCATGTATAATCCCAACCTTTCCATAATAATCAGTAAGGAAATCAGTACTATACTTGCCACCTTGATCAAACCTTAATCTCTTAATTTTCCTTTCCAATTAGTTTTCAACCTCATCTTTGTATTTCATAAATACTTCCTCTGCGTCATTTTTATTTTTCAATAAGTAAATTTAGAACAATCATCCACAAAAGTAATATAATATCTCATTCCTCCTTTATTCACACAATTTTTAAAATCACCCAAATATGTGTGTACCAAGTCCAACAATTGTGACTCTTTCTTGATCCTTAGCCTCAACAAAAAATTGACATCTTTCCATTTGATTGGTGATTTAGTTAGGTAACAAATTTAGGCTTTGTATTCTCTTAATTGACCTCACATTTACATGCCTAAGTCTATAGTGTCATAGGTCTAAAGACTCAACAATATACACAGAAGAAGTAAATGCATTCATTTTAACATGAAGTACAAATAAGCCCCCATTACAAAATCCTTTACCAACAAAGTTCCTATTCTTAGTTAAAACTAGCTTATCAGAATTAAAGGTAAGTTTAACACCAGCTTTGTTAAGTAATACACCAGAAATCAAGTTTCTACAAACATTAGACATAAACAAAACATTTTCTAAAGCCAAAACTTTTCCAGAAGTGAGTTTGACATTGACCTTCCCAACTCCTTGAATGGGAACTTTGCTGAAGTTGCCCATGTACACAAATTTACCACCAACAACATTATTTAACTCATTGAACAGGTACTTACTGGTACACATGTGTTGTGTAGCTCCTGTGTCAATGATCCACTCGACTAAGTTTCAAGCAAGGTTGACCAACAACAATCACTATCAATCCTTTTGTGCTTAAACTAGCCATGCTTTTTGTTGTTGAAAGACCTATAATGTCCACCATTCTTATTGGAGTTACCCGCATTTTTGTGTTCAATGATGTTAGCCTTAACAGTTAGGACATAGGTGAGTGATTTGGCCTTGCCTCTATGCAATTGGCATCCTTAATCTTTATATGTCCTATCAACTTTTGTAGCTTCATATTTTTCTTCTTATGCCTCAATTGGTTTTTATACTCATTTCATTAGGCAGGCAGTTTCTCAATAAGGGTATTAGCTTGAAACAATTCACACAGGTTCATACTCTCAACAAGGATTTCAGCAACTAGAAGTACAAGTTCATTTAATTGATTAATAATGGGCTTATCATCAATAGCAGTAAATTTTAACCACCTAAAACTACATATTTTTTTGTATCAACATGATCAGTTCCATATGTAATTTCTAAGACATCCTAAATCTTCTTAGCAGTTTTCTACTTGCAACAAATATCAAATAATGGGTTGATCATATCGTTGAGCAACTCCCCTAATTTTAAGGTTATCCTTAATTATCTTAGGGTCGGTATTGTCACTAGGAATATTTTGAAATAACACATAATCAATTTCATATTACTAAAAGTAAAACAGAAGTTTCTCATACTATCGTTTAAAATATCTCCCATCTAGAGGCTCTAATATAGTTAGGTCAGGTATAATTCTCTAGGCTACAGTGAAAAGGACAGAACCTATATGGGGAACAGCAAAGGCAGAACCTACATTGATGTCATTTGTAGACGACATAATGAATCCAAAAACAATAGCAAGAGCGAATGATATTCAAACTAATGCAACAGTAACAACATAACAATATTGAAACTTATACTAAAATAAACACGAAACAACACAATATTGTGACTTATATTGAAATTAATACACAGTAGCAAAAAGGTACAATTTCTGATAAACAATAGTAAAAACGCAATTATTTCCGACTTAGATTGTTAGCGAAATAATGAAATAGTACCTAAAAATAAAATTGGAATAGCTTATCTAAGAATGCAAGTCATCGTGAAAATGACTACCCTAAGTCAAAAATTCCCCCTCTATGGTACAACAGGACAATAGGATCTGATTCGAAGATTAACCCCTTCTCCATTAGCTTTGGTGCACTCCAAAGGGTAGAGTAGGATATGTCTCAGAGAATTAATAAAAACAGACAAAGGCAAAATAGAAAAGACAAGAATATATGTGCGTAAAAGGTGTTTGTATGTGGAAGGAAATGTGTGTCTTATATAGGAAAAATGAGCAGATGTGTGATAGCAAGAGAGGACTTAAAGAGCAAAAGTGTGAGTCATATATATAGCAGAAAGGACTCATACGTTGACAATAGAATAAAGACATATTAAAGCAAAAGGAAACGTTAATAAAGTTATTAGTCATAACTATGGTAATAACAAGTTAAACGTTGCATAATAACATTAGTAACTGAAAAGAAAAAAAAGTATGCATTAACCAAATTTTGGAACAACGACACCAACATTTTTTAAACCAACAGGCATCACTAAGAATTTGTAATGCCCTCCATATATCTTGAAAGTGATCTTACAGATGTCCTTTCTAATTTGATGATATCCTGTTGGATCTCAAGTTTTGAAAAATATGTCATACCATGTAATTCCTTAAAATAATTCCTCCAATGGAATGGAAAATACACCCTTCACTGTATGATAGTTAAGGGCTCTATAATTGACATAAAAATACTATAACCCACCTCTCTTATTGATCTTGATCACTAGGGCTGCAAAAGGGATCACATTGCACCTAATTATAACTTGGTTAAGCATTTCATCTACCAACTCTTAAATAGCTTCCTTTTGGACTCCATTATAGCAACAAGGTCTCATGTTTATGACTTATGTTTCCTCCTTTAAAAGAATTTGAAGATCATGAAACTTGGTTTTTTGATGACCCTCTATCTTGTTCAAAAACCAATATTTTCCTCTAGTAATTTTTATAACACCTCTTTCTTAACTGAAGAAGATTTTTGCCAAATCTATCATCATTAACTTAAAAGAGCATCCTGAGCTGCCTTGATTCACACCAAAATCTTCTTCTTGAGTAATCAAGAATTGACATATAACAACCTTGGCCACTATAACTCTATCGACTCTCCTTTCTGAAATTAAATTGAAGTACTTGTTTTCTTCATTTTGTAAATTTACCATCTGACCTTCCATTCTAATCTTATGGTTCCTTTCTCATAATTAAAGACTATGTCATTAAGGAATAATAACCTTTGCGCCCTTAACACCATATACTCCAATCAATGTTAATGATACAAAAACATGATCATTCATTTAGCAGGTAAGGTTTTCACACAATTGATGGCAAGAAATCTATCACTCTCCTCCCCTAAAAAATATTTACAGGCTTAATCTCCATTAATTAGATATTTTTTTTCTTTTCTTAAACATTACCCCGTATTCATAAAATTATAGGTACTACCCCATCAATCAATATATCCATCCTCTTTAAATACAACTTCTCTAAATCTCGATTGCCTGAACTCAAAATCTCTATCATTAATCTGTTCTTCAAATATAAATCATCAACTGTCTAAAAACTCGGTTACTCATTATAGTCCTTGTATCGGCTGGTTGAATATATTCAATAGTAATATGAGTATGACACGTACAATTTTTCTTTCTTCTTCTTATGCTTAAACGACTTTGTTTCTTCTCCATTCAACTGTCCCCACAATCTCTTGCTTCTTCGCTTCATTCTTTCCTCCATGACATGTACAATTTTTCTTTCTTCTTCTTATGCTTAAACGATTTTGTTTCTTCTCCATTCAACTGTCCCCACTATCTCTTGCTTCTTCGCTTCATTCTTTCCTCCCTCTCTCCTAATGATGCCGTGCTAATCTGTACCAGCTGCTTGTTTTTGTCTCTTATTTTATTAACTATACTTCAATGTCCCGTACCATTCTATCTCCTCTTTCTTTCTGTTCTTTTTTTTTTTGGTCTTCAAATCCAACCACTTCCCTAAATTGACATATCAAAGAAACTGACGCTCAAGGGTTTTCAACCATAGTATCCAGGCAAGTGTTCAGTTGACTAAATGGCCAATGCATGCAGAGGAATGACAGCGGTGAACTTGGATTTTGCCAATTTTGGGATTGGATCATGTATCTACAATGCCCGTTTCGGCCCATAGAGTTCTTTTCAAACTCCTGAAATGGAAAAGCGGATTGCATCATGACAGAATCGTTTTCCATCATGTATGCATAAGCTTTATCTTGGGTGGAATGCTGCATTAACCTTTTGAATTAAGTCCTTATTCTGTGATCAAGTTTTGATTAGGCGAAACAAATTGGTCTGGTCCTTTTGGGTATCGACCAACTTTTAGTTTCAACTAATGAAGGAATAGGAATTCAGTAGGTTTCTAAAGTTTGCGAGATTTTTTGCCTAAATTATTCCAGTGTAATCCACGTTTTTGTTAGTCTAACAACACTCATACCTCAACGTTTTTATCTTCCTTTTCCTATGTGAATATGCACTCCCCTTCTATGATTAAACGTTCCATTTCGGTGTAAGTGAAACATGTGTTCGAAATTCTTAGCTCAGAATCACAGGACAGTTCATGTTCCATACGAAGAAGAGAAAATCCATGCAAATTTGCAAGTTTTACAATGCAAAGGACAAGAATTTGAATTCTACCACTGCCTTCCACATAGCACTTGCGGATTCAAAGAAAGTCCACTCCGCCTCAGCCACCCAGCTAAAACTACCAGGTTATTCATCTTTTGGCCATCCAGTATTCATACAATATTAGTTAAATCCCTTTTTCAGTGATATATTAATGTTGTAATGATAATAACCCCTATGATTCGCAATCAATAACAATACAACTCTTAGGCATGAACAATCAAGGGAGTGTAGATATTGTGACTACTCTACAGGGTTTCTAGTGATGTCACCTTTGCCATTCAGAGGTGCAACTGTTGCAAGAGTCACGAAACCACCCAGAATTATAATCAAGATGCCCAATGAGTTCACCAATAAAGCTTCAGTTGAATAACGTGCTATTACTTCGTTGATCTGAAGGAAGGTGGCCTTTTCTAGGATACCAGTAGTAGCAGTAGCAATAGCCAATGAATAGATGTAAATCCCAAAAAACACATGCCAGGGAAGCAAGCTGGCTCTGGCACTCTTTGAGCCACCCGGATACCAGAAGGTCACAAATCCAGCAGCCCACTGAAAAATGGAAATGACAGTGAGAATGCTGTTATCAGAAACAGGACAACGGTAATTGATAAAAGATGGAAAACACTTTAAACCTGGATGCCAAACAGGAAAAGGCACGCTAGACCCAACCATGAATGTAGGCTATAAAAGTTGTCAATGCCCTTCTCATTGTGGAATTTCAAAGCAGCCCATACACCAATCAAGCTTAAACAGAAAGCAAGAAGTTGCAGAATAAGATGAACTAGTTTCTTAAAGCTTTTTGTCCCTGGAACTGTCTTGTAGGCAATCATGGCTGCAAATGTAAAAAATGTAAATGAACAACCCAATATTAACAGCAGGCGATCATTTATGACTTAGCTCAAATGGCGAGATGAGATAAATTTGTGGTAACAGCCAAGCAAACTTAATGAACACACTAATTCGTTGCTCAACCATCATAAGCATGTAGCAACTGTTCATCAATTTATCATGCATACACTTCAAAATTTGAATCCCATTGGCAACAAAACTTAGGTACATACATCAACAAGGAAAAGGCTGCAGACAAAGCACTATAGACGTAACTGTTGGACAGCTGTGAGCATACAGATTAGCAATGTTCATGCCCTTGCATCAATTCTAAAAGATGAAGACTTGTAAACATATAATAAAATATCTAAAACTACTAGAAGAAACATATTCCAGATTCAGTTCTTGACATTAATGTAGAGCACCACCCTAAAGGAATCAACAGCATATGGGTACGTAGAATTGATCCACAATTAGGTAAAATTTACTTCAATTACCAAAAATCAGAATAGCTATAGAAACTAACAGCGGGAATGCAGATCATTACAGTAAATCGGGTAATCAGCCATATGATTAGTGCATGCCATGCATCACAAATTTCAGATCTGGATAGCAGTGCAGTGATCAATAAAGCACCTAAGTTGCCTTAATACCTTTTACACAATGAGGATAGCGACTTCTCGCAAAAGTACAAAATTGAGAATAATATACATAAAAAATTCCATATTTTCTTGTATAGTCACGTAGAAATCGCAATCACGCCAATGTAATAACTAGCAAAACAGTGAAAGTTGTAAGCGTTGCAAGCAAATGAATCCTATGTTAATAGAAAAACTTTAAACTTTCCTCGTAATTCATCATCTGCTTACGCTTCTCATAGGACAACACCGAGAACATTGAGAAACATCATATCATAGTCCAAGTCACTAGTTGGACAATAATGCTCTTTCTATCATAAAGGAAACGAAATAAATAATAGGATTCAACGCTAAGATGCACGCCTGTACTTCTTGAAGTAACTATAAGTCCCAAGAGCAGATTAAGGATTGTCTTACCTTCACCATTCGTCAGTATAAATCCAATCAACATTAGAACAGGATGTACCTACAACAGAGAAATGCACCATCAGCCACACCAATAGTCAACACATATCGAAACCCAAAATATTTCTATGATAAGACAAAACCCCTATCAAAAGATAAACAGCGAAAAGACAGGAAATATGAGAAATCACGTTAAAGATGAGATCTTTATTATCGGAGACAAGAGCCAGTCCTCCTCTGTAATGCACGGTCCACGTCAGCATCAAAGCCGCCACAGTCACTCCCAGTAGCCTCACCACTTTGAATATCGGAAACTTAATCGCCGGAACCGCCATTTGCATGAACTATAGCGATAGGAGAGAAAATAGGTTGCCAAATTTATGGAAGTTTTGAAAGGGTTTTGGAGACTCGTAATTGGGGTTTTACTTTTTAGGCATCGAATCCTTTTCTTTTCTTGTTAGATTGAATCAGAATTAAGAAAGCTAAACGATGACCGCTTTGGATGGCCACGTCAGCACGATAGTCCACGTGTGACCCCTCCAATCCCAGTTTCCCACTGTTATGGTTCCTCCTTGGCCTTTTCACAAAAATCATTATAAGGATATAAAGTCATTGTTGGTAAAATGAATTATACGGTAGTAAGAAAAATTATTTATAAATTTTAATATGTAATCACAATATAAGATGCCAATCTTTAGTCTTAGGATTTACGTAGAAATAGAATGAAGCAATGCTACACGCGTGTAAAAGAAAGGAAGTTTTAAGTTTCTTTTCTTGTGAGACGACTTGTTTCAGATTCTGTCTTCAACCTCGCATGAAAAATAAGAAATCAGGTTCTAGCAAAATCAAATATCCAAATGTAAATTATAAAAAATATTCAATTTTATATTACTAGATAAAATATTTAAAATTTTACTTTATTGTAAAAATAATTTGTTGGTAAATTCCTAATTAATAACATATATGTCATCATATTATTAAATTAAAAAAATTTATGATTATCTAAAAGCTCCGAGATAAACTCAAAAGGGAACTAAATCCTTGTAAATAACACTAGAATTATACAAAAGAGTAAGGGCCTCTAATGACGAGCCAACTCATGACTAAGAAAACATCCCCTCCCCTCGGGGAATAATTTGGTTATCCTAAAAGCTTAGAACACCTGATTTCTACCTAAGCCCCTAATAATGATGTGCAAGATTGTTATATTCGAACGTCCATTCAAATCCAATAGAGTTTGCAAGCAAGGAGTTGTTGATTCCTAAACGTGTTACTATTCTATAAGCAAGCACTTCTTTTCTCCGTGATTAGCTGTTAAAAATAAACTCAACACTGTGGATAGGTTAATCGCTGGACAAAGGTATAATTGGGCTGATTCTCACTCTGTGATTAAAAAATATTTTTGTCCGTGAAGTGGGAAAAAACAGAGAGGAATGATTGGATGTAGGATAACCTGTCATCGGATTTGACGAGGTACAAACCAACCCGCCACAGCCGTTGGCGGGGTGAAACACATGAACCGACGTGTCCACCCCACTATACAGGATGGCAGGATGGAACGACGTGGCCATCCTGCCAACCTGGTTGGTGAGATGGGGGGCCACCCCGCCATTCCTAATGGCGGGTTGAGAAGGCTGCACTGCTTTTCTGCCCACTCCACCATTCTTAATGGCGGGGTGGGTAGGTTGCACCCCAGGTGCAGCCTTTTCTGCACCCCCCCCTGCCGAGAGCTAGCAATAATGCTGGCTCTTGGAGGGAGGTAAGCCACCCCACCACCATTCACAATGGCGGGGTGGTCAGGAGTCAGCATTATTGCTGGCTCTCTCTACTGCCTTATATAAGGCAAAAGCACCGAAGAGCAACATTTTATTTAGGCTCTTCGGTGCTTCTTCATCCTCTACTTCGTAGTTTTTCTTTTTGCAACTGGTGTTGCTTTCTCTTTTGCTTGGTGTTGCTGTGGTTTTGCTAGTTTATCAGCGAATCAACTAGCATTTTTTGCTCTTCTTCAACAGCAAATCTACCAACATTCTTTGCTCTTCTTCAAGGTTTATTATTTCATAATCTATGTTTTTTAATTTGTAATGTTAATTTTT
>JAOSBN010000008.1:17028003-17066685 GCA_027563595.1 Erythroxylum suave | reverse complement strand
TTGTGTAGATTTTCTTCTTTGCTTGAGTTAATAGAAAATGAGTTCTATGGTGTTTTGAAATGGGATGAAGAATGAGTTAGAGATGAAATGGGGGTGAAAATGATGAGGAAAATGAGTTAGGAAGGTTAGATATGCATAGTAGGAAGGTTAGATATGCATAGGATGGGTCCTAGGTAGCTTAAGGAGTTGAAAGTATAGAATTTGACCCGTAGCTGTCCGTCAAACGGACTTGATGTCCGTTGGGCGGGCCTTCTCGGGTCTAAAAATGTCCCAGCTCAGTTCATGTCCTTTTGGAGGGATATCATGTCCGCTAAGCTGACCTTCTCGGGTGAAAAATGACTCCCAAGCCCGCTATGTCCATTTGAAGGGACATTATGTTCGTTAGACAGACCTTCTCGGGATAGTTTTAAATATATGCAACTTTTGACCCTCCAAATAGAAAATTCTCACTTCGGGGTCTTCACGGAAGTTGTAGAAATCAAAGTTCTCTTCGAAACCGTACTTGAATGGTCTAAATCCAACATCTTTATCAAAAGTTATGCTAATCGTTTCATAATGAACTGGAGACATGGAGCTTCAATTATTCTAAAGAAGTCAATTTGTGATTCCGCTGCCAGAATTGGTTTTGGGCTAGAGAGATCCTATGGAAACAACCTTATAGGAAGATACGCTTACGTCTTTGACATTTGCGATCGTTGGGCTCAGGAAACGGAGTCTGACACATACTGTCCAATCATATGACTCGAGGTATGGTACATACAGTGTGGTCACTGCTCGACATGGGAATAATAACAGGGGAGGAAATATTCAAAATGTTTAACTTTCAAGAAAGAACTTGTACCTGCGGAAAGTGGACAGAACTTCATTTTCCATGTTCTCACGTCTTTGCTGCATGTTTGAGACCTAATGTTCATCCGACAATCCATATCCATCCTGTTTACAGTCTTGCGACATACAAAAATACGTATTCCGGTTAGTTCTATCCACTTCAACTTCCAGATTATTGGGAGGAAGCAGATTTTTCATTGAAATTTCGTAGGTCAAGGTTGGCTGAAAAGAGGGGCAAAGTGAAAAGTGCTCGAATACAAAATGAGATGGATAGACGGTGTCTTGATTCTCCGTGAAGGTGCCGTAATTGTAATATACCATATCATAATTCTTCAAATTGTCCCTCTTCAAGTCTTGTATAGTAGTGATTTTATTTAATGCAAAAAAATTGATTTGCCTTTTTCAATAAAACTTGACTTTAAATATTTTTCATTTTTCAAATGTATATATTATAAGATTTGAAAAAAAAATTAAATTAAGTCAAAATAATTTCAATACAAGAAAAACATAACAAATTAAAACTTGTACTTCAAATTTAATTTGTATAGATGTTCTAAACCCTATATAAAACTTAACCCTAAAATAAAAAAAATTTAATACTAAAAAATGACAACCCTAAACAAAATTAAACCCTAATTTAAATTAAATATAAAAAAAATTAAAATTTGGGGGAGGGGGGGAGGACGGCATGGTGTCCACCCCGCCACACTCGATGACGGGGTGAAGCCACTGTGTCCACCCCACCATTCCTCCCGGCGGGTTGCCCCATTTCTATCCCACCCCTCTTTTTTTACTCCAATTGATGGATTGAAATATTTTTTATTCACAAACTGAAAATTTAGTCGTATAATTGATATTCAAGCTATAGAAGTCGAAGTATTACAATGACATGACAAGCTCAAGCTTGATTCACATTCTAAAAGACCAACAAATACTACGTCAGTCAGCTTCAGTCTTATCTTATCATCCCAGAATTTCAACCTGTTATTAACTCTTATGCAGCTGTATTAAGCAAAATTCTATCACTTACAAAACCTAGCACTGTACAATTGACTCTTCGTTGTTACTGTACATTTCGCTAGTCATATGAACTGCCAACTTAGCTATACAATGGCAGAAAATCAATTGATATGAGGCATCTCAAATGCAGCCATGCGATTCTACATACTTCTTCAGATCCCTACAAATTAAAACATGAATATTTCAATCAGAAACTGATTTGAACACACATATTTAACTCCAGAAAATGGGAAGATAGAAATGGAGAGGTATAACTCACTGGCATCGCGGTAGGCTGCATCTTGTTTGCCTACAATTTCTTGAATGTAACTTCAATGCATACCACACCTTCTGACAGTATGGACAACCCCCAGAACCTCGAATGGTGCACTTACTTGCATGGTAGAACAACTTTTTTATAAGAAAGCAGTTTGTATAAGAGCAGCAGCGGCCATTAGTTGTTCGACATTGAGAGGCATGTTGCAGAAGTAAAAGCAGTATCTTTTGCTGTGCCATGAAAACAGGAGAAGTGTCAACCTGGCAATCTAGCCATGATTACAAACCAAAAAAAAGGGAATTATAATGCCATTTTTTTAACAATTTTACAACTGCAAGCACAAAAGCTTTTGAGATTAAATTAATGCCACATAACCTGGATCCTAAGTCCATTAAACTTAATTAGATATGATCTTATCCACATTACTAGCATATAGCAGCATAAAATCTTAGGAAAGTAGTATATCTGGTATTTAAACAATGGTTACACATTAGAATGTCAGAAGGAAGATTTGCACACCTGAGGCCTTTTTAGCTGCAAACATTTACTCTCAGTTTCGTAATCAGAGGTTAAGAAGGGATCAATTGACTTGTTACGACTCAAAGAATCAACTTTGCTGTGAAAGCATGACACACAAGCCCCTCCTCCATTCTTGGTATCACAATCTTTATGAAAAAGTTTGCAAGTTGTCCTGGGTGTTTCTGCCCTTGAATTGTGGAGATGATGCAAGATCATCATTGATGAGTGCTTTGCTCGGCGAAGTGTGTCAAATTGATAATGATTCTTCTGACAGAAGTCCAGGAAACTATGTCTGATTTCAAATAATGGATTTTCCAAAACAGTATCTTGATCCTCTGTATCAGATGCAACATCATCCATCATAATCTGGAAGAAAGAAAGAATATGAAATGAACACTGTCAAAGCCACAAGTGGCTGTAAATATTGTAACGTCAAAGTAATTCTAGCCTGTTATATTATATATCACACAAAAGAATATGTACATGGGACATTCAGTTAGGACTAGACCTTAGACAGCAAATGCATTTCCTTGCCATTTAAACTGTGCATATCACCACCATTGAGGCTGCGGCATCTGAATACAGAAGAGTTTTGCATAGGAAAATACAACAAAAGAATAGTTACATAACTACTACTTTACCAAGATGAAAATAATAGTTTTCCAAAATGTAATATGCGGAAGTGCTTGTATAAATATCTTACCTATCACATAGATGAAACTTTTTGCATTGACTGCAATCCCACCGCCTTCCAGATAATATCACTTCATGGCAGTAGTTACAAACATATTGTAAGTGGACAACAATAAAGTCATCCTTAACTGAAGAGAGAACCTGACCCACCTGAAAAGCAGAACGACATTAACACAACAATGAGAGAAAATGGACTAGGCACATAGCTTTGAATCCTAATCATCTTTCAATTCTTCCATAAACAGTCAACAGTATTATAACCCTAATCTGTTGAAACCTATCTGAATCTTTCCCCACATCATATGACAATCGAAGAGGAGCAATTCTTTTAGCTTCTGAATCATATCTAAACGCTATCTGGTAGTCGTAAGAAAAAGATTTAACTTCTCAAATACTTTCTCTGGTAAACCTTAACTAACAAAGACGTATATTGTTTAGTTTTATCACAAACAAAATTTTCTTTAGTTAATTACAGGTGGAGTTGACCCAATTAAAATATCTCAAACAACAATTTGCATGCAAAACTAAAGAGAAAAAGGTGACAAGCTCAGGGGCGATACTTTCTGCATCACCAAAATATCTTTAGTTTCATAAGCAGATGAGTTTGTATGCCCCATGGCTTTGAGAGTTCTTTTGGTTAAGACATTCTTCACTTCATGACCTGAATTTTTGCCACTTTGCTGCTCAATTTGTTTTATGACATTCTCAGCAACAGTTAGCCAATAATCCCCATCAAAATATGGTAAACGAGATGCAGTTATCTTGGAAGAAAACTGCCTGGTAGGAACGAAGAAGTGGTCATATAAATTGGTAAAGTCAACAACAATAGCTTCTTTGGTAGCCTTCCTTAGCATTGAGTGGTACCTGCATAAGTCAACCAGTTACTGCCCAGGTTAGTAGTGGAAGCAGAGGACCATTAATTGTGAAAGTGCAACAGTAGTTATGGGGTTGAGGCTGAGAAAAATGTAGAGCTACCATGAGCACTTCAATGTTAAACCAACTTCTACAAACAAACAACACGCAAGCAGACAAACGCATGGACACCACATAGCTCGTTTGCAGGGCAGATTTGGGTGGGGGCACAGGTAGAGCACTAGAAACCACTCATTTGCATAATGAAACACACCATTTGCAATGCACAACAAGGGTATGCACAAGAGCAGATTGAATGAGAGAGAGAGAGAGAGACCATTTTCGCAGCTTATCAGGCTTGGGGGTCTTTTGAGTCTCTGGATGGCAATACAAGATATAGTCTTCACCCTTTAGAGGGGGGCAGGCCCACAGATGACAGGTTACAAAACCTCGCCTCTTGCAGTACTCAAGGTATCCAATCTGTTAATAGAAACAAAAGGAAAGGAAGAAAACTCTTACCAGCAATATTAACCATATGTGGCAAGAAAGTTTTTTAGAAAATAACAACTCCTATACCAATATTTCATGGTAAACAAATGTACGGAGAGCTTCTCCAGCTACAGTTCTTGTTTCAGGCCTAAAATACTTGACTGAGTCAAGATAGGATATATAGACACAACGTTGATTTGGAGGACTGCATTCTGAACCAAACTCTTGCACATACATGCTGAAAAGACATACATCTACTCCTTCAATCTTCTGGAACAAAAGAATCACCTGACACAATGTTGCCAGAAGCAACTAAGTTGCCAATGGTATGAAAGGAAACTAAATTGCAGAAACACAATAATATCTCAAGATCCTAGTGCACTAGGTATGAACACTGGCATTCCCTTCAGTTATGAAGAATTATATGAACAAAAGATCAATTCCTTTCACATGTCAAAGAAGTTTAATGTATACGTACTAAATTGTAGGTCAACAAGTTTAGTTCCAGTAGTCAAAAAGAACTTCCAGCATGCCTGGAAGGAATTATCCAAGAAGCAAATTCTACACATTAACAGTTAAAAGTTTCACCTTTGATCTGTATGGAAATTCAGCAGGGTAGTTCTCACCGCGAAAGATATTTAGAAACTGCTGCTTCACTTGCAACTGCTTTTTAACAGACAATACCACTCTGACAACAAGATCTTCTGCACTTGGAATCTAGCAACCAGGGAACATTCCATATTAATTATAAAAAAAATATCATAGAGGAATAACAGAAACTCTCATAACAAGAAATTCAATGCATACAAAAAGTATTCACGACAGAAAATCTCAATGCACATGGAAAGTCTCCTCTTAAACTTCTAGATACAGAAGATCCATTTTCCAAGTACCCAATTGACTTGTAGGAATTTAAAGAAACCGGATACACAGCTACTGGGTTTAATCTTCAGAAGTTCCAAATTATGGCTTTGCAGCAGAAAAACATCCAAAGCATTATAAAAGAAATTTTAATATAGGTAAGAGAGAATAATCTATTTGAATTTTCCTGAATTGCTTTTAATCTGAGGAAAGTTAAATGGACTCAGAATCAACAAATATGAGGTGTATAAAAATGACTAGAAGTGTAGCATCATCAAAGAGTAGGCATCTAACCTCATCAATGTCCTTTCCAGCATCTTTTGCTCTTTCTTCTCTTTCTTGCTGAATACGCCTAAAGAGCCTACGCTCAATGTAGTCACTAAGAAGAGTCTTTGGCATATCTTTTGCCCCGAAAATGGCTTCCTTTGATAATGGTATGTACTTCTTGCTTTGCATCTCTTCTAAGCAACATTTGGGACATATATACTCGGCTTTCCCTCCTGTGTCTTTCTTGTCATTAAAAAGGGCACATATTTGGTGTTGCCAATGTTTACATTTATCACACTGAACCCACTGCAATAGCACATAAGTCTCAGAAAGAATATCTTTATAACTTTCAAGATTCAGAATTTAAAAAATTGTTGAGAAACATACCGATTCTTCTAATTCGTCATCATTTTTCTTTTTATCCAGCTTAGCCTTTGGAATAGAAATCCCACAAAATGTGACATTACCACCTCGAGACACCTTGTAGCATGCATTGCAAAAATAATGTCTTGTGCCATTGTCCCCTGTTGCGCTGTAATAAATAACACCATGTTTTACACGAGCAGTGCAAGATGAACAGTACAATGGGGCTGGAGCAAGTAAAATCCTATCCATTGCACACAGGTTACATCTGTTCTCATTGATGGTATGCACTGTCTCACTGTCCTTTCCTTCCTTTGATACTCCCTAAAAGTAAATGTACAACATATTAGTACCCAATTGACAACAAACAATTACTCAGACTAATCAATAAGACTGAGGGTGTCACCTGATCAACAAATTGCTGAAGACTTGATATATGCACCCTAATCTGCCGTGCTGTGAAGAACTCTATCAATGACACACCTCTTATCCTAGACGGTGCCTTCACTTGTTCTGTTGTAGATGTATTTAATTTATTTTTAACATTTGGTTTGGCTAGGTGACAGCTAGATGTAACTTCTAACAAATCTTCCTTATAAGTATCATTAATCTCCGTAAGCTCCTCTGAGCCATGCAAAGCGACCTGAGCTTCCAATCTAGGAAGAGTATCAGTGAAATTGTAGCTGATATCATCAACAACAGTTGCGTGATCTGCTATGGGAGTTGTTGACAATCTTCTGTTCCCTTCTGTAAACTCGGAGTTAATGGACACAGGAGATTCAGGTAATTGCTGCAACGGAGGAATTATTTCACCCAACAAAGACAAAATTAAGTTTGAAGATGAGTAAAAACACTCTTTCATCTTCTTCTCTACGTTCATCTTCGGACGTTTTGGAGGAGGTGGCATGTTGTCAGAATCACAAGAGCCAATTTCCAATAGTGTTGTAGGCAACATATTTCCTGAACAGTAAGTGGTCCAACCTGAATTTGTGGCTCTGAGATCCCGCTGCAGACCATTTTCCACTCTGCCAATATTCTGGCCAAGTTTAATGGCAGTACCTTGTTTTCGAATAGGAGCACAAATAGAGCAATTGGTAGTCCGACAGCTATCAAAATGTGATAGAAGCAAGTTGAAATATTTACACATGCAACTGCAATTCTTACAAGCTGCTGAATGCAAATGGTTAACAAAAGAAACTTGACAGTCTCCTGAAGGGGCAACCCTAGTCTTCTGATTGACATAAGCAAGTAAGATGTGATGTTCCATAAACAGTAGATTACTTGAATTTGACAGTCCAGCAGCAACATTTGAAGCAAATGCTGACTCAGGGTCTTTGGAAGTAATATGATCCCTGTTTAATTGAACTGAAGGGAGCAGAGAAGGCAAGAGATCTCTGGCAATTGGACCACAAATTTCTCTCTGTTTGGTTAAATAATTGGGTCCGAAATCCTCTGATGGTTTAAAACACACATCATATGGTTGATGTAGCAATTGCTGGTTTTGCTCTGATGTCTGTGAATCATATTGAAATGAGCCTCCAAGAGGTGAATCCATCATGCTGACATCCAAGCTAGGCAAATTACTGGACATTTCTGAAAACTTCCGTCGCACAAGTCCTTGATTGTTCAGACTTGAATTAGGACATTCTTGCCTTTCCCCCCGTGTAGACAGTAAAGTCATGTCCTGACCTTTCTGCTTATTGCCAATACCTGTAAATTTCACCACCATTAGCTATCCTGAAAAAATAATGACATACCAACCTGAGATGAGAATATTTTATACATAAAAGAAGAAAAAACATGAATAAGATCAATGAAAGACATTTTTTACATATGTGCCAACCTAGGTGTCTGTAAGTGTCTACATCAGTGCATGTTACTGGACTGCATGCAATTACAAGCTTACAAAGTTCAAGCAGCATGCATTTTTTATCATAGTTATGAAGAAAAGTTATTGCATATTCCAATATATTTCTACTTGATACAATAACAAGAGATGCCTTTGATCATTTGAAACAGATACATGAAAAAGTTAAAACATGTTTCGAAAGATGATAAGTGATTGAAATAAAGTAGCCTAAGATTCTGAAGAAAGTAGTATTCTGGAACTGTTGAGCATTAGGATTTAGGAGTGAACAGTCTTCTAACTAAAAGAGAAGAGAAAATGATGAAACAATCATTCATAAAATCCTAGATATTGAATAATTTATCATTAAAAAGTTGAAAATTTTGGAATGAATATTAAACAGAAAAAAAATACGGAAAATTCAGTTAAGGTACTCAATAAATATACCACAAACATAACGTTGCTCTTTTAGATCATCTCTGAATGATGCCTCAAAACTATATGGTTGGCCTTCTTGCGAAAAGGCCAATTCATTTGTAATAGAGTCATGACATTCATTCCTATAAAAGCCATCCATACTCGAATTTGTAGTAATGGAGGAAATATTATCAAGAGAGAGAACCATTTCAACACTAGAAGGTGAAGCAATGTCCTTTCTTGCAACTCCTGGTTCGCAACAGATATCAAATAAGATACCGCTATAATACAGAAACAGAAAGTATTCATAGTATTGCAAGTCCAATTATAAGAATTAAATGGCACACCTTTGATCAAGTTAAATTGGTCATTATTATCAAGCATTGATGACTTGTAGTCATAAAATGGAGGGTTCGGCCCATGTATGGACTTCAGTGTAGGCATTCTCATACGCAAAGGAATGGACGAGTTAGAAGATTGTTCACTGTTGTTTATGTCAGCTACTTTTTGCTGGAGAAAAGTTTGCAACCGATACCTCAAAATCTCTCAGTTCGTGTAGTCCTCCTAGCAACATGTTTAGAAGATCATGTACAACTTGCTTAATGGAATTCAAGAAAAAAGAAGCATAAATTATTGACAGTTCACAGTTAGATGAACTGATCAATAACAGTTTTCCCCTTTCTCAAGCTAGAAAAACAGGTGTATCAACAACAGGCAAAGGTTATAAGTCACCAGATAAACAACATTAAATTCAATAATGATTTAATGGAAACGAAAATATCTTAAAGTTGCATGCAAATAAAAACGGCAGGGAAACAACATATCAATGTTATTTGATGAAATAATGAGGCAAGCATAAATCAATTTCAGAAGTGTTATACATCTCCATAATTTATTTTTTTTGGAAGACTTTACTTCGCTAAGATAACATATCGGTGAAGTAGCTTCCATCAATAGTTGGTTCTCCAACAGATCAAATGCTGACTGCTTTCATTCATAATTCACCCACAGTTCTAAAATTTGAACACTACATACACATTGAAATTGCCTCTGTTAACAGATTGAGATAATTGTTACAAACTCCTAAAACTTCTTGTAATCTCTAGTCTTCCTCTAGAAAACACTGATCAAGTTTTCAAAGCTTACATTCTTTTTCTAACCAGAACTCAGAAGTAACTGATTTTGGGGTCCTTGTGCCAGTCACTTAGCATATTTGGGTTATTAATAGGAAAATAATGCAGAACATTCCTCTCTAACTGAGATGGATTTCAAAATCTTGAGACAACTCTGCTCAGCGTCTGCCATACATCTACCCTGACATGCGCCAATTTGCAAACAACACAGTAGGTTTCAGCAAGATTTACTGTAACTGTGAACCAAGCGTCAGCAGAAAAAGGAACAGCAAGCCTTACATGGAAAACAAACCACTAGATAAAAATTAAAATCTATGTATAAATCGAACTCCACATTCAAAGAGAAAGTTGACGTTAATTCCAAACGTAATCACCACCTAGCGGCACTTGATTAAATGATGTCTTCAAAAAAACATTTTTTTCCTATTGATACTCAGATAGACGACAAGGATAGAGACCCCGATATGGCATTGTACCCTCAGCTTAGCCAGTTAGTATGCAACCTTCTGCAGACCCTTAAACGGTTGAGCTTACATGATTTGAGGCAAATTGCTAAGAGAGTCTCAAAATGTACTTCTTATCTCCAAAATCTAACATGTTTTTCACATGGAACTCCCCAAACAGTGAACTATAATCACGAAAATAAGATTGAACTTTTCTCCCATTGATAACGTTCGCTAAGATTTAGAGTTCCGTACTTTGTGCGTACAATAACCATTCTTGTGTAACAAAACCCCTGGCAAAACGACACCGTCTAGGCCCGAATTCCAAAACCCTAACACATGACAAATCCCAACAATAGAAAGGAAAGAAACAACGAAAAGAAGGAAAACCCGCGCAAGATTAATTTTTTTTAAAAAAATCCAATCAACAGTCAAAAATTGCGTAACCTACAATGCGGTTGGAATTCCCATTTCCCCTTTTTCTTTTATGTTGACTTAGGGTTTATCGAATTCATCCACAAACAGGTTGCAATAGGATAGCAGTTAGGCAATCCATAGAAAAGACAATATCAATCCAAGAACACAGAACATAATAAATAATCAAATATAATATTAGGGTTTAAGGGAAGGACCTGTGTCACCGTCAGAGAATTGGCCGCATTGTTTAATTCGGTTTCGTTTCCTTCTTTAATAATTATAAACGTGCTTCTTTCTCTCTCAACGAATGGTGGTGGCACAGGCACACAACAAAGCACATCACAGAGACGATTTTCTTCCTAATTATTTATAGATGCATATAATTAGGACAAGGGGTATTGTATATTTATAAAAACCGAATTAAATTTATCAGAAACGTACTCTTATCCCTTGGACGATTAATAATTTTCCTGTTGCATTCATTATCCAGACAAACCCGAAAATAGTATTTAGTACAACTTAAAATTAAGAAAAGATATTATTTTAAAATATAAAGAGATTAAAATCAAAGGGCATGTAATGTTTATGTACCGCATAATTAATTAAATTAAATTAACTAACTAAACTAATTAAAATATATAAGATGTTATGATTTATTCCTTAAATTTTAGTATTCGCCTTAGTCAAAGTCAACTGAACTTGGTTATTCATTTCAACGTAATTAATCTTTTCTTAATAATCATTCAAATATTTTATTTCTTTTAATGGTCGCTTTACTATTAAATAAATAATTCACGTGAGTTATTGACATCATTATCGTCGCTGCAGCTTCATTTTCTCTTCTTAATCACAATTAGCAACTTCCAATCTCGTTTTAGATATAACCCTCTTCTTTAGTCTTGTTGCCTTTAGTTTACAAATGAAATAAAGCAAGATATCCTATAAAGATGGATACTCAAAAGTATCCATCCTTTAAGGATTTTTTTATAATTAATTTAGTTACTAACCTTTGAAAACTTGTATAAATCAAGTCAAAAGGTTATTTTCTATGATGTGATATATTTACTAAGTGTCACATAAATTTCCATCTGATAGTCACATTAACAAAAGCCAATATTTAGAACTTAATTATTAAGGTTTTAAAAAGTTGGTTGCTCAATTGAAAAGGTTATAAAAGATTTAGTATTTTAGGATTGATTAACCAAAAAATTAAAGTAATGAACTTCTATTAAAGTCATCAATTATAAATTGAATTTCACTATGTGATAAAACTTCTATGAAATATAAATTTAATATATTCAATTAATTACTAACTTTGTAATTCTCTTAAGAAAATAATATGTGTACTTCTTCTAAAAATTTGAAAATATCATTAAAAATATTTATTTAAAGCAACCTTAAAATCACATTTTATAAATGATGATTACTAATAAACAAAGAATGCAATCTATTATTCTACATTGGAACTTTTGTATTAATTTCTTTCTTTCTTTGGATTAAAGACTGTGCAACACTTTTTTCTTTAGATATCAAACCTTGTACTCTTTTGGGATCATACTTTTCTTAATCTTAAATATTTTTACTATTTTATATTTGGATCTTAAAGTTTTAGAAAGTTTCAATTGAGTTCACAATGTTATATAATTCAATGGAATTAACCTTGAATGTTGCATTCTATTAAATACTATTTGTATAATGTAAATGGGTGATGATATTTCATAAATTAGATAACATATGGCCACTTCATCCTATTTAGAGCCAATATGGCTTGTAGTCAACCACACAAGTTAAGTCATTATCATTTTGGGCTTGACTCTAAAATTGTTGTGTGTTTATTTTGTAATGCAATTTTTCTATGTGTTTTGTTGATTTATTTTTTAATTAAATGCATGACTGGGATGGTTATGTTATAATGCAGCATTATGACATAAATTAAGTTTTGATGGATATGCATGCTATAACGGGAATGGGATGATCAAATGGGGTCTTACACTATTGGAAAATTGAAAGGTAAATTTTAAAAGAGTTTGATTATAAGCCTATTGAAGGGATATTCATATACTATTTGATTCCTAGAGTGAAAAAACTCCTATATAATTTTGACAAAAGAAATTATCCATACAAGTAAAATTGCCATGGAACATGCCCACCAATGTATGCTTATATAACATTTTGAACAAATTTTAAATTAACATATATATTATTTGGTTGGACTGAGTAAGTTTTTGAATAGCTTGGTTTCATCCATAATTTACCAGTTGAAAATTCTCATGATAAGAGTAGTAGTCTAGAGTTATAACTAAGCAAATATTGCAATCTTAAAGGAATGAGAGAAGAATAGCTCTAGGATCAAGTTTAACTAGTAACTAGTAAACGAAGAACTCAAGCTTCTCAATTGAATTAAAGGAGGAGATGTTACATGTTAATGGATTGTATTAATTTTGATTCAACTGAACCTTTATATGAAAGATAGCTGAAATTTGTGTTCAAGTCATTAACAACTTTTTGGCTTTAGATTTGCACTTAGTTGAAATTTGAGCATGCAAATTGAACACATTTCTTAATTAGATTATTTTTGCCCTATTTCTTATCAATAATGACTTATTATGAATATCTATCAAATCATATAAACACTAGTAGTAATTTTATTTGGTTCTTATTGTGAACACTAATCATAGCTAAACAAAAATTCATTTAAAGCAAAATAACCTTATAAATATTTTCTATTCATCAATGCTTGATTAATACATATTCTAATCAGATTGTACAATACATAACCAAAAAAAAAAAAAAATTGCACCAAAACAACAATGTAAACATGTTATCAATCAAATTTATGCAAAAACATATGATTTCCACTTAATTATACTTGCATCACAAATGCATCTTCATAAGTACTTAAACAACGTTAAGATACACCAATATCAGTTACAAAATAAAAGTAATTACAAACATAATAAAAGGATAAATATAAAAATAACATATTTTCTCTACAATTTAAGTAACTTTAAGAAAACTTTTTAATCTTCAAATTTCTAAAAAAATTCCTTGTGATTTTAGATTTTTGGGAAAACTCCCTTCTCTAAATTTTCATTAAAAAAACTAAAAAACACATGGCATAAATATCATATGTGAGCTAATTAAATGTTATTGACTTAAGAATTCAATTAAACTTTCAAACCTGAATCAAAAACTAATTAAATTTGACTCAAAATATTATTTTTGTGATTTTTATAAATTTTGAGAACTGAGAAAAACAAAAAAAAAAGGCAGAAAATTCAAACAAACAAAATTTGAAACTAAAAATATAAATAAAAACAAACAACGTTTTATTTATTTTTTATTGACCACATGTGCAGAGTTGACTTGGAGCCAACATCAAACCTCATTTGACATGAAGATTAATTCAATTAATTTATAGGAGGTGGTCGATTGAACTCGATCGCAAAATAGCAAAAAGGTTTAGGACTAACAAATTGTCAACCCTAATCTTTTTTAAATAAGTTAATTAAAAAGATTTTGTAAATATTAAAAAATAAAATATCTTTAAAATAAAATTATAAGATCCATCCTTATCTTTAATCTCAAAACCTTAATATCATGTATCTCCTCACTTTACAATTATAAGCACTCGACAAGTGTAAAAACTAAAAAGAAGACTTTTCTCATTTATGAAAAGTATAAATTGAATATTACAAGATAAAGCCAAGGACAATCACTCAGTGACATGCAAAAATTAGGACTCTTCTTTTTTTAATTTCAGTTTTGATTTTTAAAATTAGAGAAAAAGGGTATATTTTATTCAGCAAAATATGGAGGCAATCACATGCAAACATTTATGAGAACCAAATTAATCGGTCAACAGTTGGATTCACAACATAAAGGATAATAGCGTTTGTATGTCGAGCTTTTCCCTCAACTTGGTCAAGGACTAGAAATTTATGTTAGAAAAGGGAAATGAAATAGAGCTGGTTTACAATAGGCTGCAGGCATGTCAGCCACATGCTACCCCAGTTGTTTTAAATTGGCTTCAGTTCACCTCCTACTTCGATGGTGATGTCGGTCATAGTCATCATTCCTTCGAACTGGATAAGCAAAGCTACAATCAACTGGATCGTCATTGGTTTCATTTTCAAATCTGATAGAGCCATTGAGCTGGTATAGAACCTTTTTCTTTTTTTGGGAATATAATGAATAACTGCAAAGACTCTTGACTAATCGAATCTTCGTATACCAAAGGGCTCCTTCTTCCTCTTCAGAAAGACACCTAGTAAGATCAAGTGTTGGACCTCTTGAACTGACAACAGTAACTATCACAGCTAACGTACCTTGGAGGGTAATTGGAAATAGATGGGCTGACCGTAGAACCAATGCCGGGAGGACCATTATCTGCCCAATTCCCAGACCATTTGTAGTCATGGTCATGCCATCTACCGATATCCTCCGAAGAATGACTCCAATCTCTGAAGTGATTGACTCCTAGACTGATCAATACTTGATCGCTGCAATCCATAGTTTTTTATCTGCGTTTTCTGGGATTGAAGCATTGATTCCTGGAATTCAACTGACATTTTCCGCTGTGGTTCAGGAAAATGTGTTTCAATGATTTCTCCATCTTCACGTTCTTCCTTGACATCTCCATCAGCAAATATAGTGATCCCTGATGGCTGATCATCATCATCTGCATCTGGAATGTACAGGATGACAATGAATGGTTACAAAACCTAGTTAAATTAAAGAAAAACTCCAAGCATATATGCCATAAGCTGGGTAGTTTCTCCAGGACAAAAAGATGATTATATTCATGAGATTGGCCATAGTCGTCATGAAGTAGGAAAATTGCAGTTATTGAAAATTTACAGGAACTTTAAATTTAGTTTCCTGCTTGTTCCGATTATAAGTACATAATAGTAGCTTCATAAAGCTGTCCACTTACTAAAAAACTATAGGATATCAACTACTTAAAACTCATAGTACCCATCGGTATACACACATAAAACTGGTGTTATTGATGTTAGGTTGCATGTATGCACCTTGATACCCAAAAAATGCCAACTGATCCTTGCTGGAACTTGGAAACTACCAACAAGCTAGAAGAACAACATTAAGATCCTGACACTAATTACGCTCACCGAAATATTACATAAGGTAGACATGATATGAGAATTCATACATTTGTAAAGAATGAGGACTACCAGATGTGCAAGTAAATCACATTCATTTACCTAGAAATCCTGAAGGATACCCAAGTTCTCACATTCTGTTAAGCCATGGTGGTGGATCAAGCCCCTGCATTAACAAAAAGGAAAAACATAGAAACGATCAAACCAATAACAAGAGAAAAAGTTCTTAATTCAGTCACAGTTGATATGAATCTAGCACACCGGATGCTTCACTGTTCCTAAAAGCTCGCAATGTAAAGGTAAGAAAACGAATTTCAATGTAATAGTGGGAAAAACAATTTCCATGAACAACTCAATCCCACAAATGAAGTTCAGGCATTTTTTCCATGCATAAGGAATTCCAGCATTGCATCATGTAATGGGTAAAACAATGATACATTTGCAAAATTTAATGCAATAATGATCAGCCTTCAAGAATTAGTAAGTGCTTTTATCTCTTACAGGAAACATGAACTGACAAACCTGATGATGAAGCCTACTTGTGTTACTAATGCATAAGCCAGACCTAATATCATGTGTAAAGATTCACAATTTCGTTGAATTGGTATCAAATTGTTAACCAAGTATAACAATATGGCAAACTATTAAGTGGTGAAAAGGGGAAAGATAAATTGTCACAGCTTGTAGTTCTAGCATCTTCTAAACCAGGTTCTACCCTCAAGTCAGCCAACTAAAACATCAATCTTGAGCTGCTTGGCATCGGTCTCATGAATTCTTTAACTTTGACATTTTGAAGAAAAAGAAATTAAAGTCTATAAAAGAAATACAATAATAATATCAACCCAATAAAAGTTCCACTGATGTGCGGAATCAGAAGAGTTTCGCCATATCAAAGAAATAAAAGAAGAAAAATTATTCAATAACAAACTTTATTTTAGTGGAATGAAGAATAGAAATTACAGTGCAACATGGACCAAAAATTGGCCGAAAGTTAATTTGTGCTAAGTTTTCTTAATTAGACAGGGAATAATAATAAGTTAGCTATATTGTCCAAATAAGACTTAGGTTATGTTTGATTGGACATAAAGTTTTTAGTGAAATAAAATGGAACAGAATGATTTATAATTGAATGAAATGTAAATTGATATAATATTAAAAAATTGTTGTTTGGGAGAGATAGAAAGGTTCATAATATAATATAGTGAAATGTTGTTTAGATCAAGGGTTAAAATGTAATATAGTTTAAAGTTGTTTATCATTTTACATTCCATCCTAAAACCCTTAAATTGGAAGTTTTCCATTTTCACTGTTTAGGATGGAATAGGATGTAATATGAAACATTCCTCTTCTATTTTATTCCATTCTATTCCATTATAAACCCTCATCTCAAATGATGAAATAATATCACATTCTATTTCATTCCATTAATAAACCCTTAACCAAACATAACCTTAAGTCCATTTAAGAATAAAGAATCTTTATTAAAATAAAATTCAATTTTGATATTTTAGATAAGAACCCTTTCCTACTAGCATAAGGATTTTATGAACTTCTATAAATAGGTATGTACTCAACCCTTCAATAACAAGCTATCCTAAATTTTTTCTATAACTTAAGTTTTCAATTAGAAGGTGTGTGTTTTTTTCTAAAAGTCCTTCTTAAACCCTAGAAGTAATTCATAGTCTCTACCTTCCATTACTTGTTTAAATTTCAGTAACTAAAAACTAAATCCTATCCTAAATTTCGAGTAATCAAATCCAAAAAAATTCAGCTATACCAAATCTAAAATTTCAACATTTCAAACTAAAATCAAGAGTTGAAATTTGATATTTCAATAGCCTAACATTAACCTTATTTTCTAATGTTTGCGAGTGTAGATATATCTTCGATGTGTCCGACATCAATTTGGTATCAAAGCTTTATTTATAGTGTTGACATATAGCAAAAGGGCATATAGAAGAATACTTAGCCACTAAAAGCGAGATGAAATATTTCGAGAATTATAAAGAGCCTAGACCTTAATGACCCTCGATCATTAGGTACTCAAAAAACTAGTCTAGAAAAAAACATCAGACAACAAACCATACTAGATGTTGAGGGTGGACAAACTACAATACAAGATGAACATATCGAAACTAATCAACAATAACTAGGGTTAGGAAATCAATGCCTACCAAGAGATCCAAAACAAAGAAACCATCCAGCAACTACTTTCCTATTAATACTAGAGTGTCTGCTTAATTAATGGTAGAGACTGGTATTGTTGTAATAAAAGTTTAGCCTTTTTAAGGCAAGACAATTATGGTTTGGCACCTAAGTTTCCTCTCCCTTCTCAATAGACCTTTTACCCTCCCTACCACTAGTCTAAATAGACTAGTTTCCTTCCCGCCTCTTTTTATTTTGTTCCCACATTTTTTCCTAGCCCCCATCATTGGGCGTTCTTCCCATCGGCCAGCCTAGGGCCACAGGACATTGACGGAGCATGGCGAATCTTCTAGTTCGATAGATAACTTTCCAGCACTTACCCAAGAAAATGTTCTATCTAAACCTTATAAGGAGATGATAAGGCCCAAACACCACCAGTCTCTAGGCACTAACTATTGTCGGAAAATGCAACGACACCTAAGGACGCCTGGAGGAAAAAATGTTTCCCACTTCTACCAAAGTAACCTTGAAACACTTCCCCGATTCTACCCTAGTTGTTTTACATTGACTTCAGCTCACCTCCTACTTCGATGGTGATGTCGGTCATGTAAGATTTTTGCACCTTCCTACTGTTCCTACTGTCAAGATTATGGTCCAATTAATGCATTAACCTTTTCACCAAGCACACGTTATCGCCTATGCTTCCTTGCTTCCTCCTTTGTGATGGGCAGATGAGTTGAAGTGGTTTTTATGAGTTAGGGTCCCTATCCTCCTTTTCATGCAACAAAAGATACCATCGCATAGTGAGAAGAGAGGCTAAAAGATTCAAACACAAAGACGTTGAGGATCATAGCTGGAGTAATGGGTAGAGGTATTTTATTTCGGTTGTGCTTCCGTTGATATATATGTATGGTTAATATGCATGTGTCTCAAGTAAAAATGTTGTTGTATGAGATGCATGCTTGATGCTGTGTTTTGTTTAAACATTTCATTTGGCACCAGAGCTTCAGTGGTGTCTCTGCCTTGCTTATGAACTGTGGAAAAAATGGTCTCTGTTATGCTTTGTTCTCGTTGTTTTTTAGTCCATAAATGATGAACTTAAAGTTGTTGAATATTTCAACATTTTATGAACAGGATAATCGTCTTTTGATGCTCCATGGACCTCCAAACTGTGACTGGACCGTGAGAAGAGGAGGGACGATGATGACGCCTTTAAACATTGCCATCCATGCAACGTCGCATGGTCGATTTTCCGACATCTCATGCACGTTGTCATCGTCATCCCATTGACGACCCTTATCCATCCATGCACGTCCCCTGTTTGTCTGGTGCAAAAGGCTCCGTCGGGTTGCAGTTGGGTCACACTCGACCCGGTTAGAGGTTGAAGACGACTTGCTGCCTTATTTTTTTGAAATCTTATTAATATTAATTATGTTAATATTAGTAATTAATTGGGTTAATCAAGACCAAACCCAATTTGTTGTGATTTTATTTATAAAATCATTTTGGTATTCATATTTTATGAAAATGTTATTTTAATCATGTATGTCTTATATTGGAATTATTTTTGAAATGCTAATTATAATTGTTTAATTATTTGTACAAATTATATGTGACTAATTGAAAATTGTGTGTATAAATTTATGATCATTATACATGCAAAATTAGATTTAAGAATTTGTGCATTATTATTGATTTTTTTGCATTATTTATTACTTGATGCAAATGTTTAGGCTTTATTTAAGCTTAAGCTGATGTTAGAGATTAATATGATTTTAATTAATTGAGAGTAGCCACAAAAACTCAAATTAATTATAATTATATATTTAGTTTTAAGATCACATTAAATCATCAATTGTAATTAATCATACATGATACGATAAAATCTGCCCACAAGAATTTTGTTATATTTGTATGATTAATTAGGATGAAATATCGGATTATATTTCTTAATCTACCCACATGAATTAAGAAAAGTACATAATTTAACAGTTTTGTCATAAAGTTTTGGATGGATCTAATTGAGTAGAACTTTAGCCTACAGGCAAGTCTTATGTCACTAGATTTATCTGTTAATTGCATGATTTACATTGGTAAACCATTAATTATTATTGGCCTCGAATTATATGTATAACAAGTATATAATTTTTATTTCTTAATTTGCAATTACTCAGACTGTGAATATTTCTGATATTAAGTGTGATAGAAATATTAAGTGTGATATTTTCGAATTGAGAGGTGACAACTATAAGGTCTGAAGGAGACAATTCTGCTTCATTTGGGCTGGATGGATATAGACTATGCTATTAGGAAGGACAAACCACCGAGTGTGACCGAGACCAGCACTCCAGACGCTATTACTCTTTATGAAAAATGGGAGAGATCCAATCGCCTCTTTATGATGTTCATAAAAACCAAGATATTTGCTGGTATTCATAGTTCGGTCGAACAACATAGTGATGTCAGAGATCTATTGAAGGCCATTGATGAGTAATTCGCTACATCTGATATGGCCCTTGCCAACACTTTGATTATTCAGTTATCATCCTTGAAACTTATTGGGATAAAGGGCGTACGTGATTATATCATGTGTATGAGAGACATAGCGGCTTAGTTGAAAGCGTTGGAGGTTACGATATCGAAATCTTTCCTGGTGCATTACATTCTATGCACTCTACCCCAACAATACGGTTCTCTCATAATCTCTTATAACACACATAAGGACAAGTGGTCAATGTAACACCCCATATTAGGGGTTAGAATATTAAGAAAAATTCAGTACATTTTATGCTTTGCGTATTTGAATATTTGCTTATTGTGTATAAGTATTTTGGACACATACAACATGCATTCATGACATTTTTCTGGGTAAAATGGAATTATGAAATGTGAATAAATTATGGAAATTTTATTCTGAGACTATTAGTGTTATTTTAGAATTTTTGGTAAATTTTTTGGAAAAATATTGAAAGTTGGACCAATCCTAGTGTGACATGTGGACCAATTAAAGATTGACATGTGGCATCATTCATTGAGTGATAAATGGCTTGACATGATGGTGACATGTGGTAGCTTGCATGAAGGCATACATAGAGCCATGTGCCAAATTAACTGTAACCCACGTAGGCACATGTTTAGGTAAGGAAATTTTTGCAGTTCCATGTTCTTCATTTGGGGTTGTTCTTCATCTCCCAAGAACTTGATTGCTAGAATTTGAGCTAAAGCAAGGTAAGTGAAATGTTAAGTTCTGAGCTCTGTGAATGATTATGATGTTGTGATAATGTTGGGATTAAATACATGCATGAATTGTGTATGAGGCATTTCGGTAATAGTGATGAAAGATAGGAATTTACAGTAGAGAGAGGGAGTTGAAAATGGTTTCACATGTATGCATCAGTTTTTAGTATCTAATTGAAAACTTGGTTTTGAACGGTGTTGAGAATGAGTTCAAATGATATAGAAGTAGATTCAGAGATGTGTATATCTTAGTGAAAATTTGAAGTGAGATGGAGTTAGGATATTTAGAATTTTATTGAACATGTGTTTGTCTTTAGGGCATAACTTGATCTGTAAATATCCAAATTGGATGAAGTTTGATTCAAAGTAAACTAGAGAATAGAGCTAAATTTTTCATGAAGAGACCAAATTTTAATTCTGTTGTTAAGAGTCTCAAATATAAGAATGAATTCTGAGAATTTTTGGGAATGGATAGCAGTAGAGTTCTCTGTGAAAGTTCACCGCAGCGAAGGAAAAAGTCTGCCACGGCCAACTCTTGTTGGTTCGCCACGAAGAGCATGGAGAAGAAGTTGAGTTCGCTGTAGTGAGCATGAAGAAGAAGTTGAGTTCGCTGCGGCAAACTCTTTAAAATCAGGTGAACTTTTCAGCACAGAGCATACTTTAGTATTTTGGGCATAACTTTCTCTGTAGTTATCCAAATGGAGTGATTTTTGATTTGGATTAAACTAGAGACAGAGGGATAAAAATTGTATGAAGAGATTAAATTCTAATTCTACCTTTACGAATTTCATAATCTGATTAGAAGTTGAGATAAGAATTCTGTTGAAGCTTAAGAACAATATGAAATCATTTGGGCATAACTTTCAATATACTAACCCAAATTGGATAAATTTGGTATCTTTGGAAACCTAAGATAAAGAGGGAAAACTTTATAGAAGGAAGTATTACCTAAGTACCTCACCCTCCTGAGGATAATAATTGAACAAAGTGAACTCGAAAGTTGGTTGTGAAATAAATCTGGATTGAGGAATTGAGTATGATTTCGCATGATTGAGAATGTGACAAGATTAAGGATAAGAAACCCGGAATTTGTTATAAACATGCATCATACATATTCAGTATACATGAATGTGAATAATTGAATTCATAATTGTGCATAATAATGATATGAGTTTGTATTAAATGTTCTAGAGGAACCCATCACGCGACCGATTCCAGATATTGCCGGGACGTCGAGGCAATAAGCAATAAGGGAGATTTTGTAAGTAATTTTAGAGGGTAAATTTTGTAAGTAATTTAGATGGTCAAATTTGCTAGTTTTGCTTTGATTGTTTTGTTTGCTACTGCTTTTGGTCCATTGAATGATTTGCAAAGCTGTCATATTGATATGTTGAATTTTTGGCATGAAAGCAATGATTGGCTAATTATGTTGATCATGATATGAATTTGTTTGGTTTTAAAACTGTCAAGTCCTAGTCGTGGGTAAATAGGCATGCATAGAAGGGTCTGCGGCTGCTTCTGTGACACTTCAGTGTCTTCTTTTATTGACACTTTGGTGTCTTCTGATATTGACACTTAGGTGTCGAGACTTCGGTCTCTTCGGTATAAGTCCCATTACCCGCTTTTGTAAATGGATTTAACAGTCATATGTTTTGTATTATGATTTCTATTTGACTTTGTTATAAACAAGAAAATGTGTTTTGATTATGAAGGGTTATACCCTCTTTTTAGACTCAGTTCTATTTCTGTACAATCTGTTTGAGATCCAATACTATATGTTTGAATTGTTCATTCCGATAGATTGTTAATGCATGCTTATGATATATCATGATTGTGTATAATTAGTTATCAGTTTATGCCTTGTTTTGTTATTACTTACTAAGCTATATGCTTAGCACGACAGATTTACCCCGTGTAGGTTTTGAAAGAAGAACATAAGGACTGGGACGAGTCAACCACAATGGCCAATAGAGTTTGAGTCTTGTTTTATTAAAATCCTATTTTTGGAGTTTGTTTTTGGTTTGTCTTTGATATGTATGACTTTGGATTTAATTGAAGGTTTGTAATAACCTTAATTCAGGCTACTTTTGGAAATTTTGATATGCGATGCATGTTGTTGAGACTTCTGGAAATGATTGAATGTATGTATATACAAGTCTTTTATATGTTTCGAAATGTTTCGTCTTTAGTGTGTTCTGTGTGTAGCACTCACAATATCCTCCCAGGGGGTATTAGGGCGCCACTATCAATCAATGAACTGTTGACCATATGTGTGCAAGAAGAGGAAAGGTTGTTGATGGAAGAAGGTGAAAGGGTCAATTTGACCATTTCAGGAAAAAAGAGACAGGATGATGTCAAAAACAAGGGAAAGGGCAAAATGTCATCTCATTCTGATATAAAAAACCGCCTAACTATTCTTTTTGAAAGAAGAAGGGACACATGAAGGAAGATTGCACTAAATTCAAGAACTGACTCGAGAAGAAAGGTACTCAAATTTCATTTGTTTATTACAAAATAATGTTAATCATAACACATGGTAGATTGATTCTAGTTCTACAATCCATGTTTCAAATATCTTGCAGGGTATTCAAATCCTAAGGAAGCCGATGGAAAGTGAACAATTTTTCTATTCAGGAAGCAAGACGAGTTCACATGTGGAAGCCGTTGGCACTTGTAGTTTAGTTTTGAGCAGTGGCTTTATTTGTGTTTGGAAAAGACCTTTTATATTTCTCTAGAAATTTGACTTCTGTATCAAGACTTGTACCTTTTCGTTTTTCCTTTAACTTTTTAGATTTTAGTTTCAGTTTATGTAATGGATCTAAAGTTATTAGTTTTGGTACATTATCTGATGGTATTTATTCCATTCAGTTACAGAATGATGATGCCTATAATTTGATGCATGTCATTGCTGGATTGAAACGATGTGTTGTGAATGAAGAATCCTCTATGTTACGGCACCGTAGATTAGGACACATCTCCATTAAGAGAATTAAGAGATTAGTAAATAAAGGGGTATTTAGTACTTTGGATTTTGTTGACTTTGAGACTTACGTGGATTGCATTAACGGTAAGCAAACTAACAAGTCTAAAAGGGGTGCTAAGAGGAGTATAAACCTATTAGAAATCATACATACAGATATTTTTTGTCCAAATATGGATGCAAATAGTTTGAAATACTTTATCTCCTTCATAGACGATTATTCGTGATATATGTATCTCTACTTACTTCGTTCTAAGGACGAAGCTTTGGATGCCTTTAAGATGTTTAAGGCTAAAATAGAGAATCAATGTGAAAAATTGATTAAAATCGTGAGATTAGATAGAGTTGGAGAGTACTATGGTAGATACACTGAAAGTGGACAAGCGCCTGGTCTTTTTGCCAAGTTTCTTTAGGAACATGGAATTGTTGCCTAGTACACCATGCCTGGTTCTTTGGATCAAAATGGTGTGGCAGAAAGAAGAAACCGAACCTTAATGGACATGGTAAGAAGTATGAGGAGTAACATAAAACTTCCTCAATTTCTGTGGACTGAAGCTCTAAAGACGATTGTGTATATATTAAACGGAGTTCCAACCAAGGCTGTCTCAAAGACATCTTTTGAGTTATTTAACGATTAGAGACTGAGTTTGAGGCATATACATGTTTAGGGATGCCTGTCTAAAGTGAGAATTTATAACCCATAAGAGAAAAAGCTAGACCCTAGGATCACTAGTGGGCATTTCATTAGATATGCTGAAAGGTCTAAGGGGTATATATTCTATTGTCCTTTTCACAGCACTAGAATTGTGGAATCAAGAAATGCAATATTTCTTAAGAATCACTTGATTAGTGGGAGTGGTCATTTTCAAGCCATAGTTTTTGAAAGGGGTTGTTATAAAGCTCGACCCTTTGGCTCAAGTGATAGATTGATTGTCACACACACCACTTAAGTTGAAACAGGTGTTGGACAACCATTTACTGAAGTTCCATAAGCTATTTGTTGGGACCCTGCCCTTGCGAGTCACATGCCCGACGTCCTAAGTAAAATCTAGATGTGCATCCCATAAAGGTGGTGTGCCCACACCAGCCAATCCTCAAAAGAACTCACTTTACCTATTTCCAGATACAATTGTGGAAAAACTCAAGGTGGAATTTCAATTTGACCTCTTTAGAACATTTTGTCCCATGACTAGTACTTATAGTCTAAGTCTCTAATTGCTTATTGATCCTTGATAACCGCTTCTTGTTGAAAACTGTTATTTAGTTGAGTTTTGTAACTAACTCCAACTAAGTAACTATCCAACGTACTGGTGTAACTTCTTCTTTGTATCATCTGTGTTTTCAATTTCGTCTATGTTTGACACTTCATCTGTGTTATCCACTTCGTTTGTGTTTTGCGCTTCGTCTGTGGTTTGTGCTTCGTCTGTGTCTTACACTTCATCTGTGTTTTTCACTTCTTCTGTGTTTTACGCTTCGTCCGTATTTTCCTTGCGTCTATGTTTTCCTTGCATCTAGTTATGATGTCATCACAGACGATGCGTCCTTACCTTGCGCCTGTGTTTTCCTTGCGTTTGTGTTATGACGTCATCACAGACGATGCGTCTTTACCTTTCTAAGGAACCTAACTTCCAATCCAAAGTTCCAAAAAATTTCATGCTATATACTATTAAAAAGCTAAGAGGATGAACTACCGTTTCCAAGAAGACAAATTCGTCCAAATCAGTCTAGATTAATACAGATTTTCCCCTAAAGTCAGGATACAAATTTTTATCCCTACAGATGCTTGAAAAATGCCATGCGGAAGCCTTAAAGAAAAATCATGAGCCAAACATACATATATTTCATTAATCTTCAAAACAAATAAGAGATTTACAATGCTTTAGTGGGCATTTCGAGCCCCCTTGCATCATAATTCAAAATACAAAGTTTACAAAAAATAGAATCGCTCAAAATGCAACTAAAGCATTGTTTTGCATAATCTAACTTCAAAAACAAAACATGCAAACTGGAGTGATGCCTTGACTCTGGACTTACTCGATCTCTTGCTCATCAACTGAATGGGGGTGAGCTTAAAGCTCGTGGGTAACAATTTCATAATCGAGAAACGGGCAAAAATATTTTCAAAAACTCATTGCCATTATACATTTTGGAAACCATAATAATTTTGCATGGAAAATCACCAAACAATTATTTCTCAAAATCCTCACTCAATCAAACAGTTCATGAGCAATTATAAATCATGCATGCATCAAACTTACTAACATTTCAAAAGCACATAAGCACATCAGAATGGTTTGGGTGAATCCATGAACATGACGAATTACACAATTCCATATAATGGTCTTGTGTAGTCGTAAACTTGAGGCAGTCAATGAAGGAGCCCCATGCCACTTGCGGGTAGGCGGGAGAAGCCTTTTCTTGGTCAACGTGTATGTGACATTCTTGAAGGGATTACACCACACCCATATAACATGAAATTCATGAATTAAAAACAATTTGCCCAAATGGCAACCTTGTTAAACACTTGTTGTTCATGCACATGAGATATTTCAAAGAAACATTCCCAAAACCCTGGTTTCATAAACTTGCACCTTTTCAAAACATCCTTTTCAAAATCTTTTCATCAATCATTCAATTTCACAATTCAACCAAGAGCAAATAATGCAACATCTATAATGCAATTGAAACCATTTAGATCCTTTGAATCGCTAAAAAAAAACAATGAATGGCTTATTTACTCTATTATAAAAATGTACCCACCTAAAATCTTTGTTTAGGTATTGGATTAAGGATGTCTTTCCTCTTGCTCCCCTTGCCTCTCTTTTGCCCCTCTTTGATTTCCTTCATAAAGGACAAAATTCCCATTCAATAGGAATTCAAATTTGAGAACCCATAAAGCGCATTCACTAAAATTGATCCTAGAATTCCTAAACCCATACATTTCTTAAGCTTTATGAACCAAAACCCTTTCCAAAATCCAAAAGATTTTTAAAAAATCAACTTACCTTAAATCCTCACAAAATAATGAGATTTTTGGCTCTAAGGAAAGCTCTTCTCTTCGTCTTTCTTTTTCCCTTCTTGAATAACCTCAAACTCTCTCTTTAAGACTAATAAAAAATGTAACCTAGTCCAAAACTGTATTCTTTCTCAACTTCACCAAAACCTCTCTTCATCTTTCTCTCTTTTTCTTCTTCTTTCCTTCATTTACGTTTTTGGTCTTCTAATTTATAAGACAACATTTTCCTCTTTCCATTCTATCCTTAATGGGTGAGAGAAGTCTACCTTACGCTTCCTTTAATGCCTTAGTGCTTCTAACCTTAAGTAATCCACCCAAAATACCCTCATAAAAAATTTAACTCCCAAAATTCACTTATCTAAACCTCATAATTGTTTAAATCATGCTTAACTAAAAAAAAAAAAACATTTGGGGGCCAACATTTCTCCCCCTCTTAAAAAGTAATTTCGTCCTCGAAATTCTTACCTAAGTTATAGAAGAGGTATGGATACCTCTCCTTCGTGGCTTCCAAGGGCTCCCACGTGGCCTCTTCTACAGAATGGTTTCTCCACAGGACTTTTACTAGTTGAATTATCTTGTTCCTGAGGACCTTTTCCTTAGTATCCAAGATCTCCACTGGAACCTCCTCATAACTTAGATCATCTCTTAACTGAACCTTAAAGGTCTGAATGATGTGAGAGGGGTCTGATCTGTAGCATCCCCTTACCGTAGGGTACACACCGAGATGCCCAGAGGTCATTCCGGTACATATCCTATGATAAGGGTGAGCTACGATCAATCACTACTTTAACTTCACATGGCATCATATCATTATTCATTATAAAGCATCATATGGAAATCACAATATTTTAAAACCTAACATTTTTCCTCATTTCATTTCGTAAAAAATCAAAAGTCTACATTGTATCTTTCAACAATTTCCATATGTACATCATCAAAACCTAATACAATAGTACTACACGAATGAGGAAAATATATAAATCTATCTAATCTGTCCAAAAGTCCCAACTGACTGACCTTTGAGCTATGACTCCTCTTGCCAAAACACGATCTACACGACTAGTAGAGCCTCTCAGCAGCTAAAGTCGTCTCTCGGTCCTAAAAAGACAATGTTGCAGTTTTGGTGAGTTTTGCGAACTCAATGAGGTAACCATCATTGATGGTTCACTCAATTCATGTATCACATCAATACACATAACATATTCATTCTTTCAAAAATTGATTTCATATCACAAACTCACTTAAGCATAAGCAAAATTTTCATTTCAATGAATCAAACATGCATAACCAAATGCATATGAAATGAGCGTGAGAGCCTTTTCCAATTGTTACGTTGTTGTGACCGAGTTCCTGAACTGTCCCCTATCCATTTTGGATACCGGGCTCATTAATAACTGTCCCTTATCCGATGAGGATACAGAGCTCATTATACGTTGAGCCTGAGGCTCTGAAACACTTGTGAGCTCTAGGCTCATTTTCACTCGTTGAGCTTTAAGGTCTGATCGTTGGTTACTCTAGTCACAACTTCCATTATTTGATTATGCATTCATGCATGTAACCCAATCAATCACATTATATAGCACATAGGTCTTCACATTCACATACAAGTAGCACGTCAATATCTCAATCCCCATTCATTTTCATTAGACCTTCTGTCTGGAATTCACAATCAAACACATTCATTTATCATTCAAAACATAACTTAAGCAAACAATAATTTAGAGAAACCATATAGGTTACTCACAAGTTGCTCCCGAAGCTAATGCCTGGAAGTGCCGGCAATGTCTGGAAGTTGACGTTCCAACTGTTCCTCTATAACAATTAACATACACATATATCACACTTTGCACAATTATCATTGTTTAACAATGCACATGTATGAAATGAATTATGTACAATGCATGTTCATGACAATCCCGGGTATCCTTCCATCAAGGTTATCACAAAAACAATCAAATATCAAAACTCCCTTAACTAGCATTGTTCGTAGGGTTTATACCTCAACAAACCATTTGAATCCAATTTCATAACCTAATGAGCCATTTTAGATTTTTCTCTAATCTCTAAGCAGAAAGTAGACGAAACGAAAGTAGACAAAGCAGAAGCAAACGAATATTCAAAACACAGATGATACGCCAAAAGATAGACGAAGTGTCTAAAAATAGACGGAATGAAACACAGACGATAAGCCAAAAGACAGACGAAGTGTTTAAAGGCAGATGGAATGAAATACAGACGATAAGCCAAAAGAAAGACGAAGTGTCTAAAGGCAGACGGAATGAAATACAGATGATATGCTAAAAGATAGACGAAGTGTCTAAAGGCAGACTAAATGAAAGACAGATAGTAAACCAAAAGACAGACGAAGTGTCTAAAGGTAGACGGAATGAAATATAGACGATACACTAAAAGGCAGATGAAGTGTCTAAAGACAGAATGAAAGACAGACGATAAACCAAAAGACAGACGAAGTGTCTAAAGGCAGACGGAATGAAATACAGACGATACGCTAAAAGACAGATGAAGTGTCTAAAGGTAGACGGAATGAAATACAGACGATACGCCAAAAGACAGACGAAGTATCTAAAGGCAGACGGAATGAAATACAGACGATATGCTAAAAGACAGATGAAGTGTATAAAGGCAGACGGAATGAAATACAGACGATACGCCAAAAGACAAACAAAGTGTCTAAAGGCAGACAAAATGAAATACAGACGATATGCCAAAAGATAGGCGAAGTGTCTAAAGGCAGACGGAATTCAAAACACAGACGATAAGCAAAGGCAGACGATAGATGGTCAACACAGATGAAGGAAGGTCAACCACAGACGATAAGAAACATAGATGATAGCTAATCAACACAGGCGAAGGAAGGTCAACCACAGACGATAAGAAATATAGACAAGAGGTGGTCAACACAGACGAAGGAAGGTCAACCACAGATGATAAGAAACATAGATGATAGGTGGTCAACACAGGCGAAGAAAGGTCAACCACAGACAATAAGAAATATAGACGATAGGTAGTCAATACAGACGAAGGAAGGTTAACCACAGAAGATAAGAAACATAGACGATAGGTGGTCAACACAGACGAAGGAAAAGTCAACCACAGACGATAAAACATAGACGATAGGTGGTCAACCCAGATGAAGGAAAGGTTAACCATAGATGATAAAACACATAGGTGGTCAACACAGATGAAGGAAAGGTCGGTCAACACAGACGAAGGAAAGGTTAACCACAGACGATAGAATATAGACGATAGGTCTTTACAGGCGAAACGTCAATGTTCCTGAACATCTTTATCAACTCTCGTATAAACACTATTCATACATGCTCAGTGAAGAACCAGAGCATATCACCTTTCCATATCTAACTCTCCACACTAATCCTATACATCCATTTCATTGCTATTTCAACTCCAAGAACCATTTCCACAACACCTGATCACTAATAATCCATCAAAACTCAAATAACACAATATACCCAAATTTTCATCCCCTTAACACAGTGTTCATGAATATAATTATATGAAAATGTCATGTTCATATAGATGACAGTAACTCATCAAATTTATTTCATAAATCTCCAATTATGAGATTTACTACTTACTTGTTGAAAACTCTAAGATTTTCAACTATCCCCAAAACCCTAACTTCATGCAAAATCATGTACTCCTCTATAAGCACTAACCAACTTTTGGTTTTCTCTTAAGGCAGAAGAAACACTTTGGGAGTAAAAGAAATGGTGAGGGATATGAAGAATCAGAGTTAACTCTCAGAAGGAGTTTGATGGAAAACTCTGTGTATGGGAAGAAATTTGGAGACGATGATAGCAAGGAAAGAACTTAAGAAAAGTACCAACCCCTTTTTAACTCTCGAATTGCTCAACCTTACTTTTGACACATAATAAAAGCAACTCTACACTTGTTACTTTCCTAAGGTCTAAGTTCTGACTTAGTTTCTTTTGAACTAACTCCCCTTGATTCTCATCTTTACAATCCAACTATCTCCAAGTCTTCATTTGATTTTCTTCTCTTCTTTTTCCTATTTTCCATAATACTCTATAAATTACAAAATAAATCTTAAGTTCACCAAAATTCATAAATCTCACAATTCTACTAACCAATAATATTTTCAATATAGAAACATTCAAAATTCTCAAAAATTCACAATTTTCCAAAAATCACAATTCAATCCAATTGTATTCAAAATTATTCATGAATGCATGTACACTTAATTTCATGTGCAGAAAAATGTCACTATTTACGTGTGTGTATACCATTTTATGCATGAGCATAAAAATGCATCTCTTGCCTCTCACTGAACACTCCTATTTACTATTCTAACCTTCCCATAGGTAATTGGATGTTATAACTCTCCCCTCCTTAAAAGGAATTTAGTCCTTGAAATTCTTACCTATTTGCTCGAATAGGTGGGGATATTGTCTCCTCATATGCTCCTCTGTCTCCCAAGTTGCTTCCTCAGTTGAGTGGTTCCTCCAAAGGACTTTCACTGATAGAATGACTCTATTCCTCAACTGCTTGATCTGTGATCCCATAATCTAGATCGGCTCCTCAACATAGCATAAGTTACTAGCAACCTCAATCTCCTAAGCCGGTATCACATGTGTCGGATCCGATTGGTATCTTCGGAGCATACTCATATGAAACACATTATGCAATTGAGACATCTCATTCGATAAGGCTAACTTATAGGCCAAAGGTCCTACCCTCTCAATGATCTTATAAGGACCAATGTACCTAGGGCTCAACTTGCCCTTTTTACCGAATCTCAAAACTCCCCTCCAAGGTGACACTTTCAATAATACTCTATCTCCCACATTGTACTCCATATCACGTCGATGTTGATCCATATAACTCTTCTGCCTATCTTGAGCCGCTTTAATTCGGCTTCGGATCAATTTCACCTTATCCACTGTGTCTTGTATCAACTCGGGCCCTTGAACCATTCTCAAGCCCTCTTCATCCCAATATAATGTCGATCGACACTTTCTACCATACAGTGCCTCATATAGTGCCATTCCGATACTACTATGGTAATGATTGTTATATGCAATCTCTATCAATGCCAGATATTGATCTCAAGCTCCTCTAAACTCCAATACACACGCCCTGAGCATATCCTCTACTGTCTTGATTGTCCTCTCACTCTGTCCATATGTCTCAGGATGAAATGTTGTACTGAAGTTCAACTTAGTACCCATAGCAGACTGTAAGGTCCTCCAAAACCTCGAAGTAAATCTAGGATCCCTGTCTGATACAATGGACACTGGAACCCCATGTAGTCTCACCATCTCATTCACATATCGCTGAGCCAACTGATCAAGTGAATTATTTTCTCTCATTGGTAGGAAGTGGGCCGACTTAGTCAATTGATCTACTATCACCCATATATCATCATTCTGCCTAGGAGTTTTAGGCAGTCCTATGATGAAGTCCATAGTAATCCGTTCCCATTTTCACTCCGGAATGGGCAACAAATAGAGCTTACCTACCGGAGCCTGGTGTTTAGCCTTAACTTGCTGGCATGTCATACATCTAGATACATATTTTGCCACTTGTTTCTTCATTCTAGGCCACCAGAAATGCTGCTTCAGTGTATTATATATCTTGGTAGTACCAGGATGCATAGCATAGGAAGCCATATGAGCTTCCTCAAGAATCTCCTTCCTCAGATCATCTACATTAGGCACACATAGCCTCTGTTTCAACCATAGTGTCTCATCCCTCAACTTAAACTCAGAATCTAGATTCGACTTCACCTTATCCATAAGCTTCACCATATCGGGATCTTTCCCCTGGACCTTCCTGATTCTGTTATGTAGCATTGGTCTCAACTTCAAAGTAGGAATCAAGGCCTCATTGTGTTTCAGATTCGACTCCACATTCAGACCTCTCAAATGGATCAAATTAGGTAGCCTCGATAACTGAATCTGAGCTACACTGGTATTAGACTTTTTATTCAAAGAATCAGCCACTATATTTGCTTTCCCCGGGTGGTACTCAATAGTGCAATCGTAGTCTTTCAGTAACTCAATCCATCTCCTTTGTCTCAAGTTCAACTCTTTTTGACTTAACAGATACCTCAAACTCTTATGATCTGTATAAACCTGGAAGGTCTCTCCATACAAGTAGTGTCTCCAAATCTTTATAGCAAAATCAATTGTAGCTAGCTCTAAATCATGTACAGGATAATTGATCTCGTGAGACCTTAATTGTCTTGATACATAGGCGATCACCTTGCCATGCTGCATCAATACACATCCTAATCCTTGATGCGACGCATCACTGTTCACCACATATCCTCCGATTTCTGATGGAATAGTCAACATCGGTGCAGAAGTCAATCGATGCTTAAGCTCCTCAAAACTCTTCTGACACTCCTCATTCCATCTAAACACTACATTCTTCCTCAGAAGTTTTGTCAGAAGGGCTGAGATCAAGGAAAACCCCTCGACAATCCTTCGGTAATATCTGGCCAATCCTAGGAAGCTTCAAATTTCAGACACATTCCTCGGAGCTTCCCAATTCATCACTGCCTCTATCTTCTTTGGATCTACCTGTATGCCATCTCCAGTCACTATATGTCCCAGAAACATAACTTGATCCAGCCAAGATTCACACTTACTGAATTTGGCATACAATTGCTTTTCCTCATAATCTGTAAAATGACCCTCAGATGCTCAGCATGTTCCTTTCTGCTCTTCGAATACACCAAGATATCATCAATAAACACAATCACAAATCGATCCAAGTAAGGCTGAAACACCTTATTCATCAAGGCCATAAAAGCTGTGGAGGCATGAGTCAACCCAAATGGTATCACTAGGAACTCATAGTGCCCATACCTGCTCCTGAATGCACTCTTAGGTACATCAACCTCTGTTATCTTCAACTAATAATACCCTGATCTCAGATCTAGCTTAGTAAATACTTGAGCTCCCTGTAACTGATCAAGTAAAATCATTGATTCTAGGCATTAGGTACTTATTTTTCACTGTCACTCGATTCAGCTGCCTATAATCGATGCACAACCTCGAAGTCCCATCTTTCTTCTTCACAAACAATACTAGAGCTCCCCAAGGTGAAATGTTGGGTCTAATAAAACCCTTTTCCAATAACTCCTAAAGCTGAGCCTTCAACTCCTTCAGTTCCACAGGTGCCACCCTATATGGAGGGATAGATATAGGAGCAGCACCTGGAACTAGATCAATTGTGAACACCGTTTCCTGATCTGGTGGTAAAATAGGTAACTCATCGGAAAACACATCTAGGAATTCCCTAACCACTAGAATGCCTTGTACACTTTGCTCAGCCCTAGTATCAATGACGTGGGCTAGATAAGCCTCACATGCTCCCTGCATCAATCTCAGTGCACTCATAAATGATATCATCCTGACTGGCACTGCCTGACTAACTCCTCTGAAAACTGCTTTCGGCTGACCAGGAGATTTCAGCACTACTTCCTTGGTGTTGCAGTTCATAATGGCCTTATGGGCAGTGAGCCAATCCATGCCTAGGATCACATCATCTATCTCCTTAAACTGTAATACAATTAGGTCTGCCTCCAACTTTGCTTGATCAATCCTAATCAGGCACCCCTTGCAGACCTCGCCTATAACAGTCGTACTACCTATTGGTGTACTCACCTTAAATCCATGCTGTAGTAACTCCCTATCATAAAGCAATCTACATGCCAAATGCAGTGTGATAAAGGAGTGTGTGGACCCTGGATCTAGCAGTGCAAATGCCTCTAAATCATAAATGAGAAGCGCATCTGCAACTATATCTGGTGAGTCCTAGGCCTTTTGCCTGGTCATAGCATAGACCCTAGCCTGGGACTGTGGTCGGTTACCCCGCTCGTCAGTCCTTATGAAAGAACCCCCAGCTTTTCCTTTGTCTCCACCTCGGCCTCTCTGTCTAGATCCATCACCTCTACTCTGTTGGACTGTAGTGTTACTCCTAGCTCGCCCACTAACAGCAGACTGAACTCCCAAAGTATCAGGGCAATCTCTGATCTGGTGGTCCATAGAGCTGCATTTGAGATAAGCTCCAGTCAGTCTCCAACACTCACCACCATGCCACTTCTCACAGTGCTCATAAACTGGAAATTGTTTCTGTCCTGTACCCCTTCCACTGCCAGTCTGTGAAAACCTACCCCTTTGCCCAGATCCTGACTGCCTTGATCCAGCTGGTGGTCTGAAGACTCTGTTCTGGCGCTTACTGAATCTCCTACTAGAACAGCCCTGACTCTCACTAGGCCTCTTCCCTCTGGACCCTTGCCCAATCTCAGTATGTTTTCCTCTCATTAGCTGTTCAATTCTAATCGAAGCAGCTCTCAACTCCATGAAAGTACCCAGATCTAACCATGCCAACTTTGTTCTAATCTCCATATTCAGTCCATTCTTAAACCTCCTACACTTGTCTTCCTCTGTAGGGATCAAAGCAATAGCATAACTCATCAGCTCATTAAATCGGATTTCATATTCAGCCATTGGCATCCTACCTTGCTTCAAACCTAGAAACTCTTCCATGTTCCTATCCAAGTAGATCTTGGGCATATAGTTCTCCTTGAAGACCTTCAGAAAGTCTTCCCACTTTAATTGGCAGGGTTTGTTGGTATTGCCTGGAACAGTTTTCCACCACTGATAAGCTGGACCTTGTAGGAGAGACACTGCATAATCGAACCTTTCATCTGGCTCGCAATCTATATGATTAAATACCCTCTCTGTCCTCTCTAACCATCCCTCGGCCTCAGCAGGGTTTGTGCTACCATAGAAGTACACAGCTCCCTGCTTCCGCAGCCTATCATACCTCCTCTGCCTTCTCTCGGGAACTCTAGAACACACCTCCTCAGATCAAGGTACCGAGGACTCCCTATGGCTCCTACCGATCCTTGGTCAGCTGGTTGATCAACTTGATCACCTAGAACGGATAACCTTTAACAAGCAAATAAATTTCAATCAGTTTTCTATACTTCTCACAATATTTCAGACTTAACATTCTATATGTCCCACCAGCTACCAACCATGCTCTGATACTACCTAAATGTAGCACCCCCATACTGTAGGGTACACACCGGGATGCCTAGAGGTCATTCCGGTACATATCCTACGATAAGGGTGAGCTACGATCGATCACTACATTAACTTCACATGGCATCATATCATTATTCATTATAAAGCATCATATGGAAATCACAATATTTTTCATTTCACAAAAAAATCGAAAGTCTTCATTATATCTTTTAACAATTTCCATATGTACATCATCAAAACCTAATGCAATAGTACTACATGAATGAGGAAAATATACAAATCTATCTAATCCGCCAAAAGTCCTAGCTGATTGACCTTTGAGCCATGACTTCTCTTGCCAAAACAGATCTACACGGCTGGTAAAGCCTCTCAGTAGCTAAAGTTGTCTCTTGGTTCCGAAAAGACAACGTTGCAATTTCGGTGAGTTTTACGAACTCAATGAGGTAACCATCATCGATGGTTCCCTCAATTCATACATCACATCAATACACATAACATATTCATTCTTTCAAAAATTGATTTCATATCACAAACTCACTTAAGCATAAGCAAATTTTTCATTTCAATCAATCAAACAAACATAACCAAATGCATATGAAATGATCGTGAGACTTTTTTCGAATTGCTATGTTGTTGTGCCTGAGTGCCTGAACTGTCCCTATCTATTTTAAATACTAGGCTCATTAATAGCTGTACCTTATCCGATGAGGATACATGGCTCATTATACGTTGAGCCTGAGGCTTTGAAACACTTGTGAGCTCTAGGCTCATTTTCACTCGTTGAACTTTAAGCTCTGATCGTTGGCTACTCTAGTCACAACTTCCATTATCTGATTATGCATTCATGCATGGAATGCATGTAACCCAATCAATCACATTATATAGCACATAGGTCTTCACATTCACATACAAGTAGTACTTCAATATCCCAATCCTCATTCATTTTCATTGGACCTTCTATCTATAATCCATAATCAAACACATTCATTTATCATTCACAACATAACTTAAGTAAACAATAATTGAGAGAAACCATCTATGTTACTCACAAGTTGCTCCCGAAGCTAATGCCTAGAAGTGCCAGCAACGTCTGGAAGTTGACCTTCCAATTGTTCCTCTATAACAAATAACATACACATATATCACACTTTTCACAATTATCATTATTTAACAATGCACATGTATGAAATGAATTATGTATAATGCATGTTCATGACAATCCCTGGATATCCTTCCATCAAGGTTATCACAAAAATAATCAAATATCAAAACTCCCTTAACTAGCATTGTTCGTAGGGTTTATACCTCAACAAACCATTTGAATCCAATTTCATAACCTAATGAGCCATTTTAGATTTTTTTCCCAAACTCTGACTTTTGAGTCTACTATTCACGTTAAATCAAAGAGTGCAATTGATATAATTTGGTCCTATAAGCAGAAAGTAGATGAAATGAAATTAGACAAAGCAGAAGCAGACGAATATTCAAAACACAGACAATATGCTAAAAGACAGACAAAGTATCTAAAGGCAGACGGAATGAAACACAGACGATAAGCCAAAAGACAGACGAAGTGTCTAAAGGCAGACGAAATGAAATACGGACGATAAGCCAAAAGACAGACGAAGTGTCTAAAGGTAGACGAAATGAAATACAGACGATAAGCCAACAGACAGACGAAGTGTCTAAAGGCAGACGGAATGAAAGATAGACGATAAGCCAAAAGACAGACGAAGTGTCTAAAGGCAAACGGAATGAAAGATAGACGATAAGCCAAAAGACAGACGAAGTGTCTAAAGGTAGACGGAATGAAATATAGACGATACGCCAAAAAATAGACGAAGTGTCTAGAAATAGACGGAATGAAAGACAGACAATAAGCCAAAAGACAAACGAAGTGTCTAAAGGCAGACGGAATGAAATACAGACAATATGCCAAAAGACAGATGAAGTGTCTAAAGGCAGATAGAATAAAATACAGACGATATGGCAAAATACAGATGAAGTGTCTAAAGGCAGACGGAATGAAATACAGACGATACGCTAAAAGACAGACGAAGTGTTGAAAGGCGGACGAAATTCAAAAGACAGACGATAAGCAAAGGCAGATGATAGATGGTCAACACAGACGAAGGAAGGTCAACCATAGACTATAAGAAACATAGATGATAGGTGGTCAACACAGGCGAAGGAAGGTCAACAACAGACGATAGATGGTCAATACAGACGAAGGAAGGTCAACCACAGACGATAAGAAACATAGACAATAGATGGTCAACACAGGTGAAGGAAGGTCAACCCACAAACGGTAAGAAACATAGATGATAGGTGGTCAATACAGACGAAGGAAAGGTCAACCACAGATGATAAATCATAGACGATAGGTGGTTAACACAGACGAAGGAAAGGTCAACTACAGACGATAAAACATAGACGATAGGTGGTCAACACAGACGAAAGAAAGGTCAACCACAGACGATAAAACATAGACGATAAGTGGTCAACACAGACGAAGGACAGGTCAACCATAGATGATAAAACGCAAACGATGTGGAACACAGATGATAGGTTTTTACAGACGAAACGTCTATGTTCCTGAACATTTCTAAGTCTTCATCAACTCTCGTATAAACACCTATGTATTCATACATGCTCAGTGAAGAACCAGAGCATATCACCTTTCCATATCTAACTCTCCACACTAATCCTATA
>JAOSBN010000008.1:17009264-17027903 GCA_027563595.1 Erythroxylum suave | reverse complement strand
AAATGCATCTCTTGCCTCTCACTGAACACTCCTATTTACTATTCTAACCTTCCCATAGGTAATGGGATGTTACATGATCTATATCTCCTCAACATGGAAACATGGAAGACATCATGAATCTGGGATAATTCTGGTGGCAAAGCCAACTTATAGGCTAATGGTCCAATTCTTTCAATAATTTCGTAAGGACCCCTATATCTTGGGCTTAATTTGCCCTTCTCGTCAAATCTCATGACTCCTTTCCAAGGAGATGTCTTAAGGAAGACCTTCTCACCGACTTTATACTCCATTTCCTTTCGATGTGCATCAATATAGCTTTTCATTCTATCCTGAGCTGCCATAAGCCTTTGCTTAACTAACTTGACCTTGTCAACTATCATCTGAACCAATTCTGGTCGTATTAGCTTCCTTTCTCCTTCTTCATCCCAGCATATAGGAGTTTTACATCTCCTCCCATACAGCACTTCATAAGGAGCCATCTGAATGCTCAAATGGTACGAATTATTATAAGCAAATTCAACCAATGGCAAATGCTCATCCCAAGATTCTTTAAAATCCATCACACATGCCCTGAGCATTCCCTCTAGGGTCTAAATGGTCCTCTCAGATTGACCATCTGTCTGAGGGTGAAAAGCAGTGCTAAATTCAATTTGGTTCCCGGCGCCTCTTGTAAGCTTCCCCAGAATCTCGAAGTAAACCGAGGATCTCTGTTGGAAACTATAGAGTCTGGAATTCCATGTAGTCTCACTATCTCATCAATATACTTCTTTGCTAGCACATGCAAGGAATCAGTTTGTTTAATTGCCAGAAAATGAGCTGACTTCGTCAACCGATCAACAATAACCTATATGACATCATATTTCTTACTAGTCTACCCATCAAAAAGTCCATAGTTACCCTTTGCCACTTCCACTCAGGAATGGACAATGGCCTTAACTTTTTTGAAGGTGCCTGGTATTCAGCCTTGACTTGCTGACACACTAGACACTTACTTACATATTCTGCTACCTCTTTCTTCATGCCTTTCCACCAAAAATTCTCTCTCAATTCCCTGCACATCCTGATGCTACCTAGGTGCATAGCATAAAGCGCATTTTGTGCCTCATCTAGTATTTCATCCTTCACCTCCTTGACATCTGGGATACAAAGCCTATTTCTGACAGTCATGAGTCCATCATCCCTCACTACCATTTCAGACTTCTTACCATTCCGAATTTCTTCTTGGAACTTGCTTAATTCTGCATCCTATGCTTGTAACTCCCTAACCTTCTCCCTGAGTATTGGTCTTACTCTGAAATTAGTAACAATACCTTCAAGTTCCTCCTATTTCAAGCTTATTCTAAGCTTAGCCATCTCTTCCAATAAAGGTAGATAAACTATATGAATATGGGATATTGATGATTTCCTATTTAAGGCATCAGTCACTACATTTTCCCTGCCTGGATGATACTCAATCAACAAATCATAATCTTTAATTAGCTCTAACCGTCTTCTCTGTCTCAAATTCAGTTCTTTCTAACTCAACAGATGCTTAAGACTTTTGTGATCTGTAAAAATCCTCGTCTGAACTCCATACAGATAATGTCTCCAAATCTTCAAGGCAAAAATCACTGCTGCCAATTCCAAATCATGAGTCAGATAATTCAACTCATATGGCTTCAGTTGCTGTGAAGCATAAACTATTACCCTGTCTCCCTGCATCAACATACAACCTAAACCCTTCCTTGAGGCATCACTGTACATTGTATAGCCCTCATCTCCAGTAGGCAAAACAAAAACTAGAGCACTTGTTAATATTTGCTTAAGCTCTTCAAAGCTTTTTTGATATTCCTTACTGCAGATAAATTTCTGATTCTTCCTCAACAACCTAGTTAGTGCAGCAATCATAGAGAATCCTTCCATAAACCTCCTATAGTAACCGACCAGACCCAGAAAACTCCTCACTTCCGTCACTGTCTTAGGTGCATGCCACTTCACCACTGCTTCAATTTTCTTTGGATCAACATGTACCCCATCTTTTGAAATTACGTGTCCAAGGAATATTACCTCATGAAGACAAAACTCACACTTGTTGGACTTAGCATAAAGCTCCTTCTCTCTCAGTGTCTGCAACACTCTCCTGAGGTGTTCCTCATGTTCCCTTTCACTTTTGGAATAAACTAGAATGTCATTGATAAACACTATGACAAACTGATCCAGATACTCCTTGAAGACCCTATTCCTAAGATCCATGAAAGCAGCTGGAGCATTGGTCAAACTAAAAGGCATGACTAAAAACTCATAATGTCCATACCGTGTCCTGAAGGCGATCTTACTCACATCAGACTCCTTGATTCTGAGCTGCTGATAACCTGACCTGAGATCAATCTTGGAAAAGACCCTTGCTCCCTGCAGCTGGTCAAACAGATCATCAATCTGAGGCAGAGGATACTTTCTTTTAATGGTCACCTTGTTGAGTCTCCGGTAATCAATACACATCTGCCATGTTCTATCCTTCTTCTTGACAAATAGAACAGGCGCTCCTCAAGGTGACGAACTTGGCCTTATACACCCCTTTTCTAACAGTTCTTCCAACTGTTCCTTACGCTCCTTCAGCTCAGCTGGAGCCATCCTATACGGTGGTATGGAAATGGGTGCAGTTCTAGGAATCAAGTCGATGACAAACTCGATTTCCCTCACATGTGGCAAACCAGGTAAGTCTTCTGGGAACACATTAGGAAATTTCCTCACAATCGAAAAATCCTCTAACCTCCTTTCATTCACATCAGCATCCACAACATGTGCCAAGAATGCCTCACACCCGTTTTTCATCATCCTGTCAGCTAGCAAAGCAGAAATAATTCTTGGCGATGGTACTCTCCTGTCTCATATGAAAATCACCCTCCATTGCCCAGATCAAATTCTACTTCCTCAAGGCCGCACTCCAACTTCACCTGATACTTCTCCATAACATCCATTCCAAGTATAACATCTAAGCCCTTCAGGTCTAGAGGCAGAAGGTCCATTACCAGTCGAGCACCATCAATGAAGAGTTCACAGCCCTTATACACATGACTGATTATCACATTCCTCCCTAGAGGTGTGCTAACAAGCAAAGGACTATTCAAAGGCACCAAATTCATATCATGCAACATCATACTTGCAGAAACAAATGAATGTGTGGAGCCATAATCAATCAAAACATATACTTGAGAATTAAATAACTGAGCCATACCTGTGACAACTTCAGGAGCGGCTGCAGCTTCCTCTCTGGTTATGGTAAACACCCTTGCTTGGGCCTAAGCCTGACCCCTTGGCCTTCCTGGAGGAATAGCCTTCCTTGCAGCTCTAGAACTACCCACCTCCATGAGTGACCTGGGTCCCACTGTTTTAGCTCTCCTTGGGGCTTGTGACCGTGAGCCCTCATTCCCTGTTACTTGGGGATAGTCCTTGATCATGTGTCCTTCTCTCCACATCGAAAGCATGCCCCCAGTAACTTGAAGCACTCTCCTTGGTGAAGTTTCCCACATTACTCACATTGGGGGTTTGTGTATCTACTCCTCCTCACCCTTCTAGTGCCTACTATATTAGAGGCTTGCCCTGAAACTACCTTTTCCTCCTTGGTCTTAGCAGAATCGCTACTTCCCACTTCACTCTGTGTGGGGAAACTCCGTATACTCCTTTTAGATATCAGAGCACTCATCCCCTTCTTAGAAGACTACTCCTTCTTCTTCCTCTTCCTACTCACTTCATTCCTTCTATTCTCCAGTTTCTCCACCTGGAGTGCAGTATCTACCAATTGTTAGTAGTCATAGAAATTATGGATCAATACTTTCTCCTTGATCCCTAAATGGAGACCTCCCTCAAACTTGCGGCACTTATCTTCTTCATTTGCCACAATGTTTGCTGCATATCTAGAAAGCTGTGTGAACTTCAGCTCATACTCACTCATACTCATATCCCCCTATGTGAGATTCAGAAATTCCCTAGCCTTCTCTTGAATATAGACCCTCGAGAAGAATTTCCTCCTGAAAGCTTCCAAAAAGTCCCTCCATGATAGCATTGGAGGCATATCTTGACTGTGGGGCACTGATTCCTACTAGTGAAGTGCATTCCCCTGTAGCAAGCTCGCTGCATAATCTAACTTCTCCTCATCCGAGCACTTCATCTGAATCAGAACCCTCTCGGTCCTCTTCAACCAGGCTTCAGCTTCTTCTGGATTTGTAGTTTCGTTAAAATCTACACCTCCATACTTACGGAGCTTATCCTATTGTCCAGTCCTCTCCACTGGCACTTGCATCGAAACTTGAGACCCTTAGCCCATAGCATATGAGAAAGCCTGAGCAAAGGCCTGAAAGAATCGCGGATCCATGGGGTTTGTTTGAGGCGTAGGAGGAGGCGGTGGAGGCACCTTATATTGCACATTAGGTGCCTCAGAATTAGGAGCAGAATGTGTCCTCGTATCTTGTGGGACATAGGATTCATCTTGGTAAGAGCTAGATCGAGTCAAAGCTCCTTGAGTTCTCTTTCGAGGTGGCATAATCACTCCTTCAATATAAAACCAATGAAAATCTTTAGTTCATGCAAAACAGTTTCAAAGTATGAAAAACAATTCAAATCGTATAAAACAATTTCAAATCATGAAAAACAATTCAAATCATATAAAACAATTTCAAATCATGAAAAACAATTCAAAACAATGCAATTCGTTCATCTAAAACAATGCATGTACACTTCATGTCTCAACCTACCCAATTTGTGCTTCAGATACTCCTAAACTTGGTCCTACACCTGGACCTCAACCTAAATGCTCTGATACCATAAGTGTTGGGCCCCCACCCTTGCGAGTCATATGCCCAATGTCCTAAGTAACATCTGGACGCGCATCCCACAAAGGTGGCATGCCCACACCAGCCAATTCTCAAAAGAACTCACTTTACCTATTTCTGGATACATTTGTGGAAAAACTCAAGGTGGAATTTCAATTTTTCCTCTTCAAAACATTTTGTCCCATGACTAGTACTTATAGCTTAAGTCTCTAACTACTTCTTGATCCTTGATAACCGCTTCTTGTTGAAAACCGTTATTTAGATGAGTTCTGTGACTAACTCCAACTAAGTAACTGTCCAACATACCGGCATAACTTCTTCTTTGTATCCTCTGTGTTTTCAACTTCGTCTATGTTTGGCGCTTCGTCTATGTTTTCCACTTCGTCTGTGTTTTGTGCTTCGTCTCTGGTTTGCACTTCGTCTGTGTCTTGCGCTTCGTCTCTGTTTTCCACTTCGACTGTGTTTTGCACTTCGTCTGTGTTTTTCTTGCGTCTATGTTTTCCTTGCGTTTGTGTTATAATGTCATCATAGACGATGCATCTTTACCTTTCTAAGGACCCTAACTTCCAATCCAAAGTTCCAAAAAATTTCATACTATATACCGTTAGAAAGCTAAGAGGATGAACTACCACTTCCAAGAAGACAAATTTGTCCAAATCAGCCTAGATTAATACAGATTTTCCCCTGAATTCAGGATACAAATTTTTATCCCTACAGATGCTTGAAAAATGCCATGTAGAAGCCTTAAAGAAAAATCATGAGCCAAACATACATATATTTCATTAATCTTCAAAACAGATAAGAGTTTTACAATGCTTAAGTGGGCATTTCGAGCCCCCTTACATCATAATTCAAATACAAAGCTTACAAAAGCTAGAATCGCTCAAAATGCAACTAAAGCATTGTTTTGCATAATCTAACTTCAAAAACAAAACATGCAAACTGGAGTGGTGCCTTGACTCTAGACTTACTCGATCTCTTACTCATCACTTGAATGGGGGGAGGAGAATGGGAGTGAGCTTAAAGCTAGTGGGTAACAATTTCATAATCGAGAAACGAGAAAAAATATTTTCAAAAACTCATTGCCATTATACATTTTGGAAACCATAATAATTTTGCATGTAAAATCACCAAACAATTATTTCTCAAAATCCTCACTCAATCAAACAGTTTATGAGCAATTATAAATCATGCATGCATCAAACTTACTAACATTTCAAAAGCACATAAGCACATCAGAATGGTTTGGGTGAATCCATGAATATGACGAACTACACAATTCCACATAATGGTCCTGTGTAGTCATAAACTTGAGGGAGTCCATGAAGGAGGTCCATGCCACTTGCGGGTAGGCAGGAGAAGCCTTTTCTTGGTCAACGTGCACGTGACATTCTTGAAGGGATTACACCAAACCCATATAACACGAAATTCATGAATCGAAAACAGTTTGCCCAAATGGCAACCTTGTTGAAAACTTGTTTTTCATGCACATGAGATATTTCAAAGAAACATTCCTGAAAACCTGGTTTCATAAACTTGCACCTTTTTAAAAGAATCATTTTCAAATTCTTTTCATAAATCATCAACACAATTCATATAGCAAACGTATAACAATTTCATGATTCAACTAAGAGCAAATAATGCAACATATATAATGCAATTGAAACCATTTAGATCCCTTGAATCGTTAAAAAAAAATGAATGGCTTATTTACTCTATTATAAAAATGTACCCACCTGAAATCTTTGTTTAGGTATTGGATTAAGGATATCTTTCCTCTTGCTCCCCTTGCTTCTCTTGAACCCCTCTTTGATTTCCTTCATAAAGGACAAAATTTCTATTCAATAGGAATTCAAATTTGAGAACCCATAAAGCACATTCACTAAAATTGATTCTAGAATTCCTAAACCCATACATTTCTTAAGCTTTATGAACCAAAATCCTTTCAAAAATCCAAAAGATTTTTTAAAAAATCAACTTACCCTAAATCCTCACCAAATAATCAGATTTTTGGCTCTATGGAAAGCTCTTCCCTTCCTCTTTCTTTTTCCCTTCTTGAATAACCTCAAACTCTCTCTTTATGACTAAGAAAAAATGTAACCTAGTCCAAAACTCTATTCTTTCTCAACTTCACCGAAACCTCTCTTCTTCTTTCTCCCTTTTTCTCATCTTTCCTTCATTTACGTTTTTGGTCTTCTAATTTATAAGACCACATTTTCCTCTTCCCATTCTACCCTTAATGGGTGAGAGAAGTCCACCTTACTCTTCCTTTAATGCCTTAGTGCTTCTAACCTTAAGTAATCCATCCAAAATATCCTCATAAAAAAATTTAACTCCCAAAATTCACTTATCCAAACCTCATAATTGTTTAAATCATGCTTAACTAAAAAAAAGACATTTAGGGGCCAACATATTAATGCCAATCCAGTAGATCAAGTTGTAAATGAGGAGTAACCAAAAATTGTTGAGCAACCAGTTGAACAACAGGTTGAGCAACAAGTTCTTCATGAGGATGATAATACAACATTGAGGAGATCTACTAGGGTTAGAAAGTCAACAATACCTAGTGATTATATAGTGTAAGTACAAGAGTCAAATTACAATATTGGAGGCAAAAATGATCTTGAAACATTTTCACAGGCCATTAGTTCTAAGGAATCGGACCTGTGGTACAATGTTATGAAAGATGAGTTGGATTCTACGACATTTAACTAAGTCTGGGATCTTGTTAAGTTGCTTAATGGTGTGAAAGCCATTGGATGTAAATGGGTATTTAAGATAAAGAAAGACTCACGTGGCAACATTGAGAGACATAAGGAATGATTTGTTGCCAAAGGGTTCACTCAAAGGGAAGGAATTGACTACACGAAAATATTTTCTGCTGTATCTAAAGAAGATTCTCTTCATGTAATCATGGCATTGGTAGCTCATTTTGATCTTGAGTTACATCAAATATATGTGAAAATGACATTCCTCAATGGTGAACTAGAGGAAGAGGTTTACATGAAACAACCTAAATGATTCTCCTCTAGTGATGGTGAGCATTTAGTTTGCAAGCTTGGTAAATCCATATATGGATTAAAACAAGCCTCCTGATAGTGGTATTTAAAATTCCATGATGTTATCACTTCATTCGATTTTGAAGAGAATATAATGGACCAATGTTTATACCAGAAGGTTAGTGGGAGTAAGACTTATTTTCTTGTGCTATATGTGGATGACATTTTACTTGCGAGTAATGATAAGGGTTCGCTATATGAGGTGAAATAATTTCTCTCAAAGAATTTTGATATGAAAGATATAGGTGAGGCATCTTTTATCATTGGCATCAAGAACCATAGAGAAAGATCTCGAGGCATTTTGGGTTTGTCTTAAGATATCTATATCAACAATGTTTTAAAGAGATTTCGGATGAAAGATTGTGTACTAAGTGTAGCACCCTTAGTGAAGGGTGATAGATTTACTTTGAATCAATGCCTGAAGAATGATTTTAAATGGGAACATATGAAGAACATTCCATATGCTTCAACTGTTGGAGGCCTTATGTATGCTCAAATCTGTACCAGACCTGACATTGCATATGATGTTGGAATATTAGGTAGATATCAGAGTAATCCAGGTGTTGACCACTGGAAAGTTGCAAAGAAGGTTATGAAATATCTTCAAGGCACAAAAGACTAAATGCTTATCTATAGGCGAACTAAGAACCTGTAAGTAGTTGAATACTTTGATTCAAACTTTGCTGGTTGCATTGATTTACAGAAATCAACATTTAGTTATATTTTCATGCTAGCTGGTGGAGCTATATCTTGAAGAAGTGCTAAGCAGACCCTGATTGTTACTTCCACAATGGAGGCTAAGTTTGTATCATGTTTTGAGGCCACCTCGCATGGTGTATGGTTGAAGAGTTTGATATCTGGGCTTAGAGTTATTGATTCAATTTCTAAGCCATTAAGATTGTACTGTGACAACTCATCTATGGTCTTTATGGCTAAAAATAACAAGAGTGGAAGTTGAAGTATGCATATCAACATTAGGTATTTAGCCATAAGAGAACATGTTAAGGAAAGGAAAGTTGTCATAGAGCACATTAGCACTGATTTGATGATTGCAAATTCTTTAACTAACAGCATGCCACCTAAGCAGATTAAGGATCATGTTTTGCAAATAGGACTTGGTTCCATAATGTGATTTTTGTTGTATATTTATTGCTTTAGTGGAACTCTTATTTAATTTGATATTTTCTCATATGGTTTTATGCACACATATATATTTGATTGTTTTGAGAAATGCCATCTAATTTGGAACTAGAATAAACATATGGTTTATTCATTAAGTTTAAGGGCTAGTAATGAGAAATTTTATATATGTAACACATGGAAGATAATACTCACTATAAGAGGGCCTATTGCTATGATTCATGTATTTGGTTTCTTGTTATATTTGGTATTGGGTTAATTTGATCAAATGGGAAAATGTAAGATTTTTGTACCTTCCTATTGTTCTTATTGTCCAGATTATGGTCCAATTAATGCACTAACCCTTTCACCACGCACACGTTGTTGCCCATGCTATCGTGCTTTCTCTTCAGTGATGGGTAGATGAGTTGAAGTGGTTTTTATAAGTTTGGGTCCCTATCCTCCTTTTCATGCATCAAGAGACACCACCGTATAGTGAGAAGAGAGGCTACAAGATTCAAACACAAAGATGTTGAGGATCATCAGTGGAGCAATGGCCGGAGGTATTTTATTTCGGTTGTGCTTCTGTTGATATATATGTATGGTTAATATGCATGTGTCTCACATAAAAATGTTGTTGTATGAGATGCATGCTTGATGTTGTGTTTGTTTAAACATTTCAGGTCATAGTAATCATTTCTTCGAGCTAGATAACGAAAGCTACAATCAACTAGATGGTCATTGGTTTGATTTTCAAATCTGATAGAGCCATTGAGCTTGTAGAACATTTATTTGCTTTTGAATATAATGAATAATTGCAAAGACTCTTGACTAATTGAATCTTCATATACTAAAGGGCTCCTTCTTCCTCTTTAGAAAGACACCTAATAAGGTCAAGTGTTGGACCTCTTGAACTGAAAACAGTAACTATCATAGCTAACGTACCTTGGAGGGTAATTGGAAATAAATGGGCTGACCGTAGAATCAATGCCGGGAGGACCATTATCTACCCAATTCCCAGACCATCTTTAGTCATGGTCATGCCATCTACCGATATCCTTCGAAGAATGACTCCAATCTCTAAAGTGATTGACTTCGAGACTGATCAATACTTAATCACTACAATCCATAGTTTTTCATCTGTGTTTTCTAGGATTGAAGCATTGATTCCTAGAAATTCAACTGACATTTTCCTCTGTGGTTCAGGAAATTGTGTTTCAATGATTTCTCCATCTTCATGTTCTTCCTTGACATCTCCATCAGTAAATATATTGATCCCTGATGGCTGATCATCATCATTTGCATCCGGAATGTACAAGATGACAATGAATGGTTACAAAACCTTGTTAAATTAAAGAAAAACTCCCACTATATATGCCATAAGCTGGGTAGTTTCTCCAAGGCAAAAAGATGATTATATTCATGAGATTGGCCATAATCGTCATGAAGTAGGAAAATTGCAGCTATTGAAAATTTACAGGAACCTTAAATTTAGTTTCCTACGTGTTCCTATTATAAGTGCATAATAGTAGCTTCGCAAAGCTGTCCACTTACTGAAAATCTATAAGATGTCAACTACTTAAAACTCATAGTACCCATTAGTATACACATAAAACTGGTGCTATTCTATTAAAGAAAAAACAAATGTTAGGTTGCGTATATGAACCTTAATACTGAAAAATGCCAACTGATCCTTATTGGAACTCAAAAACTACCAACAAGCTAGAAGAACAAAATTAAGAAAATCCTGACACTAATTACGCTCACCGAAATGTTACATAAGGTAGACATGATATGAGAATTCATACAGGTGTAAAGAATGAGGACTACCAGATGTGCACATAAATCATATTCATTTACCTGGATATCCTAGAGGATACCCCAATTCTCACATTCTGTTAAGCCATGGTGGTGGATCAAGCCCCTGCATTAACAAAAAGGAAAAACATAGAAACAGTCAAACCAATAACAAGAGCAAAAGTTCTTAATTCAGTTACAGTTGATATGATTCTAGCACACCGGATATTTCACTGTTCCTAAAAGCTAGAAATGTAAGGGTAAGAAAACGAATTTCAATGTAATAGTGGAAAAAACAATTTCCATGAACAAATCAATCCCACAAATGAAGTTCAAACATTTTTAAATGCATAAGGAATTCCAACATTGCATCATGTAATTGGTAAAACAGTGATACATTTGCAAAATTTAATGGAATAATGATTAGCCTTCAAGAATTGGTAAGTGCTTTTTATCTCTTACAGGAAAACATGAACTGACAAACCTGATGATGAAACCTATTTGTGTTACTAATTCATAAGCCTGATCTAATATCATGTCTGAAGATTCATAATTTTGTTGACTTGGTATCAAATTGTTAACTAAGGATAACAATATGGCAAACTATTAAGTGGTGAAAAGGGGATAGATAAATTGTTACAACTTGTAGTTCTAGCATCTTCTAAACCAAGTTCTGCCCTCAACTTAGCCAACTAAAACATCAATCCTAAACTGCTTGGCTTTTGCCTCATGAATTCTTTAACTTTGACATTTTGAAGAAAAAGAGCTTAAAGTTTATAAAAGAAATGCAATAATAACATCAACCCAATAAAAGTTCTGCTGACATGTAGAATCTGGAGAGTTTCTCCATATTAAAGAAATAAAAGAAGAAAAATTATTCAACAACAAACTTTATTTTAATGGAATGAAGAATAGAAATTAAAGTGACAATAGTAGCAACAAGGACCAAAAATTGGCTAAAAGTTAATTTATTATAACTTTTCTTAATTAGATAGGGAATAATAATAAGTTAGCTATATTTTCCAAATAAGACTTAGGCTATGTTTGGTTAGACGTAAAGTTTTTACTGAAATAAAATGGAACATAACGGTGTATTATTGAATGAAATGTAAATTGATGTAATATTAGAAAATTTTTCTTTAGGAGAGATAGAAAGGTTCATAATATAATATAGTGAAATATTGTTGGTTTATAATGTAATATAGTTTAAAGTTGTTTATTATTTTACATCCCATCCTAAAACCCTCAAATTGGAAGTTTTTTATTTTTATTGTTTAGGATGGAATAAGATGTAATATGAAACCCTCCTCTTCCATCTTATTCCGTTCCATTTCATTATAAACCCTCATCTTTAACGATGGAATAATATTACATTCTATTTCATTCAATTAATAAACCCTCAACTAAACATAGCCTTAAGTCTATTTAAGAATAAATAATTTTTATTAAAATAAAATTCAATTTTGATATTTTAGCTAAGAGCCCTTTCCTACTAGCATAAGACTTTATGAACTTCTATAAATAGGTATGTACTCAACCCTTCAATAACAAGCTATCCTAAATTTTTTCTATAACTTAAGTTTTCAATTAGAAGCTGTGTGTTTTTTTTCTAAGAGTCCTTAAACCCTAGAAGTAATTCGTAGTCCCTACCTTCTATTACTTGTTTATCTCACTAAAATTCCAGCAACTAAAACACTAAATCCTAACCTAAATTTCCAGAAATCAAATCCAAAAAAATTCAGCTATACCAAATTTGAAATTTCAGCATTTCAGACTAAAATCAAGGCTGAAAATTGATATTTCAGCAGCCTAACATTAGCCTTATTTTCTAATTTTTGTGAGTGATGATATATCTTCGATGTGTCCTACATCAATTTGCCATCAAAGCTTTATTTATAGTGGTGACATATAGCAAAAGGGCATACAGAAGAATGCTTAACGACTAAAAATGAGATGAAATATTTTAAGAGTTATGGAGAGCTTAGACCTTAATGACCCTCGATCACTAGGTACCCAAAAAACTAGTCTAGAAAAAAACATCAGACAACAAACCATACTAGATGTTGAGGGTGGACGAACTGCAGTACAAGATGAAGAGATCGAAACTAATCAACAACAATTGGGTTTTGGAAATCAATGCCTACCGAGAGGTCTAAAACAAAGAAACCATCGAGCAACTACTTTCCTATCAATACTAGAGTGTATGCTTAGTTAACGGTAGAGACTGGTATTGTTGTAATAAAAGTTCAGCCTTCTTAAGGTAAGCCAATTACAGTTTGGCACTTAGTTTCCTCTCCCTTCTCAATAGAACTTTTTACCCTCGCTACCACTAGTCTTTTTGGACTAGTTTCCTTCGCACCTCTCTTTATTTTGTTCCCACATTTTTTCCTAGCCCCCACCACTGGGCGTTCTTCCCGTCGACCAAGCTAGGGCCGCAGGACACTAATGGAACGTGGTGAATCTTCTCGTTCGATAGATAACTTTCTAGCACTTACCTAAGAAAATATTCTGTCTAAACCTTCTATTGACAAGGCCAAAGCACCACTGGTCTCTAGGCACCAACTATTGTTAGAAAATGCAACGACACCCAAGGACGCCTGGAGGAAAAAATTGTTTCCCACTCCTACCAAAGTAACCCTGAAACACTTCCCCGATGTTATGAAAGATGGGATTATTTGCCCCCTAAGATAAATGCTTGAAGTCGGTGTTAGCAAGTGGTCTTCAACAGTTGTCGTTTTCTTTTGGAAAAGGAGACTAGCATTCCCAGTGGTGAATGCGTGGGCTAAAGCCAGATAGAGTCATAAGGGCTTGGAATTGAGAGAATACTAGCGATTCACGATGCTCTCAACCAGCGAAAGAGAAATCTCTAAGGACGAGACTGCTACAATTGGGAAGGTGAAGTTCCGTGGAGAGTCTAGCAATGAGAAAACCGATACTGAGATGTCAGAATCCTTGCTCTCTTACAGAGATCGACTGGTAGGTCAACAAAAACCAGCAATGGAATATGTGGATGTGAGCGATGAAGATATTATTGTATCGAAGGATGAGAAGGGACCATTCATCTCATTGTCGGATAAGGCTCATGCTCAGTTAAGACAATCTTGGCGATTCTCGGTAGTGGTGAAACTCCTAGGAAGGAACATTGGCTACACACTTATGTGTGCCAAATTGAAGGCGTTATGGAAGCTATCCCCAGAATCTAAGGTTATTGATATGGAGAATGGTTTCTTCTTGGTGAAATTCGATTCTGTCGAAGAGATGAATAATATTTTACTAGGAGGACCTTGGGTTATCGTAGGTCACTATCTAATGGTGAGACATTGGTTCCCTGGTTTCCGAGCTATATCGGCTACGGATTCACGGGTGTTTACCTGGGTGAGAATGCCGGATTTACCTTTGGAGTATTATCACGAGAAAATACTGACTAAGGTGGGTAACCTAGTGAGAAGGACAATGAAGATTGATCTGAATATGCTGGGTGCTCATCGAGGGAAATTTGCTAGAATAGCGGTAGAGTTAGATCTATCCAAACCCCTGCTTCCAAGTATTAGGATTGACGATGAATGGCTCAAAATAGAATATGAGAACCTTCCAATGATTTTCTTTGGCTGCGGAAGGATCGGACACAACCAAACTATGTGTGCGTATTCAGCTCGGATGCAATAACAAATGGCCAATTCCCAGCAAAGGAAAGGTACGAGTGACAACAGTAACGAAGGAGTCCCAATGGCGATGGAGGAAGGACTAACGGCGGAGAAGGGGACGGGTGAAGATGGTAGATTTGGCCCCTGGTTGCACGCCCCAAGCCGGCCTCGCCGGAATTACAATAAAGGAAAGTCAACAGGGGTAGCACAAACAAGGAAGGAGATCCCGGCTAAGTGGAATATGGCAGGATCACGATTTGAGGCGCTTTCAGAGGAGGTTCAGGAAAGGAATGGTAATGATATGACAGTTAAGGAGAATAACATTTCGCGGGATCTTAATAATGGCAATGCAAACATGCAATCAAATGGAGCTAGATACAACAATGAAAAGTCCTAAACGCAAACGGTAACGCTGAGTCAAACGATACAGGCCCCGAAAACTCGAGCCCAGGATCAACCAGCTGAATGTAGTCATATATTTTAGTTTGTTACAAATTCTAGAGCTGGAACCTCCTAATATGGGAATAAAGGAAAACAGGTAAGTTCTGCAGATGGAAACTCAATCCCCCTAAAGGGTAGGCCTAGAGAAAGACTCTCCTCAAGAAAGCCCACTTCAACTAAAATCCAAAGTTCAAGCTGCTTTCAAGTGCAGGATACCCTTCAGGAGTTAAATAGTTCAGGGAAACGTATAAGGATTGATAACTCAACGTCAAATAGTACAGCAACCCAAGCGGACTTAAATAAGGTGACAGTACCTCCGGATGAGATGAAAAGCCAAGGTATGAGGTCGTTTTCAACATTTGCAGAACAGGATCAGGCGATGGGGACGGAGGTGATAGAGGTGGAGAAATAAGCTCTCCCATGTTTACATTGTCTATCTACATATATCTTATGTCTATCTTACTATGGAATTGTTGTGGGGCGACGAATAAGGCCTTCCTTGCAGTCATGAAAGAGCAATTGCGTAGATACAAGCCGAGTTTAAGTGTTATTTTAGAACCGAGGATCAGTGGTCAACAAGCGGAGTGCACTCTGCGAAAATTAGGATTGGATGGACAATTCTGTGTGGAAGCTCAAGGATTCTCTGATGGTATTTGGCTCCTCTGGCACTAAGCAGTGACGTCGGTACAGGTGATAAAATACACTAGACAGTTTATACACTTTAGCTGGGAGTCGGGGAGTCCTTCGGTGAATGCACCGCAATATATGGTAGCCCGGTTCCTAATAAAAGGAAAGAACTATGGGAGGATCTTAGGATACTGAAGAATATCATAACCAGTCCCTGGGTTCTAGCTGGGGACTTCAATGCATTATTAAGTTCAGATGAGAGGAGGGGCGGGTCGAGACGTAAGCACAATATTAATAAGGATTTCCATCAGATGGTCGAGGAATGTGAACTGATAGATTTGGGGTTTGTGGGTCTGAAGTTTACGTGGTTTAGACAAGATCTCTGTGAACGACTTGATAGAGCGCTTTGTAATAAGGAATGGAGACAAAAGTTCCCTACTGGTTTCCTCACTCACCTCCCTCGCATGAGATCTGATCACAGACCAATTCTTCTTTCTTACTCTGAGAAGTTGGAAAATAATAAGTTGCAGTGTCCATTCCGCTTTCAAGCAGCCTGGCTAACTCACCCGAGCTTTAACAGCTTTGTGAAGGATAAGTGGCCGGCGGTAGGGGATTGGAATCAACACTATATTAACCTCACGAAAGCTTTACAGGATTGGAACCAGAATGATTTTGGGAATATATTTAGAAGGAAGAATAAGATGCTTAAGCGTATAGAAGGAGTCAAAAGAATTTTGGAATGACGTGATTCTGCAAAACTGCGACAACTGCATGAAGAGTTACGCACTGAACTTGAGGAGGTCCTAGTACAAGAAGAGTTATTATGGTACCAAAAATCTCGTTCTAAGTGGATAAATTTTGGGGACAAGAATACATCCTTTTTTCACACATCAACGTTAATCAGGCGTCGGATTAATAAGATTGTGCTTCTCCAAGATTCCCACAGTCGCTGGATCTCAGATCAGGAGGAATTGCGTGCAATGGCAGTTAGCTATTTTCAGAATCTATATACAGATATCCCAAGCATGGATTCTCATCCACCAATCCGAAACGGATTCCCGCAGGTAACAGGGTTCTCTACTTCTTCATTATCATCCCTTCCCTTAGAGGAGGAGGTGTACCGGATAGTCAGGAATATGGGGAGTTTCAAGTCTCCAGGTATGGATGGATTTTCCCCGATATTTTTTAAGACTCAATGGACAGTGATTGGTCATGCGGTTATCGAACTAGTACGCAAATTTTGGGGAGGAGATCACATATATCCAAATTTGAATGAAACCCTCCTGGTTTTGATACCGAAAGTGCACAGTCCTGCTAAGATTGGACAATTCCGACCAATTAGTCTATGCAATGTCACATACAAAATCATTACGAAGCTTATAGCAAATAGGATCCAGCCATACATGAATGAACTAGTGTCGGAAACACAATCTAGCTTTATTCAGGGGAGGCAAATTACAGATAATGTGGTCATTGTTAAAGAAATCATACATTCTATGAGAAAGAAGAAAGGAAGAGAAGGGTGGATGGCAATCAAAATTGATCTGGAGAAAGCCTATGATAGGCTTAAATGGTCCTTTATTGAGGAAACACTACACCTTACGGGTATCCCACATATACTAATCAAGACGATTATGACATGCATCTCTACGGCTACAATGAGGCTTCTATGGAATGGGTCGATAACCGAGGCTTTCAAACCCTCACGGGGCATTAGACAGGGAGATCCTCTATCTCCCTACTTGTTTATTCTATGCATGGAAAGACTTGCTCATCTTATCAACGAAAATGTCGAGAATAAAATCTGGCAGCCTATCCGACTTGGTAAGGAAGGTCCTAAACTTTCTCATTTATTTTTTGCTAATGATTTATTCTTGTTTTCCAAAGTTTCCAAGGAGCAAGGGCAAATTATCTAGAGTACACTTCAGAGATTTTGCGAAGCTTCAGGTCAAAAGGTTAACCAGCTAAAGACTAAGATTTTCTTCTCGGAGAATACGGAACCACAAGCACAATAGGAGATAAATAGGATACTAGGTTTCTCGTCTACAAAAGATCTTGGTATATACTTAGGGGCACCGATCATGCATGGGCGTTTATCACGTTAATATTATGTGGAGCTGGTGGAGAAAATTAAGAAGAAACTGTCGAGTTGGAAGGCCAAGACACTGTCATTCGCGGGTCGTTTAACCTTAGCGAAATCCGTTCTTCAAGCTATTCCAACATGTCTAATGCAAACAACGATGCTTCCGAAGGGGATTACAAAAGAGATCGACCGAATTACAAGGGCATTTGTATGGGGGTCATGCTTGGACAAGAAGAAACTTCACCTTCTTAGCTGGAAAAGTTCTGTTCCCCGAAAGATCAAGGAGGCCTTGGTCTTCATCAGGCATCGGAGACCAATAAGATGCTTATAATGAAGTTGGGTTGGTGTTTCCTCACGCAGACAGACAGGCTCTGGGTACGTGTTTTGGCTGGTAAATATGGTTGGCACACTCATCGAAACTATGAGAATTTCATGCAGAAACCGTATTGCAAGGGCTGCTCACCGACATGGAGAGCTCTTCATGATATCTGGCCCCTTCTAAGTAAGGGAGGGATTTGGCATGTTGGAAATGGACATCTGGTGCGATTCTGGGAAGATAGCTGGATAGAGCAGATTGGCCCTCTTTTAGGCGTGACGCAGGAAGAAGTCCCAGTTGAAATCAGGGGTAAACCAGTGGTGGAGTTCACTACAACCTCGGGACAGTGGAACTGGGATTCATTCCAACGTTACTTACCAGGGTTTGCTTGTATTGCACTGGCACAAATTAAACCACCTGCGAACAGTGGAGATAGTGACCGCCTGCGATGGAAGCCTACAATGAACGGGCAATTCAGTTCAAGTTCAGCCCGCTTGTTACTAAAAGAAGGGGATTCCAACACAGATAACTATAATTGGAATATCATCTGGAAATGGCTTGGACCGGAGAGAGTTAAAACATTCCTATGGCTTTTAGCTCACGAGAGACTGCCGACGAAAGAACTATGCTTTCGAAGACGCATAACTCCTAATGATTGCTGCCCTAAGTGCAAGGTATGTCCTGAATCTAGTTTACATGTCCTTCGTGATTGTGTTTTTCCCTCTCATGTTTGGATGCAGATAGT
>JAOSBN010000008.1:16984848-17001767 GCA_027563595.1 Erythroxylum suave | reverse complement strand
AAATTAAAATTTAAAAACTAGTATATACTTTAAACATTGCAATTAATAATGACTTCTTAAACAAATAATATAAAATTAATGTAATATAAAATTTAATAAATCAAACTTTAGATATATCTAAAGTAGTCAATTCTAATTGTTGTCTTTTTTCTATATGAATATGATATCATTTGAGCTCTTTCAGTTTAGGTTCTTTTTTGTGTATGTTTAAACAAATTATCTTTTCTTCAAGTAATGGTAATGTAATTGCACTTGCAGCATAGCATGAATAAATCTTCTTATGAATATGATGCCATTAAGCAAAGCATGAATGAATCTTCTTAATTTTCTATTTTTATTTTCAAATTTAGTGAACAAAATTTGTTTGTTTAAAAAATTCAATGTGAACCAATTAGGCAAATCAACCAACAAACCATTACAATTAACCACAATATATTACAATATATGACTTTGAGATTTCATGAACCAAACAATTAACAAATGAACCAAACATTCGACTCTCCCATTTTCATTACCAAATACCAACCAACCAAACCAATACCAAACACAAATTTCATGTTTTTAATTTTTCATTACCAAAACCATAATCCAACCGAACCAATAACCAACCACAATTTCACATTTCTATTACCCTTTGTCAACTTCCTCCAACACAAACAATTTACCAACTTCAAATCCGTCTCCAACACAAACAATTAACCCACTTCAAACGGTCTTTAACACAAACAACTTCAAATCCTTCACAATTTTATCAATTTCATTCCTCACAGTCATAAAAAAATTATTAGAAATATTTTAACAGAAATTGAAACAAAAAACACACCCAACAATGAACAAACAGAAATTCACAATAGGTTCGGTGGTGAGTCGGGTGACTCGGGTTATTCACAGATCTGTCAAATGTGGTGCCTTGGTGGTTGGTGGCGATAGGTGGAGGCGTGGTTCGCGTGCAGCTGGCGACCTGTGATAGGGGGAGGCGTGGAGCTGGCGAGGAGGCGACAACCGGAGGTGACGAACGCCACGTGGTGGAGGAGTAGCCAAACACCGTCGGAGAGCATCGTGAACCATCAGGAGTGGATGAGAGAACGACGAGAACTACAAAAGTAGAGGATAAGTCGGTGGAGGAGCGACCGAGTGAGAGAGGAAATGAAAAATCAAAGGCTGAGAAGAGCGAAGAGGCATTCGATTCGAGGGGTAGTATTAGGTTAAAAAAAATTCAGATTAGTCCTTAATTTCTGAGGATTTACAGTACCGGCCGATACTCGGTCGGTACTGGTACCGTCCGGCATCGTGAGTACCGGTCAGTACCAAGTGAAAACGCTCGATACTGACCGATACTACTTCCTGTGGTACCGTTCCATTTTTCGGACCGGTACAGAACGATACCCATTACCCTAATTCTTACCCCTTTAAATTGAGCATATAGTACCTTATTGAGGATATTTATATTTTAACGTTTTTATTTTTAGTATTAAGATATTAAATAAATTTATGAATCACAATTTAAATTTTACAGGAATTATTTTTATAAATTTTATATTTAATATTAAAATATTAAATAAAAGTAATAATAAATATATAATAATTAACTTATAGTCGAGTGATCGGTTATGTAAAGAAATAAGCGAGCATATATAATGTCCTAAGATGGCGTAAAAAGTGACATAGGAAGATCATTGTGTTTCCAATAAATCATTTGAGGTAGAGCCGTAGAGGTATCAAATTCAAATTTAAGATCTTTTGAACCTTGTAAAACATGACACGAGCTTGGCTTCTACCGAAAAAGTATCTTATCATCCTCACCCCTTTTGTGGATGGCCATAAACCCCCAAGGGATTGTCATACTCGGTATGTACGATTTTAATGAAACATGAACACGTCAGTAAGAAGTTGCTCAAATATCTTTTCGAAAGACCCGTAGTTTTAATTATAATATATTATTTTTTATTAAATCTTATTTATATATTTATATAATTAAATACAGAAGATAGTGTTCCTCTCACTTTTTATAAACCCTTTCTATACGATGCTGTGCTGTCACGATGTGATTGATGTCAATCATTAGTCAATGCCATACCAATGCTTTTCTTCTTCACTTATCCTTCAAAGATGAAATGTATGACAACTTCCCCACGTAGCTGGAATCTTGCTTGAACGTTGCCTTTTTGTTTGAATTCCACTCATCTGAACTTCAGTCCATGGTTGCTCTCAGAGATGCTCGTTCTTTACTGTATTTTCAATACAATATTTGGTATAATAAAGGGGAGTGTAGAAGAGTAAGAGTTTTCTGTCCACTTTTGTGATATCTAATTTTATTTAATACAGTAGTTTTTGCCATTAAATATGATTGAAAATTTTCTAAATTCATATTTAATGACCAAAATAGACAAGTATCTAAACACAGCGTAGATGATTCATTTTAAATCTTGGAAATTTTAGATCTATTGATTTCTAATTACCCTTTTAATTGTTAAAGTGATTAGAATTGAAATCAATTTCGGAAGTCATGATAACATACGTCAAAAGAGCTAATGTTATTGCATTAAGATTGTGTTTTACAATCTTGAAACTAAAATTTGAAATTGAAAATAGAACTATAAATTTAAGTATGTAATTTTTCTATTACATGGGGTTAGATAGATTAAAATTTCAATTCTTCACTTCATTTAAAAATTTAAATATGGTTACTTTTACGAAAATAACAATTTTTAGAATATACATAAAGAATTTTAACTTCAAATTATTCAACTCTATTGAATGATTTAATTTTTTTCTATATAGTTCTTTGAGTTAGAATGATGGTTTTGATGCTGGGACGATTAGGATTGAAAATAATTACTGTAAATCACTATCTATTTACGTACAATCCAGATTATTACCTTTTTTTTACTAGCATACATTAGCCAAATATTATTTCTGTTTTACTGTTCTAATGATTCCAACATTCTAATGAAGAAGGGCGTCTATCATAAAATAAAGCAAATATTTAAAAAAAATAACAGGAACCTTATTATTTGCAAATTCACCGCCAAAAGTGTCTGATATTGATTCGCTAAGACTTGAGGGCCACAATGGGGCTCGACACGACGTGATTGTGTTGATCAATCCATTTCAGATAAGCATAGAGCTCAGTTCCACTGGTCAGGCTTTGATCAATCTCCAAGCTCACAGAGAAACCTTTCTTCTGATACTTGTGATTGAACGACAAAGTACTAGGCTCGACTTTAATTCTCATTCCTGAAGGAACATGCTTCAAAATTGCATGGTACACTGCTGAATCATCCCCAACACTCGTCATCACTCTATTAAATATCTTCAGTCTCGATGCTTCAGCTCCACTTCTGAATATGCCCACAAAAGAAGGATGATTTAAGTCATCTAATTTCTCGCTGCAGTTCCATCGGCTCTGTCTAATGATAGCTCCAACCTGATTTTTAGTATAGCCAAGACCACACAAGTAGTTGACATAATCTTGGAAACCAATGTCATATATGAGGCCGGGGTTCATAGCTTTGTTGGGGTTAACATGACCAGCACCGAAAGCTAGTGGCGTGGCAGCCACACCCGTGTATTGGTCTCTCAAAATTAATTCTGTATTATCTGTTAAATACGTTGTAGTCATAATAGCTGATCGGATAGCTGCCGGGCTCCATTCAGGATGAACATTTTTTAGCAAAGCCGCAATTCCGGCAACATGAGGTGCTGACACTGATGTGCCTGATCTCAGTGCATAATCGGTTACAACCTCGTATTTTCCTAGTAACATGTCTGGAACATTTGGTATCATTGCTCCAAGAATGTCAAATCCTGGAGCTATAACATCTGGTCTTAAAATACCTGGACTAATAGGATCTGGTCCTCTTGCTGAGAAAAAAGCTACTTGAGGTGCTGGTTTAGTTCCCAATTTGGTTGAAGTGAACTTCAGAAATTTCACCTCTGCTGTAGTTACCTCATACAAGTTCTCCTTTAATAAAGCACCATGAGTAGTTGATAGAATTAGGCTAGGAATTTTGTAGTCCAGTGGAGCAAAAACTGTTTGATCTGTGATTAATATTCCTATGTATGCACCTACTCTTACAAGCTCCTCCAGTTGAACGAAAATGTCAATTTCACTGCTACTATCACAAAGAACAATCTTTCCGTGAACCTCCCTTGGGTCCAATTCACCAGTAAAACATATTGATTTGTTCTTATGCCCTTTGCCATAGTACAACGAAGCATTTCTGATGTAAATATTGGATGGATAGTAAGAAATTCCATCCAGCACCAACCCATTTTCTAGAGTCATTTTAGCTGAAAAACTCCGGTCAACCGTGCCAGCTCCAACGTCCGTGATCCAAGGTGCTCCGTTGAATGTTGTGTTAGGTGCTCCATCGTTACCAGCTGCACACACAACAAAAATCCCTCTCTCCACAGCTGAAAGTGAGCCTATGGAAATTAGATCGTCAAAGTAAGGTACTCGTTTGAAACCAAGAGACAAATTCAATATATCAACACCATCTGCTATAGCCTGGTCTATGGCTGCAAGCACATCACTTTCTACAACCGCATAATTTCCTGCAGTTACGAAGATTTTGTACATGGCAATATGTGCTCTAGGAGCCACACCCTTGGCCGTACCTTTTGCATAACCGAAATAGCTTGCTCCTTCGACGATGTTCCCTGCAGCTATAGAAGAGATTATAGTTCCGTGTCCATTGGAATCTCGAGCTGATGCATATTCCGTGGAAATATTTAGGCCTGAAGCTAACACAGATTTACTGAAACTTCGAGCTCCAATTAGCTTCTTGTTGCACATGGAAGGACCAAAAGCCGTACCATTTTCACACTTACCCTTCCATCTTTCTGGCACCGGAGGCATGCCTATGTCTTGGAAACTCTCACTCTCCGGCCAAATTCCGGTATCAACAATTCCTATGATCACACCTTCTCCATATAATGAATTAGGCCAGAGGCCATAATCATGGTTTAGCCCTAGAAACTTTGGGGTATGCGTGGTGAATAGCCTGCCAAACGACTCTTGGTGTGTTGCTAGATGAGCAGGAGACTTCTCAATCTCAAAAAGTTGAGACTTTGTGAGCCTTGCGCTGAAGCCGTGCATGGCATGGTTATATGAATAAAGAAACATGTCATTACCGTTCTCATCTAGGCTAGCAGTAGCAGAAGATTGGAAAATGGATCTGTGCCACGATTCATGTGTCAGAAAAGATTCAGGCTTGTGGGAATGGTCTAGGTGTATGACATAAGTTTGTAGTTCTTCACCAATAGAGAGTACAAGGCTGCTACCCAGTGACAGCAGCATAATTACAAGGGGAGGCAACATATAGTCTATTCTGAGGCTGCAGAAGCTCATGTTTCTGATTGTATTGAACTAAGAGAGCTTTAATTGGGGATAAATGGACGTCATTTTTCAGGTTGTTAATGGGATGGCTTTGGGACATAGCAACATTTACATTTGTCATGCCACGACGATGACGTTGACTAAATAATAGAGGAAATAACTATTTTCTCAAACAGGAATATTTATATGGAGAAGAATAACTTTAATTGACACACTTATATTATGGCAGTACTCATGTTGGTACTATCCTCGTAAGACCGCATTTATGTGGGAGTTACAGGATAAGATCACATATATGTAGTAGTTATTACAAAATTTTTTTTAAACTCTTGAAATTTTAAGTCTCTTAATATATTCATACATTATCACATTATTAAAGACACTAAACTCTTGTATCAAATCAAAATGAAGAGAATAATATTGTGAAAATAATTTATCTCACCCCTATGGGCCAATTCTCGTGGCATAATGAAAGGGGAATAGAATAGAAGGATAGCCAAGATAACGCATACTTCTATAACATATGAAGCCTTCATGTTGGCCAAAGTTTGTGTTAGGGTATTATTATTTAATTTTGGCATATTTGATTATTGGATATTCAAGATAATGACTAAAAATATAAATAATGAAGTCTTATTTAAATTGGATTCTTAGATAGTGTTGTTGCACAAATAAATGTCAATCTTGAATGAAGATTGGAGTGGATTACAATTCTTTTTGAAAGATGAATAATGCAAGATGACATGTGTGAAGGTAGTATGAAGGTTTCTATGTCTTGAAATTTTACTAGTATGTGACTAGGTTTTTAGTGGAAAACATATGAGTGATTTGGTGATTCTTTTTGTGATTTTGATGTTAGCGTGAATTTTTCTAGGTCTTGGTTTGATCACGGTGATCACTGGGTTTTTCTCCTTTTTATAACACATATATGTTAATGATTTTGTGAGACTTTTTTCTGAAGACTTGTGTGTGAGTTACGTGACCATGGTGTTGAAGGAGTCTTTGGTTGTGGGTCTCTGTTGTGCTTTGAAAATGATTTTTCATGTGACGTGTAGGTGGTCATTGTAGTCGATTTGAAGTCTCGGTAGCTAGGATTTCAGAGCCATTTATGATAATCTTAGTAATTGACTTTATATTAATTATGAATCAATCTTGCTGCTGCATTTGTGGCTCTTACGTGATTTTCTTTTTGTGGGTTATGCTATTAGTGATTGAGTGGAATCCTTGCAACTATGATTTTTTTCTCTTGGTTTTTACATGGCTCAGTTCGGGGACCTATGATGATTTGCTGTGTTTTGGATGATTACATGACTCATTGCAAGTTGGTATTCTTGTAGTCTTCAAATACAATTGAGGGTTGTTTTAGGTAATTTGTGGTTGTTGTTTTTGGTGTTCGTGTGCAAAAATTTCAGAAGTTTTCGTGACTTTGTAGTTGCTTTCTTTGCTGTTAGTGTGGTGCGAAAAACTTCAACAGTTGTCATGGTTGTTGCAGCTCTTTGCGTATGACGTTTCAGTGAAGAAACATTTATTGATTTGAGATGTTTTTGTGGCTGTTGTGCTTGAAATTTGCAATGACGATATTAAAGCCTCACAACAGATCTTTCGATGGACAACTTCTCGTTCTTTCGTTGATGAAACGACATTTTTAGGGGAGGTGCTTTTTATCTCAAGTGTTTTCATTTATGTTGAATTTTGTTTAATCACTTGAGTTATTTATTTAGTATTCTTTTATTATAAGATTGTTGAGAAAAGTCCTCTGTTGAAGTTAGTGTGAGATGGTCGTACTATTAGGTGTGAAATTCTTTCACAGGTAGTGAAGACGAAGGATAGTGTCAAGGGATGACTGCTATCGGCTCGGTAAAGTTTTGTATAAAACTATTGTCGTTAGCGAAAGAATTGAGCTAAGTAAGGGGCTCGCAGATATAGGGAAGGTATGCCAAACTACGTTAACAAATATCAGTGTTGATTTATTTTGTTGTGTTTAATTTTTCTGGTATTTGATTGTGCTAGAAATGATTGCGACAAAAACTTGAAAGTTTGCGAAACTACTACACCCCTTCAAATTTTTCAATTGGTATTAGAGCAGGTCACCGAATCAGAACTTGGTACATCAAGTTAGTGCAGATCTTTGTTTCGTGTTTATGATTATAAGAGAAGGGCATCAATCATCAGGACACCATTATTGTTCAAATTATCTTACGTGGAAATCACGGATGAGAGTATTCATTCAGGTACAAGGAACAAGCGCACAGAACTCGGTTTTAAATGCCTGGACACATCAGTGACAACTAATGAAAAGGGAGAAGTGGTCCTTAAAGATGCATTTGAATGGATAAGGGCTGACGAAGAGAGAGCACTTGGAAATTATCAAGCCCTGTACGCCATCTTTAGTGTTGTTAATGAAGGTCGCTTCGTTATGATATCAGCTTGTGAATCAACGAAAGAAGCATGGGACACCTTACAGCCTATACATGAAGGATCGAAATTTGTAATAGCCTCAAAAGTTTCAAATGTTAGCTATGAGATTTGAAGAACTAAAGATGAATTAGAGTAAAACTGTTAGAGACTTCTATGAGAGACTGTATGACATAGCAAATCAAGCACATCAACTCGGGAAGAAGTATTCTAACTTGAAACTAGTTAAAAAGATATTGAGATCATTGCCTTTGAGGTTCATACCAAAAATTGTGGCTAATGAAGAAGCCCATGATATTGAATTGTCTTTGGATAACGTAATTAGGATTCTAACTAACCTTAAGATGACTTTGTTGAGGGATAATCAAGAGAAGAATGAAGATTGGCATTACAAGCTGAGATTGGTAAAGTCATGAATGACTTAGGAGATGAATTTGATGAGAATAAGGATATGGAGTTATTGACAAGAAATTTTAGCAAGTGGTTAAAGAAAGTGAAGAAGGATAGATCCGATTTTTGGCAAAACAGTGGGAGTTCATCAAATAGTAATTTCAAACAACAAGGAAAAACTCAAAAGGGTGAAAAAAAGTGAAGGAAATTCAATGTCATGAGTGTCAAGGCTTCAGACATGTGCAAGCAAAATGTGCTAGCACCTTTAAGAAGAGAAAAGGAAAGTCCTATATAAGCACTTAGAGTGAGAATGAATCTGAAAGTGAGTATAGTAGTGAAGAAGAAGCTGTGAATAATGTTGTGTTAGTTGCTTTATACAACAAAAGTTCAATTACTTGCTTTATAACAACCAACAAGGAAGTAACTAATGACGAAAACGTGAGTAAATTAGAAAATTTCTGGAAAAGCGCAGACGAATAAGCTCAATCTCAGATTATGACAGGGATAACAGTACTTTAGATGATAAAAAGAAAGGTATTTATGAAGCGTACGAGTTAATGTATGCTAAATGGATCCAAACATGTAAGAAAAATAAGAAGTTGAAGGAAGAAAACTCTACCAGGAAGAACACCGGTCAAGAAATTAAGAAGAAGTTGTTATTTATAATAGATGAGCTTAATGAAACAAAGTTGAAGCTATCGGTACAGAAAAGGGAACAAGAATGTTAAATAGAGGTACCAAAAAGCTAGAAAAGTTGTTAGAAATTGGTAAGAATAAAGGAGACCTTCAAGGAATTGGTTATAAAGATGAATGTTCCAAGTCAAATGATGAGAAAATTGGTGCAACCAAATCTATCCAAAGAGAAATCTCAAAGAAATATTGGAGGTTCATACCTATATGTCACTTTTGTGGAGCAATTGGGCACATAAGACTAAAATGTTACAAGTTGTTACAAATGATGTTTCAAATGAGTCAAAACGGAAAATCTAGACTCTCTCCATTAAATTTCCAATAGCAGCCCATGTTACTAAAGCATTCTTAAGTTTAAAAGATCAAGAACAAGCACAAAGACATAGTGAAGGAAAAATAAGAAATTGTCCAGATTCACAGTTAGTTGCTGCTTTTGAAAAAATTGTTCAGACTAAGGATAAGTTAGTTACTTATGAAGAAATCAACCAGACAATTGATGATCGAGATAATGTGATGAGGAATAAGGCTAGGTTTGAATTTCTTCGAGGAGCACATGAACTATGTGCTTTACATTTTTAAAGTATAGTTTGATGTTATTTATTAAAACAAAAAAAAAAGGTTTGAAGGAGTTATCATTTTGACTTTTTGAGTTTTTGTTTATGAGTTTTCTAAAGCTCAGTTGATTGATGTGTACATAAGGCTATGCTTGATGATGAGGTTTATGAATTTGATCAATCTTATGAAGATGAAATTAAAGTAAGCAATGATATGTTAGCATGTGCATTAACTGGTAGTAAATTGTCATCTTGGCTTTCTGCTATTGCACTACGTGCTTATGATTCGTCCGCTACATCTACTACTAATTTTTATGCTTATTTATTCACTGATACTGATTGCATTAAAGGAATTCTTGTTTTGACATTGATTTGTCCCAAAAGGGAGATACCAGATTGTTTTTGGTGAATATTCCATTTAGGAGGAGATCTTAAGGTATCTCTGTGACTATTAGTTTTGCTTTTTGGCATCTTTTTTTCCTAAAAGGGAGAAATATAGATGATTGGATATCTGTTCATTATTGCTTATTCAGACGTTTCTTGAATTTGAAAATTTTAATGGATGTTTTTTGGAACTTGATGTTGGATTGAAGAGAGTATTGTGACTTCAATAATTAGATATATTCAATTATGTGATTCAAAGGATGTTTCTTATTTCTAACAAAAATGTCAAAAAAAAGGGGGGAATTATTAGGATATGTCTTATTATTTAATTTTGACATTTTTTATTATTGGATATTTAAAATAATGATTAAAAATATAAATCAAGAAGTCTTACTTGAATTGGATTCTTGGATAGTGTTGTTGCATAAATAAAAGTTCATCTTGAATGAAGATTGGAGTGGATTACGTTTTTTTAAATATGGATAATGCAAGATGACGTGTGTGAAGGTGGTGTGAAGGTTTCTATGTCTTTAATTTTTACTGCTGTGTGACTAAGTTCTTAATGGAAGACATGTGAGTGATCTAGTGATTCTTTTTGTGATTTTAATGTTGACATGAATTTTTCCATGTCTTCGTTTGACCATGATGATCATTAGGTTTTTCTTCTTTTTTCAACACAAATGGTAGTGAATTTGTGGGACTTTTTTTTTGAAGACTTTTGTGTGAGTTATGTGACCATAGTGGGTCTCTTCTTACTGCAATATTAATGTGCTTTAACAATGGTTTTTCATATGAAGTGTGGGTGGTCATTGTGGTTGATTTGAATTCTTGGTAGCTGGGATTTCAGAGCCATCTCTCATAACCTTAGCAGCTAATTTTACGTTAATTATGAATCGATCTTGTTGGCGTTTTTTTAGCTCTTATGTGATTTCTGAGTGGAATCTTTGTAGCTGTGATTTTTTCTCTTGGTTTTTACATGGTTCGGTTTGCTAATCTACAATGATGTGCTGTGTTTTGGATGATTACGTGACTCATTGTAGCTTGGTATTCTTTAGTCTTCAACAACAATTGAGGGTTGTCTTAGGTAATTACGTGGCTGTCATTTTTGATGTTGGTGTGCAAAAATTTTAGAAGTTTTCGTGACTTTGTAGCTGCTGTCTTTGTTGTTGGTTTTGTGCGAAAAACTTCAACAGTTATCATGGTTGTTGCAGCTCTTCGTGTATGACGTTTCGATGAAGAAACATTTATTAATTTAAGACGTTTTGTGGCTGTTGTGTGTGGAATTTTTAGTAACAATATTGAAGCCACACAACAAATCTTTCGATGGAGTTCTTTTGTTAATGAAGTGGCGTATTTAGGGGAGTTGCTTTTTATCTCAAGTATTTTCATTTATATTGAATTTTGTTTAATCACTTGAGTTATTTTATTTAGTATTCTTTCGTTATAAAATTGTTGAGAAAAATTTACTGTTGAGATTAGTACGAGACGATCGTAATATTGAGTGTGAAATTATTTATGGGTAGTGAGGATGACAGATAAAGTCAAGGGTTGAATAGTATCGGCTCAGTGAAGTCTTATATAAAACTATTGTCGTTAATGAAAGAATTACGCTGGGTGAAAGCCCCACAAATATATGCAAGTTGTGTTGAATTGCGTTAACAAATATCAGTATTGATTTATTTTGTTGCGTTTAATTTTTCTGATTTTTAATTATGCTATAAATGACTGTAGCAAAAATCTGAAAGTTTGCGAAACTACTGAATCCCTTCGAATTTTTCCACTTTGGATACTACTCGTGTGTGTAGTTGATGTTGTTCATTGCCTACTCTAATCTCTCTTATTTATAGTACTGGTGTTTTTCCTTTTCATAATCTTTTACCGTCCTGGAAGCCACTGTCATTGCTTCTTGTTGAGCAACGCAAACAAATATCAAACTCCTAGCCGACTAGGGGACAATTACGTTAAATGTTGCTTAGACTGAGTGGATGTCACTCTACGGACCTAGCCAAGGGTTATGGCCTAGTGGGATTATATACTATAGATGGATCCCACAGAACTTTTGATTTTTTCACAAAATGTAGTCTTTGAATTTTCAAGAGGATGTGACTTTAAGCTTTGCTTCTTCATTGGTGGTGACCAGGAGTGGCATAAAGGATGAAAATTCCAAAGTCAGGCAAAGAGTAGTTCCGATAACTTTTCTCAAATTATTAGAAAATTACCATTTCAAGACCTTGGTTTCTCCAGAATGGTGCTTCGATGAATATTCGATTCTGTTGAATTTGTGGGGCCTATATTTCTACGCCCCAGAATTTATTGTTCCCTGAGGTGTTCTTATTCTGTTCCAAACTTCTGATAAATGTTAAAGAGAAAAATCGCACGGTTGAAGAGAATCTTCTAGTTTTAATAACCTCTTCGCCCTATTCTAAAATTAATCTGATTCATTTATTGTAAGAAATAAATTAAATTTGAGTGAACGATATTTTACATCGAACAAAGAGAATAGTGTATCTCAGAACACAAGATTTTGTTCCATGGATAAAAGCAGCTGCAACATAGAAATAGATTTATAATATAGGTACAACAAATCTGTTCATATTTCTAGATAAATTGGGCCCTTCACAAGTTCCAAAACATTTTTGCCTAAGCAATTTAAAAAACTTAAAAGAGTTTGGAAGAATTACTGAACGCTGAAAGTAAATTTCCTATGGAAAAGTAGCTTGTTGGCAAATTGACTCTGTTTCAAAAAAGGACAAAAGAGTTTCGGTTTTGACCACGGGTTTCCCTATATGTAGTAAAATTTCAAACTTTCGAATAATTCCTAAAGTAATAATAATCATATTTTTCAAATACTATAATTCAAGTATATTGTTTAAAACATTTATCTTGGTTTTTCAAAATTCATATTTCAATTTCAATTTTGAACAAATAAACTAAACATACTGTTGAGATCCATTTGATTTACCTTCTGCCTTTTGTTGTACTTTTGCTTTCAATTTTATGAAATTGGTTTCTTTACTTAGAAAAAAAATATTTGTTTGTTTGTTAATATAAAGTTATAAACTGAAGATAAATTAAGTATATATTAAAAAATTAATTGATGAGAAAATTAATTGTAAAACAAAAACTAATTATGCTATGTAAAATAATATTTTATTTTAATAATGATTATGATATATTTATATTAATCATAAATGAATTATTTATTTATTACTAAATATTATTATTTAGCTTATCATGTTATTAATTATATTTTATGTTAGGAAATTTTAATATAGTGATAAATTAAGTAAAAGAGTATGTAATACATTTCTTCAACAATATTTATTAATAAATTCATTACATTTCAATTAATAAAATTAGTTATTAATTTAAAAATATATTATTACTCTTTAAAATTAATTTTTTATTCTTATCGTTGATTTTAAAAAATTATTTTTAAAATTTAAAATAAATTTATTTGTATGCATTATTCTCAAATGAAAAACAAAAACAGATAGCTAAAACTAATTTAAACATCAAAGCATGACAAGATATTAATCATCATCCTTTTAAAAATATTATAAATCAAAAAATATTATTTATTTTGGAAAATAATACATGAAACTCCTATTAGAATTGACCAATGTAATGAAAATATTCGTATTAATTTAATATATCAAGAACATATTTATAATCAATTACAAAAAAAATCCCAAAAGAGAAAAGAAAGAAAATAGGAGATATGCATCTTTCTACTATTCAAATATTGTTAAAATCCACATTTCAAGAAGGAATTGACTCACCAATACCAATGACTATTATTGATGAAAGAATAAATAATTTAAATGATCAAATAATAGGAATAATGAATTGAAATTTAGCCTATGGAAAAATAAAATTTAATACCCATCTAAAATTAGAAATTCCGCTACAATCACATAATCGTGTTGAAACTATTACTATTGCGTACAAATTTTATAGAGAACATTTAATGATAAAATTAAAAATTGTTTAGATGTCGAAATAGACTCCGATACCAATTTTTGTGGCCGTTGCTTCATTTCTAAACTTTTAGTAATTTGATCAGTTTTTCATTTATTAAACTTAAAACCTTAAAAAATTGTTGATCATTATTTTCTATAGTTTTTTTTAATTTCATTAACCTTAGTTATTTCGGATAATTTTATATAGTTTTGACTATTTATTAAAGGTTGAGTTGTAGTTATTAGTTCTTTTTATGGGTTGGATAATTTTGCAGCTGTTTGCAGATTGAATGCTTCCAATCGTTAGATAATTCCTCAAATATTCCAAAAGTGTGGGAAAGTTATGCTTCCATCTGTTTTATGAGCTTTAGTGATTCGATAGCTATTGGGTGTCGATAGGTAGAGGTCATCAATATGTTGGGTCCTCTATAATTGAATTTTAAAAGGGACTTAGGAGTAATTTTTAAACATTGGTTATAAATCTCTTCAATATAGTTGAGATTGAATTGGTTGATTAAATCCCATGATACTTCATACTTGGGAGATTCATCAATTGGAGGATACATATCATTGCTTATTCCAATCTGGATATAAGTGATTCTTGAAATTTGGATTTCTGAATCATTGAAGTTGTCTGCTTTTGTGAAGATCGGATAGGTGCTAAAGATTTTGATAAAGATTTCTCTTTCCTTGGCAAAGCGGTCTTTGTATTTTTTATTGCCTGTATAAATCCAACAGGAAATTTTGCTAAACTATGTAAATTGGTTAGATTAAACCACTTTGGAAGAAAAGATAAGTGGTGAGGGGTTTTGCTTTAGGATCATATCGTCCGCGATTCTATAGATAATATTGGAATTGTTTTTGAGCTTCAGTCCATTCATTTAAAGCTTTAAAGAAGTCATAAAAAATATCAAGAGTAATTCTTCATTTATTCCTTCAAGGCCTTGGTAGGTAAAGCATTGATTTTTTCCATGTTGATGAGCTTTCCTAAATTTTGCGTTCTAGATTCAACTGGTGGTTTTTCCAAGACTTGTTTATATTGGGGTTTTGATATTGGGTTTCTGAATTCGACTAGGGCTTTTTCAGGTTCAACCTTGGTATTGTATGCTTTGTGGATAATAGATGGTTTTTCAATGATATGAACAGAGGCTTTATGTCATTCATCATAAAGTCCAGCCATAGGTCCATTAAAGATAACATAAGTTTTGTTTTCTTTGTGGTCTTCTTTCTTTTGGTCTAGGATAGGATTAGGTTGTATAGAAGGAGAAATAATTGTTTGGGTTATTTGTTGTGGAGTGATGGGTTGAATACTTGGAATTGACTGTTTCTCCAAAAGTTGAATAGTAGCTCCTAATTGGTTAATTTCTTTGGCAACTAATCCGACTAGTTGTTGAAGCTATGTCAATTCTGCCTCCTTTTTGGTTAATGAATCCTTAAGCTGAGGATAGCTAGTTCCATTATAGAGTTAACGTATCTATAAGGTTGTTTGCAATAGATGTAATATATTGAATTTGAAAAATATATTGAGTTAATTCCAATTGTTATCGAATTAGTCGTCCTTGATTATAATTAGTTTTAATATTATATTTAGCAAATCCACATAGATACTTGAAATATGTCTATATTAGAAAGTTGACAGGTAATAAGTCTACTTTCTACTTGTGTAAAGTTTTTAGATATGCTAATATTTCCTTTTCATGAATAATTTCGTCTTGATCAGTTATTGGTTTTAGATAAGATAAGGTAGTATTAATATTAGTTAGTGTTAATTTATTAATTAATTGAGTAATTACTTCATGTTGGAATTTTATATCTTTTTCAATGTTTATAGAGTGATATTTTAAGTTGGCATTGTCACTATTTAAGCATGATTCTATATTCGCCATGATTTTACTAAAATATTATATGCTTTAGATGTCGAAACAAGCTCTGATTCCAATTTTTGTGGCCATCGCTTCGTTTCTAAACTTTTACTAACTTGATCAAGTTTTTCATTTATTAAACTTAAAACCTTAAAAAATTGTTGATGATTATAAAAATCGATAAATATTAAATGATTTAGTGAATATTTATTTACCAAACTATCTCTTGGTGTCCGTTTCATTCAACTTCTATTCTTTGTTGTAGATTTGGCTTTTAATTTAGGTCCTATTTGTTTCTATTTTTATTTTTTGATTTTTTGTTTTCATTTTGAAATTTAATAAAAAATGTTTGTTTGTTTGAGTTTTAGTTTTAGTTTTAGTTTATGCTTTTAATTTTCGTATTTTCCAATTTTCAAAATTTATGACAACTACAAAATATGGTTTTGTTTTTTTGATTCAGTATCAACTAAATATATAATTAATTGATTATATTTTAAGTTAGGAACTTTAATATAGAACTAAATTAAGTAAAAATATGTAATATATTTCTTCTACAATAATGCTAATAAATTCCCTATATATTTTGATCAATAAAGTTTATTAATAAAAACTCAACTTTTGTTTTAAAATATTAGTTATTAATTTAAAATAAATAATTATTCTTTAAAAACTATTTTATACTCTTAAGATAGTCGATTTTTATAAATTTTATATTTTAGAATTAAAATAACTCGATTTTTATAAATTTTATATTTTAGAATTAAAGTAACTCTTTAGAAACAAAATAAAAAATTGAGTATGGTAAACTTTTCATTTAAATAAAAAACCAAAAATTAAAGAGAGAAGTAAAATCGAAACCACCCTTAATTGTCTATTGAATCCAAACCGCTTTACTTTCATCGTCGTGTGCTCCAGGATGGCGTACAACGAAAACAGGCATAAGGATTAAGGATTACATATCGGTTTGTCCCTTGCAGAGTTGCACTTAAAGATGTAAATCTCGTATCGTACTGGCCGAAAAATGGTACGAGATTGAAATAGTTGATACCAAGTACAAATACTAGTCGGTACCAAATAATACTGATAATACTGGCCAAATATTGATTGGTACCGAAAATTTTGAAAAATATAAGAATTAAGTTGTAAAATTTTCAAAATTTTTTAAGATTTTGCTTTCCCACCTAATCCTATCCCTTTCCCCTTGTTTTCAAAGTTTTTTAATTTATTATTTAATTAATATTTTATCGTGATTTTTTAAATTTTATTTTTAAAATAAAATAAATATTTTATTACTAATAATAATTATACATTAAATTAAAAT